>CM076573.1:262331836-262819541 GCA_034641835.2 Pinus albicaulis
ATCTTTTCCTAAAGGTTAACATCAGTAAATGCGAACATGAGAGTGGGTGCCCTCACATTTGAAGAGACAAATCTAGAAGGATTGTGTTAAAGACCAATTAAGTTAATCGTTCTACCCTCATGCTTAATGGAAATAAACATTTGATATGATTCATTTCATATGTGCCCAAAGTTTGAAAACACTAAAGTTTAAACTCCCAACATGTCCTTTATGAGAGTGGGTGCCCTCACATTTGAAGAGACAAATCTAGAGGGATTGTGTTAAAGACCATTTAAGTTAATAATTCTACCCTCATGCTTAATGGAAATAAACATTTCATATGATTCATGTCATATGTTCCCAACATTTGAAAACACTAAAGTTTAAACTCCTAGGATCTCATCACTTTATTTATTTATGATTTTTACAAAAATTGGAGGTCATTGGTGAGAAAAAATCTCAAAAACCCTAAAAAAATGATCAAAATGATTAGAAAAAGGGATGTTGCTTGTAGAGGTAATGGGGTCTCTGCAAGAGGCAGCCAAGGAGGTGGTCACTTGTTGAACAAAAGAGGCTCTAAATCCTCTTGTATCCAAGCACTAAAGATCATTGATGATGAAGATGAGTCTAAGTTTGAAGATGAATTTGATTCAGTGAAGCTTGTGGGGAACAAGAAACCAATGTTGAGTCCTATTGAAAAAGCAGATCCAAAAACAAGTAGTGTGAAGGTTACTGGGGATGTTAATTATTTGAGCCAATCAAGATTTCACTAGCACAATATCTCACCATTGACACTCAAGGCAACCAACACAGTGGGATATGAGCGTATGACCATTGTGCAAGAAGTAACTCTTCTATCTATTCTCAAAGGCAAGGATGTGTAGCCCAAGGTTAAAACTTGCACCGGCAAGACAATATCATTTATATTTTATGCTATTGAGGTGATAATGAAGTCACAATTCCTCCA
The DNA here is from genome assembly GCA_034641835.2 of Pinus albicaulis. NCBI lineage: Eukaryota > Viridiplantae > Streptophyta > Pinopsida > Pinales > Pinaceae > Pinus > Pinus albicaulis. The sequence goes on from CM076573.1 coordinate 262,332,783, forward strand.
AGGTCATGAAAGGTCACCTATTCTTGTTCTTGTCATTTGTCCCACTATGGAACTTGCAAGTCAAGTTGTTGTCCAGGCCAATGTTTTGTTTAAATACCATGAAAATATTGTTGTACAAGTAGTTAGTGAGGGCACTAAATTACCAAGAAAACATAAATGGTTACAAACAAATCCTTGCCAAATATTAGTGGCCACTCCTGGAAGGCTTTGGTACCATATAGAGAATACCCCAGTCGTCTCAAATCGTTTAATGGGTGTGAAAATGCTCGTACTTTGATGAAGTCGGCCATTTGCTAGATATAGGGTTCCATAGGGATATTGATATAGGGACATCCCTAGTTCCTTATTACAACCATGACGACCCAAGTAAAAAATCCTTGATATAGGGCTACCAACCCCTATACTGAATTTTGATTATGGGGATGTCACCACTTGTGACAAATCCTTGTCACAAGATTTTAAGCCCCCCATAATAGGCAAATCCCTCTTACAAGGCATCATCAACACTCATAACATTGATCCAATGTTGAGTACAACCCAATGTTACATAGTGAAACGCTCACCAAGGTTTGGGGCACAATCCCCACGCTTCCATGACAATGAAACTTTACGTGAAATAATTACACTGTCCCCAAAATAGTGAAATGTGATGCAAAACATTTTACTTTTAATGAGGGATGTTTCAAATATGTAAATTGGGTATCTAAGGTTATGGAGATGAAAATCCATGGGGCCAACCAAGGTTATGGAGTAAATTGCAAGGCATGAGAAACAAATAATGAAGCAAATTTATAATCCAATGTTTGTTAAGAGTTCTAAAACTCTAATGCACAAGGAAGATATGCATCAGCAAGAAAGAGATGAAAGTAAATCTTAGTAGTCAAGGACAAAGTTAGATGAATAAATTGACAAGTTGTGGATGTTGATGAAGAGAATGACCAGGAGAAGGTACAACAAGAGGAAAAGGACAACCAACAACAAAGCACAATTGACTAAGGACCTTTGCATTAGCAAGGCAAGTGGAAAAGAACAACATAGGATTTGGAAGCCTAGATAAGTGAATATAACATCAACACTAGGAAAACAACATGTAGGGAAGAATGGACAACTACAACACAAGCTTGGGATCCTATAGGATTCAAGAACTAATGACACATGAACCGTTCATGAAATTTTTCTACAATGGGAGTCTGATGCAAGAGCACTAAAACTTCCAAAAGCCATCAAGCATTCTGAAGAAAAGCTCCAAAAGGGTTTTCAACATTGAAAAGTAATTTCAATTCCTTATTTGTAAATATTGTTTGTTTCTTTTAATTATTATACAATATTTTTAGAAAAAGTATGGGTAGGAACGATTTTGTCCTTAAGGAAAAATAAATTCTACCTTGAAAAGCATAAGAGATTTAGGGAATAAATCACGAAGCTACTTTTCTTTTAAAGTTGTATTTGATCAATTTAAAATTAAGAGAAAATAAAATGACATTCAAATAAATGGGAAATCGGGCCATAGAGAGAATGAATGCCTCTCACCATGTGTATGCACAAAACTAGTTTAATGAATAAGAGTTCATGCATTTACTATAACGGACTGTGTTGCATATATGTTGTTATAAATTAATGTATAACGAAGACCATGCATTTATTCTATATTCGATTTAATCTGAGTCAAAGTTTAATTATCTATTCATTTCCGGTTGAATAATCTCTTTTTTGTGCACACTAGAGGGTTTTGGGAAAATGAAGCTATTGTCAATGTTTTAGGAGTATAATTGACTACGAGAAGGCACCGAACTGTCAGTAAATCGTTGGAGGCATAAGGTTAACGTGAAATTATGGAATGGGCTATTTTGATCCAAACTAATCAACTCTTGCATGGGTTTGTTTGGACCATGAATATTAATTTGTAAAAGAATTGGATGGAGAGTCCAATCTCTATGATATGGAATCACCTTGGAAGTAGTCAAGAGGAACTGACAGACAGAGAATTGAAGCCAACTAAGTTTCTCTATCTTATCTTATGAGGATTGAGTTCCAACTTAAATAAGATTTTAGAGTCCAAATCTGCGTTGAGCTATATAGAAGCGTGACCATATTAAGATGAGACAATCACCATGGATATTAAGTTGAAGTGAATGTTTTCGGTACAATTTTCGGCATAAACACTGGAAAATGTGTTTTAACCTTGCGTTGGCAATTTAATTTGAATTATGAAAACATGTCGTTTTCTGTTTTTCTATATATTTCAATTAATGATCGAAATTGTAAATGTGAGAAACATTGCCAAAGAGCTCCGCTTTAGAATTTCACTCCACAACGTCATGCAGAGTGTGGAATGGGCATATGAATGGGTTATATTGCAGGTTTTCTGCTGTGGTTGAAGTGGTACCCACTGCCGGTGAAGTTTGCCTCCTGCAAGGTTCCATGGTCAAACCCACGAGGAGAAAGGGGTGCGTGCGCATATAACCACGGAAGACCCTATAAACGCCAAATGAGCCTCTGTCGTGGCTATATAATTAAGCATACCATCTACGCTGAATGGGTGTTTGCAGCAGCACCTACTTTGTGAATTTTAGGATTCTTTTGCTAATCTCCTTCCGGGAAGCAACTACTTTGTGAATTTCTGGATTCTTTTGCTAATCTCCTTCCGGGAAGCAAAGTTTGTGCTGTGGCATGTGCTATGCCCCTACCTACTCCACATGAAGATTCCTTTCATGGTTTCTCTGACATCCATCTTCTTATAGTCGCATTCCATATCACTGGAAAACTCAAATAAAGATTTCAGTCATTGAGTTTCTATATTGAGTTCTGAGTGTCTTTGAAAATAATCTATTGATCGTAATGGCGGAGGGTTTGGTGATCCAATCACTTGCGGGCGCTGTACCATCTGAGCTGTTGGGGATCATTAAAGATCTGTTGAAGAAGAGTTTTTCCTGCAAGGAGAATTGCAAACGCCTCCAAAAAACCCTGGAAGGAATCACACCTCTATTACTTGACAACTTTGCGAGTAGTGTAGAGTTGTCTCAACCTAGCCAGAAGCTGCTCAGCGAACTCTATCAATAGCTGCAGGAGGGTAAGAGGTTGGTTAAGGCCTGTTCCAAGGTAAATCGCTTGAATATCTTCAGGAGCTATAAGTATGCAAATAAAATTGAAGGCTTGGATTTGTTTATTTTCAATTTCACTCAGACGAAAGGTTGGGCACATATCTGTTCTGAATTGCATAGCCTGTGAGTACAGCAGGATCAACTTGTGACTATTGGGCACAGAATAGAGCATAAACTTGAGAATATTGACCTCAAAAAGGAGGATAAACTTGAAGGGATTGGGCACAAAATTGACGCAATAAGGGAAGAATCTGACCTTAAGTTTATTGCAGATCAGATGTATCAATTGGAAATTGGTAAAAGGGCTTCCCAATCGAGCGTCCCAGAATTGCCAGATTTTAGAGTTGGTTTGAAGGGTTTGGTGTATGAGCTGAAAAAACGTCTCTTGCGCAATGATGCTCCACTGCTCGGAGTAATAGGCATGGGGGGCAGTGGAAAGACTACTGTGGCATTAGCCCTCTACAATGATAATGAAGTCAAAGGTCATTTTAAGGAGATGATAGTTTTTGAAAGAGTTTCGCTATCACCGAACATGACTTCTTGAGAGAATGTGGGACAAGATTGCTGGCCAGAAAAGACCTGAATTTCATGACGTCGAAGATGCGCATCAACAGCTGCGACAAAGGCTTCGCCAAATGGAACCTCAACCATCTTTGGTGGTGCTGGATGATGTTTGGGAAATTGATCATCTTGAAAAGCTTTTGTTTGAAGGAAAAGGGTTTAAAACTCTTGTTACAACTAGAAACAACAATGTTGTTAAATCTGATTACTGTTATGATTTTTCGTCTTTGATAGAGCAAGATGCCGTGTCCCTTTTCTGCTTTTCGGCATTTGATCGAAAGTCCATTCCAGAAACAACAGATTACAACCTAGTCGAAGAGGTAATAGTAGAATGCAAAGGATTTTCGCTTGCTCTTAAGGTGATTGGAAGGTCTCTCCATGGTCAGCCACGTGCAGCATGGATAACTGCCAAGGACAAACTTTCTCAAGGACAAACAATATATGAATATCACAAAACAGAAGTTCTGAAATGAATGGCAACAAGCATAGATATCTTGGAAGAAGAAGTCCGAGAATGCTTTCTGGACGTGGGAATATTTCCAGAGGCTGGAAAAATATCTGCTGATCCATTGTTAGACTTGGGTGTTTATGTTCATAATTTGAAATGGATAGCTACTTACACAATCTTAATAGAACTTGCGAGTCGAAATCTTGTGACTTTGGTGAAAACTCAAAAAGGTACCTTGGGGAATCCTTATGGCTGTAGTGGTGAGCTTTCCTTAATTCAGAATGATGCATTGCGAGACCTGGCTATCTATTGGACCGAGCAGGAGCCTATAATTGAAAGACGCAAAAGGTTTATCGTGCCTCAGAAAGCTGATTCTATTCGTAAAATGTGGAAGAAGCATGCAGGGCGTGATTTCAATGCTGAAATTGTTTCCTTCCACACAGGTTCAATGGAGGAGAAGGATTGGTGTCAGATGAACTTCCCTAATGCCAAGGCGTTTATCTTGAACTTTTCTACAAGTGAATAATTTCTTGAATCTTCCACCATTCATGCAATCAATGGATAAATTAAAGGTTCTCATAATTGTAAATCACAATTCTAAGCGGGCTACTCTCAAAGGTATATCAGTCCTCTCTTCATTAACATAGCTGAAAGTTATTCGGTTACAAAGAGTAATTGTTCCTCCCCTCCAAGAATACTGTCAGTCCCGGAAAAAACTAGAGAATTTATCCTTGGTTCTATGTGAGGGTTGTGGGAATACTACAGGATTACATATGGGGGTGGATTTAAATTTCCTCTGTCTTCTTGAGTTAGCTATCGATCACTGTAGTGATTTGAGGGAACTTCCTACAAGTATTTGTAGTTGGACTACCCTTAAATGGTTATCTGTCACAAATTGCCACGATCTTCATAAGTTATCGGAAGATATAGGTAATCTCAGCTCACTGCAGATGCTCAAATTGTATGCATGCCCAAGTTTAAAAGAACTACCATATTCAGTTTGCAAGCTAAGACAACTACAATTCCTTGATATTTCACTTTGTGGGTACCTAAAACAACTCCCAGATAAATTGGGCCAATTATCTAGTTTAAAAGAACTTGATATGAGGGAGTGCTCTCGTGCAAAGTAACTTCCCAAATCGGCTAGTGACTTAAGGTCTCTGGTTCATGTCATCTGTGATGAGAAGATTCGGCATCAGTGGTTATCTATCAAGGCCTTTACCATTCCCAACCTCCGCGTGGAAGTTGCAGAAGAACACTTCCATTTGGATTTGCTTGAAGATTGATTGATTCATAATATATAGGATGGCACTTGCAGGGATTCTGTTAATTTCTGCTCATGTTCTATGCCATTTCAGATTAGGGCACAATATTGAAGAAGATAGAACATACTAATAGATCGATAGAAGACAAGCCAAGACAGAGATAAGAAATGGTGGCATTACGGCGATCAGCAGGATGCTTCTACCAGCAAAGTCTCCAATAGGTCATTCAGCCAAGCGTGTCACACATAACCCCAGAACAATCCAAACAAAGAATACGCAGCTCCAACGCCATCAAGAGAGAGAGAATTCCTCCACACCAATGTGTCTCAAATGAACTCCAAGTCTCTCCAATATATAGGAATCTTTGGGGGTGTGTGACACGTCCTTTAAGACATTTAAGTCAATATTTTATTCCAGGTCGACCTAGCACATAAGTGGAATAAATTCAAAGTACATGTTCTGCTCATATGATCGAGATGATCTTTAGATCAATCTTACACCTCTCCGAAAGAGGAATCCAATAAAAATATTGCGATCGTCATCTGAGCAGCACAACCCGGAGTTTGGACCTAGTTGTCCAATTTTAGCAGAAGGTTTAACAAAAAGGTTAATTTTGGTAAATGATGATTTTCTTGGTTATGGTGGTTTGAATAACACAGTTTTGGCAAGGATTTGTGAGTCTCTATGATCAGGCCGAGTTTCAGTAAGATTGGTGCAAGTGTTCATCTAGTCTAGGTACTAGGTTATAGGATTAAGTTGACAGAAATAGTATAGATGGTTGTTGACTAGATTCCCAGTTAGGGTGATAGAACCAGAGGTTGATGTCTTCATATGAGTGCTTGCAGATTATGGCCTAGATTACAGTTTCATCCAATGAGAAATATGCAAATATAATATGCATTGTTGTTTGCAGAATAGGCTCTCGGATCAGGTTGTGATTAAGTTAAGAGTTGAGAATTTTAGCATGAGCGGTTGCCGAAAATAAATAGAAGAGAGTTCGGACTGCTAAAATTAGTTTTATGGTGATTGTTGCGAAAATAGTTTATTGGTGGTTCTTCTAATAATATCTCATATTAATGTGTTTAAACTTTATAATGATGCATGTTCTTATGCTTGGTTAATCTCTTTTCCACTGGTTTAGATCCTAGTACATCAATCACTGCATAAGTTCAATTATTTATGAAAACTCTAATTTTTTCTAATTTCAAGCAATGGTACACTGAATGTCTAATTTAATCAACCTTGTAGGTTTTTCTTTTATATTGGGTTTTTTGAATTTAATCAGCCATGTAGAATTGTTAAACTTGAAAAATATTAGAACAAAACTACATTTATGTTTGTTTTCAATGACAATTTTTTTTCGAATGCAAATCACTAATCAGGGGACTGAGCTTAGGACCATGGCAACTATGCAACTTAGATTAACTTGTTTTGGTGATGATGCACATTCTTATTCTTGTTGGCTTTTCTATTCTCAGGTTTTAGATCCTAGAACAACAGCAACCATGTTTGCAAACACTCGTTGCTTAGGAGAAAAGAAAATTGGAGAGGAAGATTGCTTCATTTTAAAGCTTGCTGCTGATCCTTCAACTCTGCACGATTGGAGTGATGGACCTGCAGAAATTATCAGACATGTACTTTTTGATATTTCAGTCAAAAAACTGGCCTCCTTGTATATTTGGAAGATTCCCATCTCACACAGATTCAAGCCACTAGAATAGATGTTGTTTACTGGGACACCACCATAGAAACAACTATCAACAATTATAGAGCAGTAGATGGTGTGATGATTGCTCATTTAGGTCGATCAGTTGTAACTTGTCACTCTTTTTAAATTTGGAGAGCATTCAATGAGCCATACCAGAACTAGAATGGAAGAAACATGGACAATTGACGATGTGGTTTTCAATTTTCCTGGCCTTTCAATAGATTTCTTCATTCCTCCTGCTGACATTATCAAAAGTGGATTAGGGAGTGATGCTTGCAATTATCAATCTGATGGAAAAACCATGTCAAGGAAGCCTCAAAATGGAATCTTGCAACGAGTGCCTGTTGAGCGATCAAAATGCATGGTTAAATAGATTTGTTAATAACACTTTTATAAGTTTGGATTCTAATTCTGATACTGCCTCAACCTTTCAACGGGTACTTCTGTGAAAGTTACAGGATGCTTGCAAAAATCCCCTGTATCATATGGAAACTACTATTCAGAGCATTACGACAGTTTTTAGGGAGAGCAGTATTTTCTGACTATTGTTGAGACTGGAATACCATTTTATCATACAATTCCTAAAAAGCATAGGTTTGTTGTTAGGTTTCAGTGAGTTTTGGAATTTTCTAAAAGTATAATTGCAGGCAAAGCCCTGTCATCTCCAGTTTAGCAGAAGAATAGTAATAGCAGTTGACATTTCTACATCGGATTCACATGCCATATGAAGTTGCAAGCTGAACTACATTTCTGGCTTTTCTGAATAGAGCATTGAAGTTGGTAACATTGCGTCGGAAATGCAATCATCTTTTGGCTAATGGTTGATCAAGTTGCAGGGCAAAGCATTAAAATAAAAAAAATAAAAAAAAATTCAATAAGTTCGCTTGCAAAGCATTAAAATATGGGGTTTTCAGAAAATAGAAAAAGATTCAACTTGGTTATTTCCGGAGGTTCATTTTATAAATACCTTGGGCATGTTGTCCATGTAGTCCATGAGAATCAGTACCCGAATGAGAAAGGTCCCCCATACCACAACTTGTCGTTACGAAACAATTGGAATGTGACTACCTGGGCTTCGATACTCTTTGCTTGATACACTCTACTCGACTCCGCTTGGTCCACTTGGATACTGCGCATTGATACCCCGCTGTTACCATTTCATCGTTGACCCATTATGCATTCAGTAAGGAAGTTCGAGAACCAAACTCAGTCAATCCCAATCTATTCCCCCAGATTCCGAAGACCGAGAGTAGATTCTTGCTCCAGATTGATCTCGAGATACAGCTTCGTCAGGGGGGTGGGCAGCATCTTGAATTTTCCTCCTCCTCAGAGGCCAATCCGGCTGCATCTCAACAGCTATGGTATCAACCAGCTACCGCAAACGATAAAGGGGTAGAGCATCCCTGCAGAAATCCCTCCAGAAGGTTCCACTTGCAGGCGGGAATAAAAATTTATCAAAAAATAAAAAATAGAATCATTCGCTTCCTTAAAAGTATTCAAATTGAATTTTCAACCAACGCTAGAGGGAGGCGGAATTTTTTGGAGGGAAATTGGAATTAATTTAAAATTAAAAATTAAAACAAAATTAAATTGAAATAATAATATTTAAAAAAAAATTTATATGTAATATTAAATTAAAATTTCAATATAAAAAAATAAGTTATTAAAATGTATATGAATTATTTAATATGTAAAACTTATAAACATAATTAATTAGTAGTTATAATTATTTATGTGATCATCTTTAAATTAAAAGACGCAAAATTAAATTTATTTGGTTTTTCCTCGTTTTAATATAGACATAAAAAGGTATGATAAAATGCCCTCTTTTAAGGTTTGATAGTTATTATTTTTTTTACTAAGCTTTCATCTATCATAATGAGGCCAATTGCCCAGATTTAGCATTATGAGAGTTTTTATAGTTGCTACAACACCACCCAAAATTTTGGGCATTTGTCGAACTCTAATGTTTTCCCCATTCGCACTTTACATGTTGCCCCCACACATCATGTGTTGCCTCAGATGTTAACATTATGACGACATTACAGTTTCGAAGGTGTGTCACTTCGGTGATATGCCAAGAGACTCCCTTCACTTCAAAACTTATCTTTCCCTAGTATGTATCACAACCAACAGAAGCACTGAATGTGGACAAGCAGCATTTCATTTTGGATCCCCTTATGTTGACTATACTAGGGTTTGGGAGAAACCATAATTTGGAAAGAAAGTGACCCCCTTTCTATGTTAAACCTATACCTCTAAGGGCATAGTCTCATCGACATCGCACACCATGGTGAGATTTATTGCATGGCATGTCACCCTAGGCCCTTGACTGGTCCTATGCCTTAGCATGTGCAATAGGGTTTGAGAGAATTATATATTTTTCTCGGCATCCTTGGTGATTGAAGGTCCAAACCTGCCATGAATTAATCCTTACTCTCGAGGGTGATTATCATCTTCACCTTCTCATCTTATCTCGAAACTGGATCACTCATATGCATCAGGGTTTACAAGGTACCTCATATAGCATTAGTCCTCAGTCCCTCTCATTTCATTAGGTTTTGGGCAGGTAGTTGTTGTTGGGAGTTATCTTGTCATCAACCTACATTTTCAAGGGTGTTTTCCCATTCATCATATTGTGCATGTACCCTTATTCTCTCCATTAATTTAGGGTTTGGATTATTATGGTCTTGTTCATATGTTATAAAATCCTAAGTTATCATAGCTATGAATCAAAGGTCAAAACCTTTTTCTCTTGAATTTCACTTTGGCACGTATTACTCGGGTTTTTCTCCACCAAGTTTTAAGGAATCATATCCATCATATCCATGTGCATAAGCATTATTTTCTCAAAATAAGGTTTGTTTATGTGTGAGAGAGTAAGCCTCCAAAGCTTGGAATTTCGCTTCATATGTTAATATTAGAAGGAATGTTTGAAAATTCAAGTCATAATCATTTATAAAACTACCTGAAAGTCTCTAGTGTAATTATCACAAGATATACTTAAGTTGAGGATAACCTGATCAGGATCGTTGAAGTCCTTACGTAATGCATGCCTGAAATTCTACTATTTGGTTGATAACCAAATCTTTATATTGCGAATGTGAAGCAACTTTGGATAATGATACCCTAGAGCCATAAAGAGACTTACTATTTGTATTAGTATTCATATTGTTTTATGTTGTGGCTCATGCCTTCTTGTAATGTGGCATCGCAGGTCTTTTCTTAAACCACTACGGGGGGAACACCAATTCAAAAGGAATAAAGACACAGTGGTCTACATACAAGAGGGATCTCGACCATATGTGTATTTGGTTACTTCTTCTCATGAGGTTGGTGTGTGTGCACATGGATAAACCAATCCAGGTTTTCGTTGAAAGCATCGCCCCAAACGATGAAAGGAGCACCGCCTAACTGGGCCTCACATGAAAATTTGGAAAACACCAAGACATTGGTCACTGAGAAAGCATTGGGTAAGGGTGAACATGCGAGACTATGAGAAACAAAACACTTGAGTCTTCCAGCCTTTTAGTACAGTTATAGAAGTAAAGGCTAAAGCAGAGGAAAATGCATCAGTCATTTATGTACCAATGCCATTTGTTTTTGCAACTATTTTGGAAGCAATGAATGCCAAACAATACTTGTTTTTCTACATTAAGGAGGGCATTACCCGACATGGTATGGTACATGTAAAGAAAACTTTAAATGAGCAATCGAAGACTTGACTTATCGGGTCAAATTGTCAAGCCTAGTGAGTGCAAAATTGATCTTTATATGGAGTCGCCTTGGCTACATATTAAGTCGAAGCATGAAATCCAACGATATGGTGAGAAGGAACCACTTAGGAAGAAGACTTATTTAAATAATAAATATTGGCTTCAGGGCTTGGCAGGTGTTTAATTAAAGTGGCCCATGCTTGGAGTTTTGGCTTTATTGGCCAAACATGTGAGGATCAACATGTAGAGCTATAAAAAGGGCCTCTTTCACCTCTAATTACCTCACATTAATATGTCAATCCGGGAGCGTTTTGTTATTACAAAGAGTGACTCAATCCGAGGCTATCATTTGTCAGAGTAATGCTAGTAGTACAGTGCATAAGAAATACAAGAGTAAACGGATGCTTGCTTGTAACTAAATTACTTCAAAGAATAAATCACGCACTCAGAAAACTCAACAACTTATCAGTCAAGGGTTCGGCAGTGATAACCCATCCCTTCGGAAACTGATAGAAAGGAAACTAGAGCATGGACCACGAGCCTGGGAGCTAGACAGTGACTGCCAATGCTCACTACAGCCTTAGATCATCTCTCACACCAAACCAACAACTGCAAGTAAATGGAACAGCAAAGCGAATAAAGGATTGAATAGCAATTCTGGAATAGAACAGCAAGTCTAAAATGGAAGAGCAATTGAAATAACTAAGTCCCGCGGGTTATAACCAAACTCAATCTATTAACTCAAATATACTCTTTGCAATCAAATAACATTCTTTCACTCCAAAGGCAATTCACACAAATCACACTAAAGGAACAGCAACAACGATTAATGAATTATGGAATAGTACTGATGAATTAGAAACGCACACAACACGAACGTTTAATATAACAGCTCTGTAACATAACAGTAAGAACATGCAATGAACTCTTGAAAGGATTAATAACTTGATGCGGAGTCAACACACGATTCTATCTGCAAAAACTTCGATGATTCAATCTTTAACAGACCATGTAATATGAACTTATAAAACATACCAAATTACCAAATACAATGATAAACAAACCACACAGAAATAAAGCCGTAATGGTACAGAAGCAAGTGTCCTTCGGGGCCGGGCCCTTAGCCTCCAAGGATACACCGCTTGAAGTTAATCCAGTCGCAGAGATGAAATAATCACCAAACTTTCATTAATGCATCGGTCAAAAATACATTGAACCAATTCTCAACGAAACTTAATAATCAAAGCTGATGTTTTACAGAAATTACATAAAAGCGTATCCTTCATCTCTACATCTATCTTATCCCAAACTAACAGTGCTGTCTCTTTATATAAAGACGACGACGGAGATGTCCAAGTGACAAGGTAAATAAAGCAGCGATCCCTCAGGATCGAAGATCCTGAGGGATTCGCCAAACTGTTAACTCTTCATCCTGTCTTTTCTTTTGCGCTGAGCTGGTGTCTTCTCCTTCTTTTCCGAGCCGATTTGCTTTGATCTGTTTATCCTTGTTTGCGTTCGGTTCTCGTCCAGAGGGACAGCAGTTATCTCGACTTTGTCCTTTCCTTTGGAACGGAAATCCCTCGTTTTCTCCTTTTCCTGTATAGAAAATAACCATTATCAATGGCTAAGTCTTGCATATCAATTCTCATGTGTTTTGTTATAGTTCCTTATTACTTTCGAAATTCATGACACAAAAAGGTTCACAAATTCTATTAAAAAGCCACTGAAATAATCATCAAAAGCATACCTTTTTAGTACTCCACACACCCCCCTGCTTACCTTGTTTCATGTCCTCATGAAAACATTGTAGTTGACATGCAATGCAGTGAGAGAATATGTTGGAGAAGGAGTCTCATGCGGAGGCCTACAACCATGTTGAGTAATTAGATAGTCAAAGAACTGACCTGTTTGCCCCTCAGGCATATCATACAGGGCCTGGTATCCGCGCGCAGGGTGCCTCATGAATGGGTCCTAATGAATGGGTATCTAAACTCTCTCGAATGAGTGCCTCATGCATGGGTCCTAATGTTTCAATGGCACCAGAAGCCCTTATAAGATTTCTATGAGCTTTCCACAACTGTACTGGGTTCCTAGGCTCAGCCCTAACCCGTAAATCTAGACCATTTTCCTGACTCTGGAAAGTATCATAGGCTTTGAGCCACTTAATCTGATTAACCCCGAATGAAATGAATGCTTGGAATTGGATGTCTCCAATGAAAGGGCCAGGGTTTAATTTAGTCTCCTGACTTAACACAAGGTCGTGCAAATAAAGTTCACACAACAACCTCTGGACTTTCATTCCATAATGTTTACAGCAGTCTATAAAGTCATTGACGGTGTTAATTTGTATAGGGGTGCCTGCTTTAACAACTTTGATTTTTAATTGTAAATACCGTTCTAATAAAAACAGAGCATAGTTTTTAGCAGGGGCCCTACATGCTAAAACATCATTGTATAAAGAACACAAGTCATTCATCTGTTTGATAACAGTATTTAGTCTACTGGTTACCTGTGCAACTTCCTCTTGTTCCTTTTTCCACCCTTCAAAGGCCTGGCTTTTGGATTGACTGATGTCCCTTAGTTGCTGCTGTAACTCTTCATATTTTTCTCGGGGAACCGTTTGCTCTCTAAGTTGTTCGGCTTCTTGCTGGGCTTGCTTCACCATCTTATGCAAGGTTTTCATTTTCGGATCTTTTTTCCATAGATCAGTGGAGGCCGGGAGTTTTACCTGAACTTTCTTATTATGCTGTTTGGAGTTCAGAACCCTTATTACCCCTGAGGGTGGTGCCTCTGTCTGAATTTTCTTGTCACTGATACTTATATCATCCTTTTCTGTTTTAATGCGAACACCCGTCCGTTCCTCAGCATCATTTGGAACGGCAGCTGGATTCTCAGTAGGGTTTTGAACAGCAGGCCGCTTGTTGGCCTTCTTTTTCCTCCCTCCGGTTTTTCTTACCTTCTGGTTCTTTTTCAGAATCCTAATTTGTTGTCTGAGCTGGGTTATCGTATTCAACAATTTATTCTGTTCCCTCCGCAACTTCTTAATTTCCAGTGTTTCATTCGAAGGAACAGCAGTCTGTCTGCTGCGGACTGGATCATGACCAGTTTCTAAATCTTCCTCTTGGGATTCTTCTTCACTGCTCTGCTCTGGCTGTTCTGGGGTAGGAACCTCGACTGGTTCTGTCTCTGCTCCTACTTCCTCTAGAATTTCCTCTTGTGACCTGGGAACAGATTGTTCCCGTTCAGTATTTTCCTCCTCTTCATCATGAACAGGCATGTTTTCTTCTTTGGGTTTGTCGTGGGGGTCCTCTGAACTAGAAGGTTGACCATACTTACTCATATTGGCTAGGACTGCGGCCAAGTCATCATCTCCCAGTAGGTCTTGTAATGGGCTATCTTCCTGTTGTCCCATTTCTTCCTCCTGTTCAGTTTCTGCTTCTATTTCTGTTCCCGAAGGCTCGGCTGCTTCTTCTTCGGGTTGCTCATCTTCAATTATCACTGGTTGGCTGGTGCTTCCCTGAAGCTTTTCCAGCCTTCCTCTTATCCGAGCCAACCAGGCTGACTTTTTGGGCTTATCTATGCTTCCTCTCATCTGAGCTAACCGAGCTGATTTTCTGGGTTCCTCTGGTTGCTCGGGTGAGTCAATGGCATGCTTGCGCTTTGCCGATTCTTGATGTATCTCTGGTTGTTCTGATGTACTAGCGACATGTTCTCTGCGTTTTGTCGGACACTCCGGTGTGCTTATAGAATGTCTGCGTTTTGGGGATGGCTCTGTCAATCCCCCCTCAATCGTTGCAATCAGCTCTTCCCAGCTGCTCTGCTGCTGGGTGAGACCATAACTAACAACTAGTCGTATCAACCCATGGTGACTAACGACTGACTCTATGTGTTGTGCCTTTTTTATACTTTGTGCAGCATCATGCAGTAAGGAGTTCAGGAGTGCAGGTAAATTTACAGAGCATCTCTGCTTTAAAACAGCTAAAAGTTTAAGATGTCGTGGTCTTACCACGTCTTTCCTTCGTTCGCAGGTAATGTAACTCTGCACTGTTCTTGCTAGCTCCGTCCAGGGTTCTCCTAGGGTTGCTGGCAGAACTCCCTTCCCCTTAATTGTCAAATTCTGACCTTCGTCTTGGAAAATTTCCATGACCTTTTGTAATCGTTCCTTTTTTAATGTCCATACCGGTCCGGTGGCTGGTAGTCCTGAAACTTCTGCAATTATGTCATCAGTGACCGGTATTCGCTTCGAATTGCCCTTCCTCCCATAGTTTCACTATAGATTCTAAATGGAACGGCAACTACGTTTTCTGTTTGAAACACAGAGAGGGTGATAATCGCAAGGTTTCGAAAAAACACAGAGTATGCAACAGTGCAACAGAAAGCAACTTGTGACAAAAATAGAAATGCCATGCCGTTAAACCATGCCAAACCGTCGTATACTAGCTTTCCCGAATGGTAAGTTGACACGTAATACAGGGAATGATGAGGTTAACCTCCCCCCCCGCAATGTGATAGGCTGTCCCAGCCGACAAATAAAGGAGCGGCACCCGGTCTGCAATCAAGTCAGAAAGGAACAACATATGGAATTATGCCATGTTAAAAAGGACAACGAATTACCGAAATCGAGGCGGAGAATTGATCGCGTATGATATAAGAGGCTGCTGTGTTATGATATGAGGCTAGTGGATAAGACATGTATCGTACTTGCCAAATCTCAAGTGGTCATGGTCACTTCCGTTGCCATGATTGGTAATGATAAATGTTCATGCGATGTATAAATCAGGAAATGACATATGATTAGTTCCTAGGAGATAAGAAACAAAAGAATATTAGTATCTTTACCCATTGGTGTAAGCAAGGTGACTTCAATACCATTAACAGTACTCTGCTGCCAACAGGTGTCCATAACCTTGGCAGAGTTGTTCTTTTACCCTCGGAACCATAATCCTTTGTGTATACTTAGGAATGTTGTTATGTCAAAATGTAGACCATTATGCTGGCTTGGTGACCAGTTAACCATAATGCCATTCACGAGGAAGGAGCGAAACGTGGGCAGGCCGACTCGTAATGAGACCTCCTGTTCCAAGGTTTGTTTGTTTGATATACCTTTTGGACCATATCCCTGGTGTGGTGGCCAGAATGGGAATGCCACTTCACTGCCATCCTCATGATCATGGTAGGCTGGCTCTCGATGAGACCCCCTATCCTGCATTTGACACTTGACATATCATGTTCACATATTTTTTCTTTTTCATAGAATACTTTTCCTTATACACAAAGGGTGGCTCAACACTCCTTAAGAGTATGAATGGTGGAAGAAGTCTTATTATCTCAATAGGAAGATATAAACTCTTTTCTCTTATTCCCAAGTACTAATAAAAAGTTTAAGGGAATCAGCATGATAAAGATAACCAATCAGGGCAAAATTAGTAAAACCATGTCAACAAAAGGTAAGAAATAAGTATGTCCTTCCATTTGTCCTCTTACTAATGCAGAGCCTTGTAGATATAGCGATTTATGGTTTGCAGATTTCGGTATGTTGTGATTTTATATTTCATTGCACAAATACATAGCTGTATCTTAAAGACTAGAAAGAAGACGGGCAAGAAGCATCCTCAATTTAGATCAGCAAAAAGAATAAGCTGTTTCACAAGGAGAGAAAAAGTATGCGAGTGGTGTTCCTTTAGAAAAGAAACAACGATGGATGATAGAAAAAAAGGACAGCAAAAATGCAAATGCCGTTCCTTTGGGAAAAAGGAACAGCAAAAATAAAAATACTATAAAAACACTCAAAATGCCATTCCTTTGAAAAAGGAACAACAACAATAAAAGAATGCTGGTTCTTTGAAGAAAAAGAAGAGTGGTAACCAAAAGGAACAGCGGAAAATGTAACAATGCCGTTCCTTTGAAAAAGGAACAGCAGAGATCCCGAATGCTGTTCCTTTAGAAAAGGAACAGCAAAACAAGCAAAACCAACATCATAAAAAAAACACACATATGCTATTTTTAGAAGAGCAAAAATAGAGCTTTGTAAAAGAAAAGGAACAGCAAAAATGACAAGAAAATATTTAATTCAAACTTATGTACAAGAACCACTCAAAAAAACAAGAACTTATGTACAAATTGCAAAAAGAAATGAACCCTTAATGAATTACAGGTGAGGAAGATTTCTCTTCCTCTCCTAAGATCTCCATATCATTGTCTCGGCGTAGCTGCTGGCAGAAGGATTCCCGAGTGAGTGGTTTACGATAGAGACGGACTCGGTGGCCATTTACTTTGAATGCATATCCAGAACCATCAATGGTGATTAGAGTAAGGGTTCCGTTGTCATGCACCTTCTAGATTTCGTATGGTCCCAACCATCGAGTTTGAAGTTTTCCAGGGAAGTCCTGAAACCGAGAATCGTATAACAGAGCCCAGTCTCCCTCGTGGAAGACTTTGTTCTTGATGAGCGCATCATGCCATTTGGCTCGCTGCTGTTGAATCAATCTTGTATTTTGTAGTGCAGAGAGCCGAATTTCGTCTAATTCATTGATCTGCTGTAGTCGATTGAGTTGTGCCTCGCTTAGATCTAGGCCAACTTCCTGTGCTGTCCGTAATGTTTGGATTTCGAATTCTATGGGAAAAATGGGTTTTTTTCCAAACACTAATTGATAAGGTGAGTAACCGGTGGTGCTCCTCCATGTGGTTCGATAGGCCCAGAGTGCTTCAGGTAGTCGGGTAGCCCAATCACGCCTATGTGACGCAAAGGTTTTCGTTAGGATTGATTCTATTATCTTATTGCTACTTTCTACCTGCCCATTCGCCTGTGGGTGATATGGAGTAGTGATCTTATGCTGGACATGATAATTGTTAAGTGTTGCGGCTAATTTATGCCCAACAAATTGTGGTCCTCCATCTGTAATTATTTCCCTAGGAAGGCCATAACGAACAAATAGAAGGAACAGGAACTGTATGACAGAATCCTCTGTGGCTCTTGGCAATGCTTCTGCCTCAACCCATTTGGTGACATATTCTGTTGCCACCAAAATATATGTTTTCTGATTTGATGAGGGGTTGATGGGTCCAACGAAATCAAGAGCCCACCGCTCAAATGGTTCGATGACTAACTGTGGTTTCAGAGGCATCTCATCAGCTTGACCAGGTCGTCCTGCTCGCTGGCAGCTGTCACAGGCTTGGACAAACTTCTTCGCATCTTTGAAGATCGTAGGCCAGTAATATCCTGTCTGCAATACTTTATGTCCAGTTCTGCGCTCGGCGAGGTGCCCCCCACACGGTCCATCGTGACAGGCTTTTAGGATGTCAAAGATTTCATCCTCTCTAACACATCGCCTGATATGCATGTCTGCTCCTGTGTGAAACAAATAGCCTCCAATCCACGAAAATCGAGAACTTTTCTGAATACTCTGCTTGCGCTCATTAGGAGTTAAATGTTTTGGTAATTTACCTACTGCGAGGTAGTTGGCAACATCAGCATACCAGGGTGTTTGAACGGCAACAACAAACAGGTGCTCATCCGGAAATTGATCTTCCACTGCTGCTGCATCGCTTGATTTTGGTATTCTTGAAAGAAAATCGGCTACAGGGTTTTCTTTGCCAGGGCGGTCCTTGATTGTGATGTCGAATTCCTGCAATAAGATTAACCATCGAGTTACTCTGGCATTTGTGACAGGCTTATTTGCTAAATATTTTATAGCGAAATGGTCTGTATACAAGATAACAGGGTAGCCTGTGATATAATGTCTAAATTTATTGACAGCATGTATTACAGCTAGGAATTCTTTTTCAGTAACAATGTAATTTAATTCAGCAGGGGATAAATTTTTGCTGATGTAATAGATAGCATATGGTTTTTTATCCTCTTCCTGCCCAAGGACTGCGCCAATGGCTGTATCTGAGGCATCAGATGATATCTGGAATGGTAGGTCCCAGTTTGGTCCTCGAAGGACTGGGGCTGTGGATACAAGCTTCTTTAGATCCTCTAAAGCACGGTCACATTTGTCTGTCCAAAGAAAATCAACGTTACCGGTTAGTGCATATAAAGGAGCAGCAATGTGCGAATAATGCTCTATAAATCGTCTATAATAACCGGAAAATCCAAGAAAGCTGCGTACCTTTGTTTGAGTAGTAGGAGTGGGAATAAGCAAAAGTATTTGGATTTTGGCCGGGTCTACCTGAATGCCGGCTGCTGAAACATAGTGTCCTAGGATAAGTCCTTCAGTCATCATCAAGAAACATTTTTCGTGGCTTAAGCAAAGCCTGGTAACAATGCAGCGTTGTAGGACTTTTTCTAGGGTGTCTAGAGTTGGATCAAAATCATCTCCATATGGTGTAAAGTCATCCATGTAAACTTCAAGTCCATCATTTATTAAATCTGCAAAAATGCTAAGGATAGCCCTCTGAAATGTGGCAGGAGCATTACATAGGCCAAAAGGTAGAACTCGATAGGCAAATGTTCCCCGGGGACAAGTAAAAGTAGTTTTATCCTGGTCTTCAGGGGCAATCTGAATCTGATTGTATCCACTGAAGCCATCCAGGAAAGAAAAGAACTTCTTCCCTGCTAAAGTATCCAATACTTGATCTATGAAAGGGAGAGGAAAATGATCTTTTTGTGTTGCCTTGTTTAGTTCCCTATAATCCACACAGATTCTCCATTTTCCGTTCTTTTTCGGTACCACCACAAGCGGAGAGACCCATTTACTATCAGAAATAGGGTAGATAAAATTAACATCTAAAAGTTTCTGAAGTTCAGTTTTTACGACATCTTTTAGATGAGGATAAAGTCTCCTTTGCGGCTGACGCACAGGTCTGGCATCTTTTTCTATATAAATGTGGTGTGTACATAATTGGGGATCGATTCCTTTCATATCAGGGTAGTCCCATGCAAATGCTTCTTGATATTTTGTTAACAAATGGATGAGCTTTGTTTCTTGTTCAGGTGTGAGATTAGCATTGATGTTTAAAGTTTTCCCGGTGCAATTTCCACAGTTTTACTATGTGCAACAGAAGTAACAGGTATCGTTTGGTCATGAATGTCTTTCAGGGGATCTTCTTCCAATTCATTATCAAATGCTGCTTCTATCATGTGACACTGTGTGCGAGGTTCAGTTTGAGTAATGAAATTATTAATGGCATCGTCTTCTGTTTGATCTTTAAAATCGAGTGCCTCTTGTATAGTTAATGGAGATCTGATGTTATCAGTAAGGTATGATACAGGGTGTTTATTAGTTTTAATCATTGTGACACTTGGGTGCGCTGGAGGATATAGAACTAAATTTTTGCTATTCGGTCCTCTGGTTATGGTCATATTTCCCTGCCGACAGCCAATGTAGGCATCGGCAGTGGCAAGCCAAGGCCTACCTAAAATTAGCGGATGTCCATCAAGTCGGGTTTTTGGATTAATTATCAGGAAATCGGTTGGATACTCCCAGGATTCTACAGAGACCATGACATCATGCAGAGTACCCTCTGGTCTAACCACAGATCGGTCAGCCAATTCTAACAGAGTGGAGGTGGGTTCTACAGATGTAATGCCGAGCTTTTGGCAAGTTGTGGTCGTTAAAATATTAATTGCAGCCCCTAGATCAACTAAGGCATTAGATAGGGTCTGACCATAAATTTGAACAGTTATAATTGGGTTCCCGGGGTCTTCATATTTAAGGGGTGTTTCTCTTCCCGACAATAGATCAAATAAAGTACCGACTACTTGGACTCTTGGATTATTTGTTATATTCCTCCTTGGTTTCTTTATGCACAATTCTTTTATAGTTTTTGCGTATATGGGAATGTCTTGAATGGCTTGGAGGAATGGAATTTTTATGTACAGATTTTGTAATTCTCCCAGAATGTCAAAGTCGGGATATTGTATGGATCGAGGTATGGCTAATCGTTCTGGGAATGGAGGAGAGGATGTGGTTGCTTGATTATGAGTTTGTTGCTTATTTACATCCTCTTGTTGTGACTGATGTTGTCTGGGTAACTGATCTTCAATATGAACTGTTTTATCTCCCTCAGTTTCAATTATACGTCCAGATCTTAACTGAAGGTCGTTGCACTCCCTCAAGTCGGGTCCTGCTTTTGGTGATTCTATGATTTGGATGGATTGGACCTGTCTGTTATTTGGATTGGGATCGGGTTGGGCTGGGAGTTGCGGTCTCAGGTTAGACTGGGGATTTTGTTGTAAGGCTGGCAAAGTAGGTTGAGGGAGCGGAATAGTTCCAGCTGGGTGGTACATCGGTCTTTGCCAGCTTGTCTGCCAGGGTGAACTTTGTGAAGTAGAGGGAGTCCACTGTGAAGGGTATGGACCATTTTGCCAATATGGTGGAGTATAAGGGAAATTCGGCCAACCAGTTTGGCTTGTTTGATTCAGCCATGGATTTGAAGAAGGAAACGATTGTGGTGACCAGTTTGTAAATGGGGGTTGAGATTGATTTTTCCACATACCATATTGTTGAGCATTATACTGTGGGGTTTGAAAGAAAGAGGTTGAGTCTGGAAACATACCAGGTTGTCTCGGCTGCCATTGGCGGCGCTGGTTGATCGAATTCACCGATTCTGGTTCTTCTTCTGCTTCCTTATATACCGCTTTCAATCCGGGAAGTGAGGGGCAGCTCTCTGTAAGGTGATCTTTTGTACAGATGGCGCATGTTTGGACTTTATCCAGTGGACACTCCTTGTGGCTATGTTTTTTTCTGCATCGGGGGCAGAAGATTTCCATATTCTGTTCTGCCTCCAGCTGCTTCTGTTTAGCCTGCACAATATCAAGTTGTGTAGTTAGTGTCCCCATAATATCAGTTTTAAAATTTTCTAGTAAATTTCCAATTTCTGCACGTGTTACTCCTTCTGCTGATACTTTGTTATCTCTTGCAAACCGATCATATTCTGCCGGTTTTATTCTTGTGCTGCCTCTCGAACTCCTGATACATAAGTCAAGGATGTCAGTAAAATTCTCTTGATAAATATCCCCTTTACCCATAATGTTTAATGTTTCAATCCATTGTTCCTTCATGCCCCTCATTAATGCAGTTTTTAACACATTATCAGGTAAAGGTAGCGATGCATAAGGAGATCTTTGTAAATTATACTGAAAACGTTCCACATACTCCTCTAATGTTTCATTTGGTCTGGCTATCATTTGAAATATTTCGTCTTTTAATTCTCTAGACCTACAATAATCTTGGTATTTCTTTAAGAAGGATTCTATCATTTGATCCCAATTGTTGATAACAGCCACCTAGCCCCATAAACCATCTTAAAGCGACCCCTTTTTAATGTGAGGGAAATAATTTCAATTTTTGGGGATCGGTGGTGTAATCCGTACCTAAATATATCGAATTCGAATAAGTATCAGGATCTTTTGATGTGGTCAACTAGATACATAGGGATATCTTTGATAAAGAGGGATAGCTTTCATGGGTGCATTTGCTGCAGAATGCACTATAGGATATTGTAATGTAGAGGTTTGAGTATTTGGCTGGTTTTGAGCGTTTGGTTGGTTTTGAGCCATGGAATCGAATATATGCCAATAACCTTCTGGGATATCTAGGAGGGTATTCCTAGGTTGAGTGGGAACGGTTTTGACAGGCATCTTTTTAACATCGCTTCCTTTATCTGGAATAATGGGAATACCAGGTATCTGAGGGGATTGAATTCCTTCAACAATGACTTTCGCAGCACTCCCCTTATCTGGGCTATCTAAAGGTTGATTTGTCTCAATAGGGGATTTTGGTTCCTTGGTTTCCCCTGTTTCTCCTTCTCCTTCACAAAAGTTGCTAGAGTTCCCTTCTTGCAATAATTCTGGAGTAGAATTTTCAATTTCTTGAAAGTCCTGCTCTTCAGTTTGACTATGCACCTCAGCGCAGGCTACGGATGGTGATCCTGTGGCCTGAAGGGAACTAGTAGGCGGTTTAGAAATGTTTTTCTTGAGGCCTACTGATGGCTGAGATTCTGTTTTCTTATAGATTTCGTCTATGAAGGTCGTTCGACCAAGGGTCACCGGCCCCTTAGCTTTTTCAGGTTTGGATGGGGGTTTGATATTCTTTTCTGGTCTTTTCTGCTTAGTCATGCACTCAAAAAAATGAACTACCAACTTCTATTCAAACAAAGCAAAAACAAATCTGTTAGGAAAGCAGATAGTGGAGCAGGCCTTTTACATGCTCCGCACGTAGGTTCTTACCTTCCGTTTTTAGGATCCAACTCCTCCCTAGCAGGCTCGTACACTACTCTGAAAAAATACAAATGGCTACACTCTTTCCCCGGCAACGGCGCCAAAATGTAGAGCTATAAAAAGGGTCTCTTTCACCTCTAATTACCTCACATTAATATGTCAATCCGGGAGCGTTTTGTTATTACAAAGAGTGACTCAATCCAAGGCTATCATTTGTCAGAGTAATGCTAGTAGTACAGTGCATAAGAAATACAAGAGTAAACGGATGCTTTCTTGTAACTAAATTACTTCAAAGAATAAATCACACACTCAGAAAACTCAACAGCTTATCAGTCAAGGGTTCGGCAGTGATAACCCATCCCTTCGGAAACTGATGGAAAGGAAACTAGAGCATGGATCACGAGCCTGGGAGCTAGACAGTGACTGCCAATGCTCACTACAGCCTTAGATCATCTCTCACACCAAATCAACAACTGCAAGTAAATGGAACAGCAAAGCGAATAAAGGATTGAACAACAATTCTGGAATAGAACAACAAGTCTAAAATGGAACAGCAATTGAAATAACTAAGTCCCGCGGGTTGTAACCTATTAACTCAAATACTCTCTATGCAATCAAATGACATTCTTTCACTCCAAAGGCAATTCACACAAATCACACTAAAGGAACAACAACAACGATTAATGAATTATGGAATAGTACTGATGAATTAGAAACGCACACAACACGAACATTTAATATAACAGCTCTGTAACATAACAGTAAGAACATGCAATGAACTCTTGAAAGGATTAATAACTTGATGCGGAGTCAACACACGATTTTATCTGCAAAAAATTCAATGATTCAATCTTTAACAGAGCATGTAATATGAACTTATAAAACATACCAAATTACCAAATAACAATGATAAACAAACCACACAGGAATAAAGCCGTAATGGTACAGAAGCAAGTGTCCTTCGGGGCCGGGCCCTTAGCCTCCAAGGATACACCGCGTGAATTTAATCCAGTCGCAGAGATGAAATAATCACCAAACTTTCATTAATGCATCGGTCAAAAATACATTGAACCAGTTCTCAACGAAACTTAATAATCAAAGCTGATGTTTTACAGAAATTACATAAAAGCGTATCCTTCATCTCTACATCTATATTATCCCAAACTAACAGTGCTGTCTCTTTATATAAAGACGACGGCGGAGATGTCCAAGTGACAAGGTAAATAAAGCAGCGATCCCTCAGGATCGAAGATCCTGAGGGATTCGCCAAACTGTTAACTCTTCATCCTGTCTTTTCTTTTGCGCTGAGCTGGTGTCTTCTCCTTCTTTTCCGAGCCAATTTGCTTTGATCTGTTTATCTTTGTTTGCGTTCGGTTCTCGTCCAGAGGGACAGCAGTTATCTCGACTTTGTCCTTTCCTTTGGAACGACAATCCCTCGTTTTCTCCTTTTCCTGTATAGAAAATAACCATTATCAATGGCTAAGTCTTGCATATCAATTCTCATGTGTTTTGTTATTGTTCCTTATTACTTTCCAAATTCATGACACAAAAAGGTTAACAAATTCTATTAAAAAGCCACTGAAATAATGATCAAAAGCATACCTTTTTAGTACTCCACACAACACAATTACATCCAAAGGTCACATTTAAAGAACTATTGGTCAAAATCTCGGTGGTCACCACAACACGAATTCGCACTCCAAAGTAGAGCATAAAAATGAAATGGTAAAGGGAGTTAACGAGTTCTGATCATTACGAGAGAGAGAGAGGACGAGTTGTGCTTTTTTTTTGGGTGATATGAACATTTATATACAAGTCAGATACCATGGGAATATGGCATGTATGTATATTAACATCCCATAACAAGGACCTTTTAATTATGGAAATGTGTTATTAGGGTGCAAGCAAAGCTATAGATCAATGAAGACGTTAATAAAACGATCTTCTGGGAGTGGACGTTGGCTTCTAAAATACAATGATAAGGCTCCAAAAGGATTGCATAGGTGTTAGCACTAACGTCCACTAACCAGGCCATAGTGAGACCACACGTAGCTAAACATACATAGCTAAGTAACATGGATTTACATTTGAGCCCTTAGCTTTGCCTGCTAAATGTCTAAAAAACATGGGCATGGAAATCTTCTTTGTTGTTTGCAAACTCCTTATAACACAAATAGTTGAATTTTAGGCCTGTCTTTAGAGGAACGACTATAGCTTAATTTTATACTTGACTATATAATCTTCAAGGGAGATTTCAACCCATTGTTGGTATAGATTAACTTCTTGAGATTGAAGTCAACAGGATAGGCTGGAAATTGATAGTAGAAAAGCATTAGAGCAAAAGTCACTGGTTGGAGGGATTTATAAGCTATTTCCTGGGATTGTTTGTTGGGCACGTGTTGTGATGTGTTCACTTGGGGTATTGATTTTGAGATTGACTTGTGAATAGTATTCATGGAATTAAATTTTGTTTATTTTCTAAAATGGAACTCTTGGCAAAGATAGTAGTCAAGAACTTGAACAAATCCATCTTTGAATGCAGACCTAGCCATGAAATCTGTCATCCTAACATTCTTAAAGAACCACAAGGTACTTTTTGATGCTAGCAGTGCAATGTATTTTCTTCACTAACCATCTAGTAATTTGTCTCCTACAAATTTCTTTATGTGTCTATATCCATGACAATATTTCAATCCATCAAAAATGACATTTCAGCTGCCTAGAAGAATATAAAAGGGATTAGAACTTGTAGTAAAAAATGTTACCATGCTATCTTAAATATTTAATTGATTATTTAATCAGTTTCTTCATTCATCATGGTCCTCTCAATCCCATGCCAATAGAATGGGGTAACTCATATGATATATCAAGCCTTGCAAATGTGGGAAAATAGTAAATCTTTCCAGTGAAAGTGGTTTAGAAATCAAAATTCTTCAAGCTTATTTCTGGTTAAGGGTTTTCACTCTAATATGCGATGGGGAGGAAGAAATATGTGCCTGCTCCTTATGAAATTTTCTCCATCCCAAGAACTCCTTTTTAGAGTTTCAATTCCATTACAAGTTGAATTGAATATCTCCATAAGTGATTTCTATTTTTATTATTTTTTAAATTGTGACGAATAAATGATTGACTGTGTTCATTCTTGGTAGTTCTAAATGTTGTTTCTCGTGAAACACAGATTGTATTCACCCTGCTCAGTGCAGAGTCTTCATTATTATCGGGAATAGACAACTTTCTGATTTTAGACATAAACATAATTACTTCAAGATGAATTTTAGCTAGCTGCTCTTTCACAGCATCAACCTTCTCAGTCCATAGCACAATTGCGATCTAACTGATTGTCTCTTGCTCCATTATTTTTGCAGCTGGACTTCAAGAGGTACCCTTTCTTTATGTTTTGTTTTTCAAACAAGTTCGCTTCTTTTTCAAACTAAAGTGATTGGAAAATGTAAAGAATGAATTTTTTCAAGGGGTGAATGTTAATATGCCTACAATGAATGCTTGTTAGTCAATACTATTACATGAAAAATATTCCTTTCATATATTATTAGTTATGCCACAAAGACAACTTAACTCGTATTAGACTTCCTATGGAGGAAAGCAACTCTAGATGCAGCAATATGGAGTGCACATATGGTAGATTTCAATGAGGTCTATTACTTTCACAGACAATCAATAATCTTCAAATCCCTTTCCCACAAAAAACTTGCATCTCCTTGGATATAGATATAGTGAAATGAATTTTGCCTCTGTCAAAGTGTATATCAGACCAAGGCCCCTAATTGATATATGGACCTTGAATGTACATGAAGCTGCAAAAGCCTTTCCAACAACCTCCTAGTAATTTAGAACAAATTTATTTTTCTAAGATATATCTCGTGTCCTTTAGTGGAGTTTATCTCTAATGCCAAAACTTCCTCAAGTGTGCTACCTTTTTTCTTAGAATCATTTTCAAAAGACCAGTTAAAGCATACTGCAATGATTCTCAGAATAATTTCTCTTGTATTTCCAAGAGATATCAAAGAGTCCTTAAGTGCAGTTTATCTATAATGCCAAAATCTCCTCAAGTGTTTCACCATTTTTTTACAATTGTTTTCAAAAGGTCATTTCTTAAAGCATACTACAATGCTTAGAATCATTTTCAAACGGTAATTGGGTCATAGTATGGAATGTGCACGTCCAATGGGCTATTTAAGCATACTGCAATGCTTTTAGTCATTTTCAAAAGGTAATTGGGTGATAGTATGGAATTTGAACTTACAATGGGCTATTTATGAATATCTGTGTGCATAAATACCCTTGTAGACAGGTTGGATATCTCTTGAGGACATTTTAACCAATGTCCCTACGGATTTTGGGGCTTTAAAGGGTATTTTAGGGTTCATATTTCTTAATAAGCAGGGTTCAAGGTTTAAAGCCTTCACATTTTGGTATAATGCATTTAAAGTTTTAGGGTCTAAGATTTAAGATGTAGGATGAACTAGCTCAAGGACATTGGATACTGCTACTAACCTGAGGTCAACATATCAATGCCCAAAACACTTGTGAAGTCTAAATGCCAAAGGTCTATCTTACATTGTGATCTATTTGTAATTTCAATGTCAATGGAGGTTGAATGTGTCAATGTTAAGACCAATACATCGTGGTAATATGTCAATGTATCAAACTTCGTAAAATATGATATCTCAGTCAAGTATACTCAAATTTCAAGGTCATATCAGTGTAGGGTAGATAGGTTCACTATCTATATGTACTAATGTCCACAAATTTGATGCACAAATCAATATTTCAGGGTCACATAAGGTAAGTGTTATGGCACTATGTTTTGGTTCATAATTGCAATGAGAGGTTTTGGTTCATTACTTCTCACATGTTATAGCATTTCTAGAACCTTACATGGCACACAATCAAATTTCTGCCTCTCTTTTACGCTGCTTACTACGTTGCTAAAATTAATATAAAATGTGATTAGCACAAATAATATACAATCAGCACAAGACTACTTAAGGCCAAGAGAAAAGACTTTAGGTTTGAATGTGCCTTAAGTGCATAACCTACTGAAGACTCTTTTTAAATCTAAACAACAAACTCATCTCACTAATAAGTTCTCTGAAAAAAAGCATCCCAAAAAGTTCTCCAGCTACCTTGGTAAACCTGTTGATAATGGAGCATGCACTCAGGATGGCCAGCAAAACCAACAAGAATGCAGTCCACACACATACCCTGTGTATAATCAACAGAGTAGTTGTAGTTATTTAATGTGAATGCACACTTATTTGCATAAATCTCTATTGTTCTTAATAAAAAAACTACAGAAATACATTGTACATCGTAAGGATGTTAGCACAGGACTTAGTGAGGAGACTATTTCCAAGTGTTTAGAGAAAAGCTTTTACTCCTCAAAAACAGAGTATGCTTCTCAGAGTATGGATATTGAAGTCAAATGCAGCATTTTCCAGGTCTTTATAATATCTCTGGGGAGGACTTGTCTTTGAATCCAGTAACTAATATATGTCCACTTCTTGTCCATAAGTCTTGAAATGCTGCCAGCTGGAATTATCAATTTACAATTTCACACCAAGTTACCTTATATTTTTCAAGACATAATGCAAACATCACTGAAAAAGAGAGTAATAAGTAAGATTATCAAAGAATGAAGTAGGCTTGGACTTTAAAATTTGTTTGTAGATTTATAGGTTTAGTTGGTAGTTTTAAAGTGTAAAATTTTCTCCCTCTTTAGATTCAAAAACATATGGAAACCCTTGCTTCTAAGAGTATGAAAATGATGGTATGAATTGTTTATACAAGAAGAGTATGAATAAAGATATGAGCTGGGCAGTTTAAAGTGCAGTCACAGTTATCACGAGGCCTGATCAAGCAGTGGTTGCTTTAGAAAAACAAGTGTCCAGTCTACAATATTTCTGTCATTTCATAGCAGGAAAATTCTGGTTTGCTGCATTTTTTTTCTGTTTCTATTAGGCAAATCTTAGGAAGCCCTTCCCTTGATTTTCTTTCCTTGGGTTGGTGTTTAAACTTTTAGAAAATCCTGTACATGTAAATATCCTTTGCGCAACCTGCATTCTCATGACTATTCCTTTGATAATGTTCTTTTGTTTTTCTGGTAAATTATGCTTATAATATTCCTTCTACAGATATGACTAGCGTTAACCATATGCAACTTCCCCTTTGTTAGGAGCTTTGTCAAACTATTAACCATATGCAACTTTGTCAAAATGTGGTTCAACACTACCAACTCCCTAATGAACTTGGAATCTTAGGAAATTGTATTGAATATCAATGTGTTTGAAATGGTCATGACACATTGGATTTTCATAGAGCTTGATGTAACTTTGATTCTCACAAGAGACAATATTGGGCTTCAACAAGTGATTGGTTGACTCTACAATCAAGTTGCAAATCTAGATAGCTTCATAATAAGTATATGAAACTGCCATATACTTTTCTTCAGTGTTTCTGAATGCAATTGTTGCTTGCTTCTTGTTGATTTGATAAAAATGATTTATAAAATGATAATAATGATGTTTAAAATGAGCCTTATGATGGTCTACTTATACACATTGATTGTTCATGAGGTGTTAGGGGTATGTTTATAACACCACTGCCCTTAAAAGCTTTGTCTTGAAAGCACAGTCATTAGAATTTTCTTTAGTTAAGCACTTTTTTGTGGTGGAATGAAGTTTATCAAATATCTATATATACTTTGTAGAGGTTTGAATTTGTTTGTCCTTTGAGTGTTTGTGAGGTTTCTTTATATTTTTTGCATCATAGCCTAAAGTCTTTTGACGTGATTGTTTAACATGAAAGCTTTATGCTTATTGGCAATATATTTGAAATACCTGCATGATCAAGAAAATTTTATGGTTAATTAAATTACTAATTAGGTACTACAAAAAGAGGATGATGCTGAGAGGGCTTGCCTAGGTGACTCTGGGAGCAACCCGGAGGTGGTCATACAAAGCTCTTCTAAGTCACAAATCTGAAGAGAAAAAATTGGTGATGTATATGTGGTTGCTCAACCTGGGCTATATGGAAAATCTTGGCAGAGAGTGTTTACCTTTCTGTGTCTTCTCGAAAGTAGGTTGTTTGCTCACAGAATAAGATCACTACATGTAGGTGATGGTTCTATAGTAAGTTCTTAGCCTTATCTTCAGAATGGATAACATAGAGGATCAGGTTTGAATACAAGATATAATTTGATGAATTTGGAGATTTAGATTTAAAGAAAATTTTCACATTCCCTAGGTCTAGCCCCATTAGTTCACCTAGGGCAACAATTTTGTAGGAATCTAGCTAGAGGAAAACTTCTATCTCCTAGAGGCAGCTGCGTTGTTGGGTACCCTCACTCTCCTCAGAACTTGGGCCAATTCCGACGGTGGAATATTCAGATACCTCAAGCCCTAGCTCTAGGATCAAATTTTTCCTAGGTGGTCCCAAGGATAGAACCTAGTAGGATCAATTTGACCTATCGAAGTAAAAAATCTTATCTGATCCTTTCCCCTCACCTTTTCTAGTATAGGAACATCATTGGTTTCTAAATTCCATCCCCGAACCTGGGCTGGGTCCACTTGGCCCCGTGTGGTCCCATTTGGTGTCAAAGGCCTTTCATCAAGGACCATTTGGGAATCCAAGTTCCCAAAGGATTTTAGGGATTGATAACTTCCTTCATAAGTCTTATTCTTCTCTCTCAACCCTTCAATCCCCCTCTTCTCTCCCTAGAAGATAAATTCACTTGCTTAGAAGGAAAGCAAGTCCCACTTTTTATTTTATCTTAGGGAAAGGGTTTCGAGGGTCACTTCCTACCTATTCATTGACCTATACTCTATAAGTGACTTTCTAAACTACCGAGAATCCACCCATCAGTGAAATTCTGTGAAGAGCACAGAGCCTTAGTTGTGGTGACAATGGGCTAAGCCTCCATCATTTCCCTTGTCCTAGCAGTTGCCCTCTTAGGAACCCCTTTTAGGTCCACTACTAGTTTGAGTGATAACAAGTTGTTCACAATTCCATTTGTGAACAACTCTTTGGTATGCCCACTTTTGCCATATTACAGCTCCAAGATGAGAATTCCAGGGCTATGGAGGCTACCCTTCTTCTCTTTGAATCAATCCTCTACAATATAGTGAACTAGGGCTAGTTGGTTCGCCCACTTGACTGTTACTTTAGTCCTTCAAAGTCTGCACATCCTTAGGCCCTATACACCTACCCTTCTACCAGTTTTGTTATCCTTCACCAGAACAAGAGTCAGGGCTCTTCTTTGACAGTAACCTAACAACCCTCCAATTGTACTTGGACTACCATCAATCTGGCCGACCACAGTCAATTATTTTTACTGATCTAGGGCCCACAATATTGTCTTCATCTAGGGCTCTTCAAATCTGCCACCTAACAAGGGTTTGAGTCCTCTCAAGATCACTGTTCTTGTGTATCATAAATTTGATATTTGTTGTCCAATCTACGAAAAAATATGAACTACTCCACCTATCATACTTCTAACAATCTGTAGATGACAGAACTGGGGTCACAAATCAGCCACTAACAATCCATTTACTAATTTTTTATAGGTTTCTTCAGATATTTGTCTAAAACTCTATGGAAAGTCCACCAAAATCAACTCCTCTGCATGCCAATCCATTCTTCATATGGCACATCTCTTCTGCATGCTCAATTTTTTGCTCAGGTTCCACCCTCCTTTGGATCTATTGTCTCCACACATATTGAATCTGCAAACCATATTCCAGATCTGTGGTCTTTATTGCAGAAATAAACCTCACTCTAAGGGTCACAACCCGTCTTCTTCTATGTAAATTTTTCATAGTCTTAAGGGCATACCTTATGAACTAAACATGCTAGGAAACTGTCCTAACTAGGGCATTATACTTATGTACTTATAATTGTTGTAGAACAAACCCTATCCACACATAGAAAAAACATGACTCTTGCCTCCGTAAGAGACTCAACCTAGCTCATATGGATCCATAGATTCTGGGCATTTCTTTCACTGAATCTTGACATGAACTTCAGATCTCATTGTCGACCCTCAAACTAGGGTTAAATCAGTCAATATTACGCCTGTGTCGACTTCTGTTATGGCTCTAAATTACAGTGCAAGCCCTCCTCCATTTATGTTGGTCTTTATCACAGACCTTGCGGCCTACTAACCACCACAAGGCAAGATGGTATCAACCCTCTCTTATATTTCATGTAGAAAATCTAACCAACGGGATTCAATCTGATCTTGTAATGTACTAAAACAAGATATTGAATCCTTCCTACAATTTGTGGAAACAACACACGATCGCACAATCACATATAAGTAAGAGAAACAAGTTATCAATCGCACAACACAAGATGTATCTGGGGAAGTAACTGCTCAAAACCCTCTATCTCTATTTTGTATTAAGTCAAGGAATCATGAAACAATACAATGCTTAATCTCTCTTGAGATTCTCCAACACTTTGCCAATTGTCTCCTGTTGATTTAGGAAAAATCGGTCTAATACTTAGCCAATTCTCAGCCTACCTTGCTCACGCAATTCCTATGGAATTATCTCCATATTAATTAGGAAAATCAACCTTCCTTGATTGCACAATCCATCATGGCATCCCAATGACTTTATAATTGCACACGGGAAATTTTCTATAAATACAATTGATAGTTACGTTCCTCTGAACTGTGTTACAATAAGGATGAAGGGTCTTTTTTATTATTTAAAAATAAGATAAAATCCTAACCAACCAAAACCCTAACCCGAGGAGATGTAACACCAAGAGTTTATGGGCCCCGTTGGGGTTAGTTGGGCAGCCAACTTTCCGGGGTCGTAACTTGTTCATATGATCTTCGTTTGACGCACATGATACCTCGTTAGAAAGATCTCTCCAAGGACTACAACTTCTAATGCGATTTCTATGAAATCGCTAAACCTTTCTTGCCCAAAAAATGTCGTTTGGGGCCTCAAAATGGCTCCGGAAGTTCAGGACCTGAAAAATTGACAAAAATAGTAAACTGTGCTACAATTAAGGAAACTGAAAAACTGAAAGAGACAATGGCGAGGGCCCAAGTGGAATAGGTGGGTGGCCACCAATATCCACCTCGATCACCTTAAATCGAATTTCTTGAGCTAACTCAATCATCATGACTTAGTTAACTGACACAAGTTGTTATGAGACGAAATTACAATTTATTGTCCAAATTATTTAAGGGAAAAATAAATTAGATGCCTCACATTCCTCACTCCTGGTACATCAAAATTCCTCGCCAGTGTGGGTACATTTTTTTTTTTCCTTTCTAGTTTCCAATTTCACTGTTTCTTGTTGCAAATTTCAATACTCCCTCTCAACAAGAAAGGAATTCAATCTATCCCCATCCGGTACCTTTGGAATGTTCTGCATGCTACACTTCTCTAGTGTTGTTTGCACCTGCAAATCCAGAAAATGAATAGCCTCCAAACAACTTACTCAGTATAATGCATCTGTCATCAGAATCTTCTGACTGGCACTGCTAGCTACTGCATCTTTCTAATACTAGATTCTCTACGCTGCTGCTAACATTTGCATCCATGCCCTTTGAACTATTGCTAACTCTAATTTTTGATCCAATATTTGACATCTATGACTGATTTCTGTCTTGCTGACATCTGACTACATCAATCTAACTGATCCTTCCTACTACTATTGTATTGTGGCTCCTCGTAGCCAGGTTCGATCCATGAGACACGTCATCTCAATGGACCTTGCCCAAATTTCTTATCTTGGGATTATGTCTACACATCACCCCACCATATTACACCTTGAGGTATGGCTGCTCCCCCTTCCCATCTGGCTTGAAATTTCCCCCTCATGGAGGTCTCTACTTGAGTGGATGCTTCCACTCAGTCTCCTCTCTGCTTCTCCAATTGTGGCAGCTACTCCACAACCTTTTGAGACTGCTTCTCATGAAGATTCATGTTGAGAGGTATTTATGCTCCCTTTAAACCACCAAGTCTCTAACTTCTTCCTTTCTCCTCAAAGCTTTTCATGCATCTGGTACCTCAATTACATATAGGTTCTTGACTCGCGCACAGTGTAATTGTCCCGACATTACAAAAAGTTTCTAAAAAAGAGTTGATTTTAAATCGATGATATCTCCCTCATCTGAGCTTCGATTTGACCGATTTTTTTTTTCTATTTCGGTAGATTTTCGCAAGGAATCCAAATAGTCTATTTGTTTTTGAAATATTTACACCAAAATATTCAAATATTCTATGCAAACTCGCCACCCAAAAAATTCCTGCTCTGATACCATGTAGAAAATCTAACCAACGAGATTCAATCTAATCTTGTAATCTACTAAAAAAAGATATTGAATCCTTCCTACAATTTGCGGAAAAAAAACACGGTCGCACAATCACATATAAGTAAGAGAAATAAATTATCAATCGCACAACAACATGATGTATTTGGGGAAAGAAACTGCTCAAAACCCCTCTATCTCTATTGTGTACTATTAAGTCAAGGAATCATGAAACAATACATTAATGCTTAATCTCTCATGAGATTCTCCAACACTCTGTCAATTTTCTCCCGTTGATCTAGGCAAATTCGATCTAGTACTTAGCCAATTCTGATCCTTACTTCAGCCTACCTTGCTCATGCAATTCCTAGGGAATTAACTCATTAATTAGGAAAATCAGTCTTCCTTGATTGCGCAATCCATTATGGAATCCCAATGACTTTATAATTTCACATGGGAAATTTTCTCTGAATACAATTGATAGTTATGTTCCCTTTAACCTCTGTCTCAACTGGGTATTCCTCGAAACTGGCATGCATACAACTATTAATAGCGAATTATCAGTTATATGATTGATCACTCATTGTGAATTAAATCTAATTTAATTCACTGGAACTCTCACTAGCTCATAACTCAGTTAGAACCAGTTAAACTGATTATAACGCATTTAATTGAGTTAATTACACTTGCACCCCACTAATGCATTAACTTCAACTGGACCCAAAAAATATTAGAATCCCTCTAGATGCCTCATCTTAGACCCTCAAGTACTTGAATTTCTTGAGCTAACTCGGTCATCATGAATTAATTAAATGACACAATTTGTTATGAGATGAAATTACAATTTATTGTCCAATTTATTTAAGGGAAAAATAAATTAGATGCCCCACATTCCTCACTCCTAGTGCATCAAAATTCCTCACCAGTGTGGGTGCATTTTTTTTTGTCCTTTCTGGTTTCCAATCTCACTGTTTCTTGTTGCAAATTTCAACATTTCAGAATTTGATAAGGCCTTCACACAAAGACACCATTGAAATCACATGCCCAGATTCTCATGAGAAACCTCTCTTAAGCTCGATCTGCCAGAAGAGAACCAACAATATGCTATCCTACTTCCTAGTGCAAACCAACCCTTAAGGTATGCAACATTCTTCTGAACACTCACATGATGATCTTGCTCTTGGAGGATGATCATGACCTCCCTTTAGCAACCCTTACTCGCCCTCATACTCAACCTACTTTAGGACTACATCTCTCTTCACCCCCTAGATGTGCCAGGTAGTGGGAATACATGTCAAACATGCTAATATGTGTCAAGTGATAAGGCATGCCAAGATGTGCAAGGGTGTGTCAATGTGTGTCAGGGAATGTCAAGACAACAAAAGGGAGAAAAAAGTTTAACTACAAGGAAATGAACACATAAGAGGGTTAATAAGTCATCAATTTACCTTTTCCAAGAGGGGCATCCTAGGCACACCAACACTAGGCAGCAATAGGTGCCAAGTGCAAATTCTTAGTGCATTATAAGTGCCAAGTATTCCTTTGTTGCTTCTCATCTACTTTCCAACAACTGATAATCACAAATAAATTTAATATTAAACCATGCCAAATCATACCAAGGCATCTCAACATATTCCATACATGTTAAGACTTTCCAAGTGCCAACACGTGCCAAGCGCCAATATGTGTTAGGGACTAGTGTTATGCATGTTATGAAGTGGAAGGGAATGTTTAAGAGTGCTAAGGTGTGCTAGAGAGTGATAATGCATGTTAATGAGTGTTAAGGATTACTAGGAAAAAACATTAAGGGAGCACTAAGTAAAAATTCATGAAAATTAATGAATATGAGGAACGCGTGCCAGAGACGAGTGTTAATGAGTGTTAGTTGTCATGCCAAGGAGGGACTGACAAGGTATGCTAAGCATTGGTAAGGCATGCTAGGGAATATCAAGGCATGTCAGGAATTCCCAAAGTGTGCTTAGGAGTTCTAGGGTGTGCTAATTATATCATGTGCCAATTAATAGTGCCAAGATATGCCAATACATGCTAGGTGCTAAGGATGTGGTGCAGGGTGCCAGGGTATATCAATATGTGTCAAGGCAACAAAAGGAAGAACCAATAAGAGGGTTAATAAGTCAGGACTTTATCTTTTTGAAAAGGGGCATGCTAGGCACACTAATAATAGGTCCCAATACATGCCAAGTGGAATTGTGTGCCAAGTGCTAATGTATGTCAATGCATTCAACCAAGGTGTTCCAGGGCATGCTAGGGACTGTATGCAGCATGCCAACACATGTTAGGAGATTTCGATGTTGTGCTAGCACATGCCACCATGTGCTTGGGCGTAAGTGTCATCACAAGATGTTCTAGGTACAAAGATGTTCCAATACATGTGGAGTGCTAAGAAATGTTATTGTGTGCCAAAGCATTAATTTAAGGCGTGCCTAGATTGGTGAGGATCGTTAGGTTTTTCTCATTAATAGAATTGTCAAAGCCTGATTATGTATTAAATAATATATTTCCTACACACAATAGTGGAACTTTATCTAAAGGGAATTCGCTAGATAATAAACTTAATATATATGAATCATTTGTTGACTCATGATAGGAAATCTCTATTCGACTAGTTATTACTTGAGGGAAATGATACACACTAATTACTTCTAAAAAATTGACTGGCCCTAACCACTGTGGCTTTGGACATATTATACAAAATACTCCACAATAATGGTATTAAATCGTTAAATTTTGACAAAAAAATATATTAACATGCACATAGCGTCATCAAAAACTCATTGGAATGATCAATGATGACGGGCATTTTTTGACCGTCACCAAAAGTAACAAAAAGAGCATTGTTGAGGGTCATTAAAAGTTCGTCACTAGAAGTGTCACCAAAGAGAGAATTAGTGATGGGCCTTTAACGACCCTCACCAAAAGTGTCATTCAAAATGTCTTTGGTGACGGACCATAAAGGACCATCACTATATACACTTACAGTGACGGTTTTTTAATGATCAATGATGACGGACATTTTTTGACCGTCACCAAAAGTAACAAAAAGAGCATTGGTGAGGGTCATTAAAAATTCGTCACTAGAAGTGTCACCAAAGAGAGAATTAGTGATGGGCCTTTAATGACCCTCACCAAAAGTGTCATTGAAAATGTCTTTGGTGACGGACCATAAAGGACCATCACTATATACACTTACAGTGACGGTTTTTTAAGGACCGTCACCATATGTGACATTGGTGATGGACCTTAAAGGTCCGTCAACCCATAGAGTTCTGTAGTTCCGTGGCTAGTTAGAACTTTTAAAGTCACAATAATAGGACTTAAGAGTCTAGATCATGCCTTCCAATAATTTATTAAATAAAGTGATTTTGAGTGTGTTCTTGGAGCACCAAATATTTCTGATTATACACAGAGACATGACCCTGGAAGCCTTTCTTGCAAAAACACCATACATAGGATAGTGGGGATGTGAGTAATACATCTTAGAAGTAATTGGTACACCATCTATGTCATGGAATCCCGTCAGGCATGTCCCTTTCATAATTTTTGGTGCCCCTGCAATCGAGGACATGCAGGACCCTATCAATTGGTGGAGTTTTGGTACTTTATCAATGGAACAATAGCTAGAAACATGAAACCTAAGTATTTTTTCCGTGATACTAAAACCCACTCGCAAATGTTTGGACCTAACCATTTCTCAAGACTATGGTATGTTGTTGCTTCATAAATTATAATTTTTGTTTTTTGTTTTTTATGTAACTTATTTGTGATTCATTGTTTGTTATGTAATCATTAACCATTGATGAAAAAACCATAACAATTTTCAAATTTCAAAATTCATATTTTGATATATGTTCTATATTTAGGGTTGAATCACCCATGTTAGGATATATTACTCCCACCATACACTAGTGTGATGAAATATAGAGGTTTCTTCAAACACATTGGTGGTATGTTTCCGTATATTGTTGTTGCACGAATGATGAAATTTTGGGAATCCATGACATGGACTAACCACAGCCTTGGGAACATGAGACTAACTACTCACTCAAAATCATGGTAAGGGTTTGGAAATTCACTAATTCCTGTGATTTTTTGGTTTCATGGAAATCCTCAACATCCTATCATATCCTTCGCCCAAGTTTAACCCCCCTCAGTCACGTCAGAGGGGGCATGTTGCACTAACCGCCACACCTTTGGGAATCAATAAAATTGCCTAATCGCCACCCAGGAACATGGGACTAACTGTCCACTCAAAATAATGGTAAAGAATTCGATATTTACTAATGGGCTTGCGGAAATTGGTGTAGTGGAAAACCTCAACAATCCCTTGGTGGAACAATGGATATTATAAAAAATATAAAAATAAAAATAAACCAAAAATTTTGCTACAATCAAAGTCCTTTTTCAATTTTTTTCTGCACTAAAGCATATCTCGGATGTTTTGTACTTGTAAATGTTATTAAATATGCATCGAATTATACACACAATGTATAAGAATAAGAATATATATGGATCCTAAACAATGAATCCCTACATTGTTATTTAGGAAAAACGAACCTATCTCTAGATGATGACCTCCATATATCACAAAGCATAATGATATAATGTCAATTACATTCCCAATAATCCTCGGAATTGAAAAATTAATGTCACAAATCGATAGCTACCTCTAGTCAAGAACCATGTTCAAAGCAAAACTAGAGTAGACTTACCAAGAACACCATTCATTGATGTAAGGATTTCATGAGAAACTGTAGCAAGGAACTGCATTACCAACGGTGCAAAGAGTTTAGGAATATGTTATGTAAATAAATATTATATTGACATTAGAATTCCTAGGATCCGTAAATTGCAGTAACAAAAACATGCATAACATTGAGAATTTGAGATCGTATAATGTGTATCTCACAAATGTATAGTGACAAGATAACAATTCTAGTTGCAACATAGATCTATAAATTTTTTTTGTTAAATATTAAAATAATATTTGACAAATAGTTCAAGAACTTAACTCTGTCTTCTGTCACATATTTAAGGTTAAATTCATGAGGATGAAAACTCTGCAGATATTGCTAAGACAATCACAAATATCAGAAGAATCAACATTCTGATAAGACACTATGCCGGTCAGCCATAGTCTCCAAGACCAATTTGCAGTATCACTAAGTAGACTATATTATAATGTTGCAAAGTTCCAATAGCATGAAACTACAAAGACAGGTGGAAACTATTAAAAAACCTCTTGCAGTGTTTGACATAGGAACCTAACCACAAGGTAAAAAAAAAAATACACCAAAGGAAAAAAAAAAAGGTCACAAGAACCAACCACGTAGACCGGAAAGACTACAATCCTAGATTGAAGGAATGTTACATAGGCCTGCAATGCCAAGAGTTGCTGAAACACAAAGAAATTACAATGCCAATTTGGGATGATACATAAAACAATAGTTAAATTGAAATACACAACAAAGACAAATTTCTAAAGGCTCTAGAAGACTACAACAAAAGGAATACCAAGAATCAATAACAAAGACCATAAATAGAAGGTATAAGATCAAAGTACCGTTCACAAGGTTTCTTTAGGAAATGTGGTCATTGATGACTAGCGGTCCTCTAGTATTTTCAATATTTCATAATATATTGATATGTACTGCAACTTTCAAGAGATATTTGATGACAAATCCATAGCTCCCAATCTGTCATTTCTATTTGTAAGCCTGTTGGTGGTAGGTAATATAGACAATAGAGAAAGACATATCCAGGATAGTGAGTACATAGAAATAGGGGTTGGTGCTAAGTAACAAGGACCACGTTGGCGTAATGACTCCTTCCTAATGAATTTCTATGTTGTTATTTATAATTTTTTCGTATGTGTACCATGTAATGTGAATCTTTATCGATGCAAAATAAGTAAAACACTTTTTACTACATTTCATAGTCAAAAGAATTGAGGCAAGAGTACAAATTTGCAAAGAGTATCCTCTAGATCCATGGTAGCATGAGATATCTAACTCTACAATTTTAAATCAAGCTATCTTAAAGATCTCAACATTTTTAAAAAATTCATAAAACATAAAGAAGAAATTATTCTCATTGTAGTCCAACTGAGCTCTGATACATTATTTTACTAAAATAAATTCAAACAATAAACTAGTAACCCACAAAGTTAGTACTAAGTAACATGCATTATGCTAGCATATTGACTCTTTATTAGTGATTTCATATGTTTCTATTTACAATATGCTTACATATGTAATGCAACGTGAATATTTATAGTGACAACATAAGTCATAGACTTCCTAAAACATCACATAGTCCAATGAACTGAGAAAAAAGTACAAAATTGTGATGAGAATCTCGTAGTATGTGTGGTACTAGGAAGTTAGGTTTCATGATGGGAAAGATAAGTTTCTTTTTTCTCTTGCTTCACATCATGTAGAGAAAAGTTCATGTATGGAACATATGCAACCTCTTTAATTTCCTCCATCAATATCTATAATTTTGCATAGATACTCGTTGCTTGTGGGTGTGATCTATCCCCTACTACAAAAGAATGATATGTTTTGCTAGCTTCAATCCAGCTTAGACTTGGTTCCTTTTTAACCCCATTATCTTTCATCATATTTCTCACTTTTGTTGCATCATCCCACATGCCAGAAGAGGAATATATATTTGAAAAAAATACATATATATTTGATAGTAACACATATATATATGATGATTTGATTGTTGGTGTATTTACAGATCTTGGCTACGAGCATAAAGGTCGATATTGAAAGCTACAACGTACAACAACAAGGACAAACGTTGATAAAAGCATTATGATTTATTCATCACATTACTTGCATCTATTGTAGAAATTTATTAATACTGTTATGTATTACCAGACTCTCCTGATCTAACAATATTATGCACTATTAAATACAGAATCCTTCTACTTAATTCTTTGCGGAAATTTAATCGCAAATTGCAAACACATGAAGAAAAATCAATCGCACATAACACAGATGTTTTTATCGGGATAGCATAAAGCTAAAAACCCCAACTATCATATATTATGTATATATCATGAATCATGAAACAATATTATACAAAACTCTACTCCAAGAGATCTCAGTACAATATATAATTGTCACACTATCATACAAAAATTGGCATAAACATGCGCCAATTTACTGCCTCCTGACAACTTGCCTCCACTGTGGAATCCCTACTAAAGAAGGTCACTGAATGAATTCTATCTTGCCTTTCCTTGACTGCACAATCCTCACTGGCATCTCCAATGTGTGTTTGGTTTCACTTGTGCACCCACTATAGTCACAACTGATAGTCAAACAGATGCTTTCACCTATCTCTCAAATGGGTCTCCACTGAATCTGACATGCATGCAGTTAACAGTAGTATTTCTTTAGTTGCATGTGAGACCACTTCTTGTGAATTATTTAAATAATTAATTCACTAATATCTTACTAGTGTATCTTTAGTTATAACTAGTTACAACTAGCACAACTGAGTTTAACTCACTTAACTGAATTAAACTAAATAACAACTCACATAACTACACATCCAACCATGTTACAACTTTGTATCACTCAGTTACAATGAAGTCACTCTGCATGTCCCACCAACCAACCTTATAACTCTTAATTCCTTCATTCAACTGGTTTGCCACATCAGTTAACTGAAATAAAGTGCTTCAAGAGAACATATTATTATTTATTGTCTAATTATTATTAAGGGCTAATAATAATCGACATGCATTATATTTTTAGACATGCGATATATAAATAGACTTCGCCCATGCATCTAAAAATAGAAAATCATCTATAAATATAATTTTCTCAACCATCTATAAATAGACTCCCACTATAAATAGATTTTGCACAACATTCTAAAAATAGACATACACCTAAAAATAGCCAGTGAGCCCCACCTAGTGTAGGTGCTTATTTTTCACTAGGATCATCATCTTGTAGGTGCTCCTGAGATATATTGGGACATCCTTACCCACCTTCCAAAAGAGCTTGGTAGGCTTAACCATCGCTTGACTAAGCTGGTTCACCGCATAGCATATGTCCGGTCTTGTATTAACTAAATACATGAGCGAACCCACCAACTATCGATAGATAGTAGCATCCTCTTTCCTCCAATTTCCTGGAAGAGGAGTATCCATGGGTTTGCAGCCCTCCATGTGAAAATTATCGAGTATCTCCCTTGCATACTTGCCTTTAGACACAAAAATTTCACTTTCTCGCTGCCATATTTCCAATCCAAGGAAATAGTGAAGGAGGCCCATATCCTTCATCTCGAAATCCTTTGCAAGGTCCTCGTTGCAAGAGTGTATCAGTTGCTCATCATTAGTCAATATTAAATAATCAACATGAAGAACAATGATCAAAATCTTGCCCTCCACCAGAATCTGGTATAGGTTTGCATCCACCTCACTATTAGTGAAGTCAAGTCCAGTGAAATTTTTGTCGATCTGAGAGTACCAATCATGGAGTGATTGCTTCAGCCCATACAACGCTCTTTTGAGTCTGCACACATGCGACTCGTTGCTGAAGATATCAAATCCTTCAGGCTACTCAATGTACACTTCTTCCTTAATGATCCCATTAAGGAACGCAGTCTTCACATCCATCTGATGAATGTGCCAACCCATCTACACTGAGAGAGTAAGGATGGTGCTTATGGAAGGATATCATGTGACAGGTGCAAAGGTTTCTTCATATTCAATCCCCTCAATCTGTGAGAAGCCCCAGGCCACAAATCTTGCCTTATACTTCTCAACACTCCCATCAGCAGCTTGCTTTACCTTGTAGATCCATCTTGAACCTACCACTAATTTATCAATCGGCCTTGGAACAATTTCCCAAGAACTGTTTCTGACAATGGAGTCATACTCCTCCACCATTGCATCTACCCATGTGAGCTCCTGCACTGCTTCCTGAAAGGAATATGGCTCTGTCACAATACATTTGCTCATGAGAGCCATGTATCCAGTGAATTGATCAGGTGATTTTCTTTGTCTGTGTTGTGAAGTAGGGACTCCTACATTCTGTGCCGCATCAAGCTTCAACCTCTTAGCTTCTGTGGTACGCCTTCTTCCTATTCTGATGTTTGGCTCTGCGTGAGTGGACTCCTCCACTCCATGATCCTCCTCCTGTGGCTGATCCACATCTAGAGGCTCATCTTTTGGAACCAAAAGTTCCTCCTCTGTATGCAAGTCTATCTCCCTCTCAAGCGCAACTTCATCGCTTTCTACTCATTTAATTTTATATATCGTCGCACCACAGTCATTTGACTGTTTGGAAAATACACATGATAATTATGGGGTGTTTATGTGTACCCCACAAATATCCCAACTTCAGCAATCGGCTCCAACATCTTCCTGACATTCTTGGTCACATGAGCATAAAAAGATGAGCCACAAATATTAAAGTGAGAAACATCTGGTTTCTTACCAGTAAGAGCTTCTTCAGATGTACTCATGCCAAGTACTCTATGAGGACAACGGTTTTGCACTTAAACCACAGTGTTGTATGCTTCCACCCAAAAGTTCATTGGTAGGCCTTGATCATGCAGCATAGCTCATGCAGTACCCATGATCATTCTGTTATTCCTCTTCACGACCCCATTATGCTGTGGGTTATGAGGTGCTATGAGTTCTCTTCAAATTCCTTCTTTGCTACAGAAGTATTTGAATTCATTCAAGATATATTCGCCACCATTATGGCTCCAGAGAGCCTTCACTTGCTGCTGTGACTCTTTCTCCACCAATGCTTTAAACTTGTAGAACGTTGAGAATGTTTGATATCTCTTCTGCATGAAGAATATCCAACATCTACGAGAATATTCATCAACAAAAATAACATAATACCCATGTTTTTCTATTGAAGCAACTGAGAATGGCCCACACACGTCTGTGTGAACTCTCTCCAGGATCACCAAAGCACGGTTCTCCTTTTCATGAAAGGTGGTATTCAAAAAATTACCCATAGTACATCCCTTGCACTGATCTATTTGTGCAAGTGCACCCTTGGGAAGTCTAGTAGAAATATGCTGCAAAATCTTAAGGGCACCATGATGAAGATGGCCCA
Organism: Pinus albicaulis; assembly: GCA_034641835.2. Lineage (NCBI taxonomy): Eukaryota > Viridiplantae > Streptophyta > Pinopsida > Pinales > Pinaceae > Pinus > Pinus albicaulis. The sequence goes on from CM076573.1 coordinate 262,377,153, forward strand.
ATTTCATGTGCCATAATTCACCTTCATCTTGGCTCACCACTTCTTCTTCTTTTCCCACCATTGCAGCATAGCCATCTACCTCGAGCTTGTAGATATTCTTGACTCAAACCCCTATCTTCTTGGTTTGAACCATTTTTTTATGTTGTAGGAAATATTTTCCATCACTGAAAACAATGTCATAACCTCTGTCCTTCAACATTGCGACAAAGACCAAGTTCTTCTTTAGACCTGGAACATGCATAACATTTTTCACCAAAAATGGTTTAACTGACTCCCTCTCAAAGGTAATGGTACCAATGGTGGTCGCACTTTATCATCCATCGTCGCCCATCTCTATATGCATTTGGAGATATTTCTTCTCCAAGTCGCTGAAAAGCTCCTTATCTTCCGTCATGTGGAAGGAAGAACCGCTATCAAGATACCATACCGATCCCATTGTGCTTGAAACCAAGCATGGGATCAAGCAAAAATCAAGTTCAAATTGTGAGGCAAGGGCCTCACCAACTGCAGCTCCAACAACCTTCTTGTTCTTCTTTTTCTGTGGGCAGTTAGTGGCAAGATGCCCATGTTCGTGACTGTGAAAACACTTCACCTTGGAAAAATCCAGCTTCTTGCCTTTAGCCTCGACTTGTGACTGGAATTTATTCCCCTTCCCTTTCCTTTCTTTGGCAGTCAAAGCACAATCCTCTTCATCATCATGCTTTGATGAAAAGCCATCCCTGGTGTTCTTCTTGAACTAGATTCGACCACAGTCATTCCCAATCCGACATTTTTTCTCGTCCATTGAGAAAGTCTTGATAACTGTGCCAACTCTTAGGAAGTCCCAAGAGAGCCAAGCTCACCAAATCCTCATCAGAAAAAATGATTCCCACACTCCCCAGTTCATCCCGACATTGGACAAACTTTGTGAGATACTTAGGAATATTGTCGCCCTTTTCCATTTTTACTTTTTTGAGTTTATCCTTAGCGCCAATTTCCTATGGTCATTGATGCTTTGGAAAATATCTGTCAAAGCCTTCCACATTGAAAATGGAGTGTCTTTCCAATGAATTATTGAGACAATATGGTCTCTCACACCTTCCAAAAAAACCTTTCTCGTCTTCGCTACTTTCTTTTGCCAGGCGTCAAGTAATGCAACATCCGTCGAAGTGGGCTTAGGAACATCACTGTTTATGAATTCCTTCCAGCCATTATCTTCAAGCATCGCCTCCATCCTTTCCTTCCATGAAATGTAGTTCGAGCTGCCCTTGAGTGAATACTCTAACCGCAAACCATTGAAATCCATTTCGATATTTACTCACTGTCACACCAAGAAATTCTTGCAGCAAATTCGAATTGTTTCCACCAACAAAACTCAGCTACTGCTTCAATATTGAAATATTCTATGCTTGGATACCATGTAGAAATTTATTGATACTATTATGTATTACCGGACTCTCCTGATCTAAAAATTTTATCTGCTTTTAAATGGAGAATCCTTCTACTTAATTCTTTGTGGAAATTTAATCGCCAATTGCAAACACATGAAGAAAAATCAATTGCACATAACACAGATGTTTTTACTGGGAAAGAATAAAGCTAAAAACCCTAAATATCATATATTATATATCATGGATCATGAAAAAATATTATGCAAAACTCTACTCCAAGAGCTCTCAGTACAATATACAATTGTCTCACACTGTCATACAAAAATTGGCATAAACATGCACCAATTTACTGCCTCTTGACAGCCTACCTCCACTGCACAATCCCTGCGGAAGAAGATCACTGAATGAATTCGACCTTGCCTTGCCTTGACTGTGTAATCCTCATTGGAATCTCCAATGTGTGTTTGGTTGCACTTGTGCACCCACTATAGTCACAAATGATATTCAAACAGACCCTTTCACGTATCTCTCAACAGGGTCTCCACTGGATCCGACATGCATGTAGTTAATAGTAGTATTTCTTCAGTTGCATGTGAGAGCACTACTTGTGAATTAATTAAATAATTAATTCACTGATCTCTCACTAGTGTATCTTTAGTTACAACTAGTTACAACTATCACAACTGAGTTTAACTCACTTAACTGAGTTAAACTAAATAACAACTCACATAACTACACATCCAACTCTATTACAACTTTGTATCAATCAGTTACAACGAATTCACTCTGCATGTCCCACCAGCCAACCTTAGAACTCGTAATTCCTTCAGTCAACGGGTTTTCCACATCAGTTAACTGAAATCAAGTGCTTCAAGAGAATAGATTATTATTTATTGTCTGATTATTATTAAGGGCTAATAATAATCGACATGCATTCTATTTTTAGACATGCGATCTATAAATAGACTTTTCCCATGTATCTAAAAATAGAAACTCATCTATAAATAGAAAATTCTCAACCATCTATAAATAGGCTCCCACTATAAATGGATTTTTCTCAACATTCTAAAAATAGACATACACCTAAAAATAGCCAGCGGGCCCCACCTAGTGTAGGTGCTTATTTTTCACTAGGATCATAATATTTTTGAATCTCAACATCTATGATTTAATGGTAATGAACCTAGAGATAGTTTTATGTGTTTTTTTTTTCTATACCCAGTTTCCAAATCAAGGGAGATCTGTGTCGTCCTCAAGAAAATATTTGTCCATCAATAAGGAACTATGACATGCATACCATATTCATAAAACCAATTTTTTATAATTATGGATAGTATTTAAACATATCAAATTTCATTTCACCCACATGGATTCATTTATAGCTTTAGACATACCCTTATTACTAGATTTGAGAGGAGATGCCATCCTTATTGTCTCCACTACAAGTATTTTTCCACGATGATAAGATTTCTTGTTATAATCAACAATATATACTAAATAGTTTGTTAATTCATGGACACCAATGTAAATTTCAATATTTATCCACCTTATTACCCTTGTAATCAAATGGAATATCAAATTTTGTACCTTCTTATAATGGGAAACCAAAATAAAATAGCATAAAGGAAAAGGAACCCACAAAAAGGAGTTGAATTATAAAAATATTGTAAACACCTTAAGTAAGGCCTAAATAGAAAATAACATGAGAAATGGTACATTCTATAAGGTTTGGAGAAAACAAACATTACGATTGAAAAAAGAACATTAATCAAAACTATATTGATAATGTCATGAAAAAAAACTCTCAACTGCTTCAAATTACTTTTATTTTTGAGGAAAAAGAACACACTACGAAAATTCGAAATACACATATTCCTTTAAAAATATCTTGAAAGTAATCACAAAAAAGAGCTACAAAACTATTATAAAGTTCATTATTAACAAACTTAAAAAATGTAGTAAAAAGAATATTTCAAAAGAGCATGCATTACTTTGACAGAATTGGAGACAAGATTGGTGATAATCTGTTGAAATCTTCCAAGATCACCGATGAAAACCTCTAGGAATCTTTCAGATACAAATACTGCCAGCTTCTCTTCACCAAGGGATCAAAACATGAAACAAACAAGAAGAATATATTCAACTAGTTATTACAACCATAAATATCATCCATCAAATTCAACTGCCCAATTACATCATCTGAGTTTCCTTCCTATAAATGACATGCAAGTATACTCCAACCCTGTAGTAAGTTGGTAATAAATCCAAGCTTAACAAGAATGGATATGTATATGGTACCTCTATGCCTTTTGCCTGTGTTTTGGTAGAAAAGGGAGATAAACACTCTCAATAAAAAGCGAATATGGAAAGCAATTGTCTCAAGTTCAAGATGTCCAGATTCAATTTTCGTCTGGTCCATAACTTCATTGATTAATGCTATTAAAATTTTTCCACTTGCTTGTGTTGTTTGAGCATAATCCTTATGTGCAGCATCCGAGTGTATATCCATGAGCATATGACGCATACCTGCCATCCAAAATTATAGAGAAGGAAATTCATAAATTAATAAATTAACTTATGCCTAGCAATACTTTCAATTTTAATGGCATGAAAAACAAGTTCCATAGGGTTTCAAGAAAATAACACCCTCCCCCTACCTCAACCAACCAACACTAGATCAAGATACAATAAGAAAAGGATCATTTCCTTCAAGAACCAACTAATACACTACACAATGTAAACGATTGTGGATTCACAACTGCACATCATAATAGAAAAATATAAAATCGTATTCTAGATTTCAATTCATTACAGTATAGACAAATCACATTCACATCATATTAGTCTATAAACTCAATTACATTCAACAATCTAGAATTCTAGAAACAAAACAATGTGCAAACTCTCTTATGCATTTATAATTTTGTAATTACAAAATTACAAGAATCATGGTGTCAAATTCAATGATAACATGAAATCAGCTAGGTCTAGGCTGATGATCAATGTCAATTTATACCACATGTGTTACTGCTGGCGTAGTGCATATTGAGCCTGGAATCCTAGGTGGACATGATCACCATGGGTGAAATTTTATAGTTATTTATATACATTCTCCTCCAAATCCTATAAAGTTCATCATATACATCACTAAATAACCACCATAATCTTGCAATCTAGTGGGTCCAACTAGATACTTGCTATGTTGTTAATATCGAAGAAAAAGCGCGAGTGAACAAAATGTTTCAACTTTCTGTAACTAATTTATAGTTAACGTGGGTCATTAACATTAATTACGACCTTTCCTGGCTATTAACAACACTTTATTTAAGATTAAGACTCCAACGAACACTCCATTTAATGTGGCCACTCTAACACCTATGCTTTGGAATATTCTACCTTCGAGCTTATTAGATGTTTTAGGCTTATCCTACTAAAATTGGAAGAAATAAAACATTAGGATCAATATTATTTATTATGATTCCCATTATATGTGTTCATAACTTCATTAATTAGTAAACCTATATGGCTTTGAATTTCTTTGGCCTTGCTTATGTATCCTCATTCCAACATTCCCTTTGTTTTCCCATGTTCCTTGAGGTTGTTTTCTTCATTTCTTGAATTATTTATTCTTGTCATCTTTAACCCAAAATTGCAAAACTATGATTCTATGTGGAAAAAAATACTTTCTAGTTTTCTCTGTCATTTCAAATTCATTCTTCTCATCTTATTCCAAAGTTTCAAAACTATGTTTTATGTGAACAAACTTACTTATTGGTTTTCTCCCTGTCGTGTAATTTATTCTTATCATGTGATTCCAAAATTGTAAAACTATATTTTATGTGGACACACGTAATTACTGGTTTTATCCTTGTTATTTAATCTATCTCCATTCATTAGAACTTGATGTAGCTTTTTTCTCTTGGGGTTCACATTCTTCTAATTTATTTTCCTAGGTTTAATCCTAGGGTTTGGAAGATTCTAGTTGAGTTTCTTTAGGTATTTATGTATTCTACTAAATGTTGAAAAAATGAAAGGAATGCCGATTTGAATTTTGAGATAAAAATTACAAATTTATCTTTCAACCATCAATAAAAAGGGATAAGACATATAACACAAGATATCTCTGAGTATCAGAGAAACTACAAATATTATTATTGATGTAGAAATAGATGTACATCTAGAATATAATTATGTATGATTCTCCCCATTAAAGGACATGTTGAAAGAATGAGAAATTTTCATTACAATTTATGCTCCATATATGGGAATGGGAGGAATATTTCCTTGTCCCATCCAATAAAATAGGTTAATGCATAATATTTACAAAAAAAATGTAATATGAAATTATGTAGTATAGATGTGACCTAATAAAGCATGAAACAACCTAATACAAGAAAGACTATCATTGTTAACATTGCAGCAAGAAAGAAAAAACTAGAGTAGAATAAAAAATAGAATTTAAAATTGGATGAAATTACTCATGTTCTCTGATGATGGGTGATTTGTTACACCTAAAATGTCGGCATGTACAATTCTCTTTCACGAATCTAATAACTATGAGAAATTGTAGAAAATTCCATTCTCTTGAAAGAATCTAGTTGTTGGACAACAGGAAGCGAGATCAAATTAATAGTAATGCAAAACCATATAGAACCAAGTAATCAATAAAAAAAACCTTCAAAAGTAATATTAAAAAAAAATTGATAGGAAAAAGGTGTTATACATAAGTGAAAGAAAGACACATAAGAGGACAAAAACAGTCAACACCAAATCACTTATATATTGACCTGAAAAAATATTGAGAGACAACAGTGAAGGGAAAACACTATCAAAATTGCCACTTTTATCATAGCAAGATATTTTTGGAATAAATGCATGCACCAATTACAGATAGATACCACCATTAGAGTCATGCGGTTCTGTGGCTAGTTTGACATTTTAAAGTCACAACAATAGGACTTAAGAGTCTAGATCATGCCTTCCAAGCAGTTATTAAATAAAGTAATTTTGACTGTGTTCTTGTAGCGCCAAATTTTTCTGATTATACACAGAGACATGATCATGGAAAAACCTTTCTTGAAAAAACACCATACATAGGAAAGTGGGGATGTCAGTAATACATCCTAGAAGTAATTGGTACACCCTCTATGTAATGGAATCCCATCAGGAATGTCCCTTTCACAATTTTTGGCATCCTTGAAAACAAGGAAATGCAGGACCCTGTCAATTGGTGAACTTTTGGGAATCCCTGTTATTGGGTTGTTGTTTAAGTCGATTAAAAAATAAACACATAACTGTTTTAATTCCATCTCACACCTAGTTATGCGACTTGCGTTATTACACAGATAAACCCAAAACTGAACCAATACAGAATATAATGTTCATGTTTGATGGTTATAACTTCTAAGTAGTGACTGGAAACTTATAACAATAGAGAATTTGTGGCGTATTTTCACTAATGATATATTGGGTATCATTGAGGAGAATTATAAGCTTTATTTATAGCTTTCCTGTAGGAAACATTAGGGACAACAATGGAATTTGGGTAATTTATCAATGGAATAGTAGTTGGAAACATAACACATAGGTATTTTTTTTTGTGATACTAAAACCCACTCACAAATGTTTGGACCTGACCATTTCTCAAGACTATGGTATGTTTTTTCTTTCATAAATGATAATTTTAGTTTTTTTTTTAATGTAACTTTTTTTTGATTCATTGTTTGTTACATAATCATTAACCATTAATAAAACATTCATAAAAATTTCCAAATTTCCAAATTTATATTTTATATATGTTCTATAATTAGGGTTGAATCACCCATGCTAGGATATATTACCCCCACCATACACTAGTGTGTTAAAATAGAGAGGTTTCTTCAAACACATTGGTTGTGCCTTCCCATATATCCCTATTGGACGAATGTTGCACTTTTGGGAATCCATAACATGGACCAACCATGACCTTGAGGATTTTAGACTAATTTCTCACTCAAAGTAATGGTAAGGGTTTGGAAATTTACTAATGTCTCCGAGTTTTTGGTTTAATGGCAATTCTCAATATGGTATTAGAAACTTCACCCAAGTTTAACCCCCCTCAGTCACGTCAGAGGGGGCATGTTGTACTGACCGTCACACCTCTAGGAATCAATCACATGGTCTAATCACCACCCATGAACATGGGACTAACTTCCCACTCAAAATAATGGTAAAGAATTGGATATTTACTAGTTCCTACAAAATTTGGTGTAATGGAAAACCTCAACAATCCCTTGGTGGAGCAATGAATTTTATATAAAAAAAAAAAATACAAATCAACTAAAAATTGTGCTACAGTCAAAGTCCTTGTTCAATTTATTTTTGCACTAAAGCATATCCCAAATGTTTGTACTTGTAAATTTTATTAAATATGCATTTAATTATACACACAAGGTAACTTTGCAGTTTTTCCCCTCCCAACCTGAGAGTTTGCAGAAGCCATAATCCAGTAATAGCCAAGGTGTTTTTCGATTTTTCGCTGCCCCCACCCATCTGAACTCCCATCCCCCTCCACCTCCCCCTCCACCTCTAAGAAGAAGTATGATTGATGATATTGAGCTACCCGCTTTCAAAGGAACTGGATTGGAGGATCCAAAATAGTTTTGGTTCTTATGTGAAGCTGTATGGAAAACGAAGCTGATCAACGGTGAGAATATATATAAAGCGAAGTTCATTACAACGTTGTGGGATAAAGCATTGAAATTGTATATGAAGTATTCAAATAATTAGAACATAACATTTTCAGATATTAAGACAATGCTGATAAGAAAGTTTAAGAAGCCAAAGTCTGAGTCACATTGCATCACTTAGTTTAAAGAGATCAAATAGAAACCTACTGAGTTTGTTTGGGAGTTTGTTGAGATATTTAATGTGTTATTGGATCAGGTAAGCTTCGACATAACTACGTAGTAACATCAATAGTGGTTTATAGCTGCACCGCTAACGCATATCAAATTTCCATTGATGCAACAAAATATAGAAAGTTAAGTCGAAGCTCTAGAGATTGCGATAAAATTGGAAGCTTCACCTATAGGAGATACTAATGCAGGCATGCGACATATTCAAAATTATTTGGTGAATGTAAGCCTACAGATAAAAGGCATCAATAAAAGTAAATAAGTTAGAGAAGAAGTATAATGTATGAAGTGTAGATCGAAGTGCCATTCTAAAGATCAATGCCCTATCTTCAGGGATTACATGCATGGTGAGGCACCGAATCCCTTGAATGCATGATCCAGCCTATGGTGTGAAATATGTAAGACTAGAGGCCAAGATCGTTCATAGGGCTATTACTTTCTACAAAAATATGTACAGACTTCGAGGAATATATATTGCAAATTCTATAAATCAGTAGGACACAATGAGAATAATTGTTGGGCTTGCGACCTAATGATGGAGTGCAGTGCTAACACTTATTGAATGCAAGTAGAAGAGCATATACATGAGGAAAATGGAAATCACAATGGTCAAGGAGGTTACCAAGGAAGAGGTTGAGGTGGTGGATTTGGTCGAGGACATGTATAGATCATTTTCTATAACTGCGGCCAACCAGGTCATTTTGTGAGAGATTGCCAGAACCTTACAATGACATGCAAGTATTGTAAATCATTTGACCATGTAATTAAATAATGTCCTGTGATTATGGCGAAGATGAAATAAAATAGGAATCAACAGTCGATAAAGAATATTCAAATGATGACAACTCAAAGGAGGATTGATTAACCTCAAGTTAATATTGTCAATAGAAGTGGAGTTGTGACTGGTGGTGATAAAGGAGATGAAAATAAAGAATCTGAATGTGCATGGGTTAGAAAGACTGCTGAGAAAAATTGTGTTTTTTATATTTAGAAAGAAAAAGAAGTATTTTTGGAAGAAAATTGATTTTTTAAGGATGTTGGAGCTTTGACCTCTAGTGCACAGCCAAAGACCGATCAAAAAAGTAACTATGATGTGTCATCAGCTTTGATATAGAACTGAGCTCCGACACAAGACCAATTTTCAACAAATCAAGTAGGTAGTTTAAAGTCTTTTCTATAGACTTATATGAATTTTTTGAGATATCAAAAGGTTGTAGAAGGGCTCCAGGAGTTGATAGATTCATGTGCATCCAAATAAACACCGTGAAGCAAGATGCGCGCAGTCAATAATTTGCATAGATATAAGAGAACTGAAAGAGAGATGAGGCTTAGTGCGCAGATAAGAGAGTATGAGATGGATCAATTTTTTATGGATTTGGGATCTGATGCTAATGTCTTGATGAAGAAGACATGGGAATTAATGTGTAAGTCGAAGCTACAATGGTCACCTATTTAGTTAAGGATGAGAAATAAGAAAAATATCATTCCTATGGGAATACTACCATGTGTCATAGTGGATATTGAAGGAGTTCACACTAATGTTAATTTTGAAGTAATAGAGATTGTTGATGACAATAAACCTTATCCTGCATTGCTTGGCATTGAGTGGGAATTCGAAAATATGGCCATAATTAATCTTAAGAATATAAAAATGAAATTTGAAGGAAACAATATTAGATTAATAGTTCTCGTGGATCCATCAGAAGGAGTAAGATACACAGAACGAGTCAAAGAAGAATGCCACACAACTGACATAGAAAATATCTATCAAATGACAGTGAAGGAAAAATATTGTGTTGACCCTACTGTAGAGGAAAATTTTTGTTGCGAGCATGATATTTCTTGTACCTCAAACTCAACAGAAGAGTTTGAAAACTAGTAGAATAGGTTGCACGAAGTATCCACAAGGTGTTGTTTAAGAATTACCAAATCAGTTCATTGGATATCTAAGGTAGGTAAACCACCTTCTTATGATGGCTTAGGTGATGTAAATAATTTTCTTAATGACTATGAAGAACAAGTTCCAGAAAATCAAAGGTTTCCAGCATTGGATATAGCCCTGAAAGCTACCCCTAGTAGATGGTGGAATGCACACAAAAATAATATAGGATTTTGGTAGGAATGTCAAAGACTAATGTGGATAAGGTTTGGAAATATAGATATAGAGATGGAGATAAAATATGACGGTGAAACCAAATTCTACAAAGCATATCTAGCTATGCAATACAAGATGGAAGGATATTCCATAACAAGAATTGGTACACGGATTCATTCATACATTAGAGACAATCCCTAAGAATTGGTACCTAGAAACATAGCTTCGACATGGTATCATGAATTGGGAAGACATGATTTATGGCTTAATATTAACATTCAAATTTGAGGACGATTGGCCATACGTAGGTTTGGTCCTTCAGACAGTCAAGAAGAGGATATTTGAGAATGTAACTCCACTGATATGCCAGCAACCGGATTGGGTTGTGCATATAGAAAATGAACTGGAGTTGTATAACCTTACCATAGATAAAGAATAATATCCTCACAACATCGACACAGAAGAGTTAGAAGGATATCGTGAAGTAACTGGATCTAGGCTAGAGATACCATACATAACGAAGCCACTGGAGACCAAGAAGGTAGACATAGGATTAGAGAAGGAACCCAAGTTTGCAAAAATAGGGGACTTCTAGGATGAGGAGACAATTAATAAAGTTACAAAGTTACTTCATGAATATCAATAACTATTTACCACCAAGTTTTTAGAGATGAAGGGTATAATAGGATATCTAGGAGTCATGAAGATTCCCCTTAAGCCTGATGTGAAGCCAGTCCAACAAATACCTTACAGGTTGAACCCAAAGTATAAAAAGAAAGTGAAAGTAGATCTTGATAAGATGATAGCAGTAGAAATTATTAAACCTGTAGAAGAATTAGAATGAGTGATTCCTATGGTGGTGCAAGAGAATAAGACTCAAGGAGAAATTAGGATCTGTGTTGATCGGATAATGTTGAATGATGCATGTTTACATGAGGGCCTTCCCTACCCCTTTCACAAATGAAGTGTTAGAAAATGTAGGAGGTCAAGAAGCTTACTCATTTACAGATGGATTCTCAGGTTATCATCAGATTAGGATTGCACCCGAAGATCGGCGTAAGACCACATTTGCTACAGAATGGGGCTCATATCAATACATAGTAATGCCTTTTGGATTAAAAAATTCCCCTGCTATATTTTCTAGGGTCATGGTAACAACTTTTAAGGAATACATCCACAAGTTTTTAGAGGTATATTTTGATTATTGGACTGTATTTGGATTGTTGAGCAAACATGTTGGAAGTTTAATACTTATGCTTGACACATGTAGACAATATCAGATCTCTATGAACCTAAAGAAGTGCATATTTTGTGTAACTTTAAGCATATTGTTGGGACATATTGTCTGTAAGAAAGGACTAATGGTGGGCCCTGATAAGATTGGTATCATTGTGAACTTGCCTCCACCTAAGATAGTAATACAACTTCTCACTACATTGGTACATACTAGGTATTACACGAAGTTCATCAAGGGGTATGCTCATATCACTACACCTATGGATAAATTGTTGAAAAAGGATGCAATTTTTCAGTGGAATGAAGAATGTCAGAATAGCCTCAACATATTGAAAGAAAAAATGGTAGTTGCACCTATACTAGTGTTCAATGATTGGAATAAGAAATTCCAGGCCCATGTGGATGCATCTTGTATAGCTTTGGGAGTGGTATTGGCACAAAATCATGTAGGAGAGATTGATCATCCTATAGATTTTGTAAGTATAAATTTATCTAGATTATAAAATAATTACACCATTATAGAAAGGGAAGGTCTGGCCATGGTATATGCTTTGGAGAAGTTTAGACACTATTTTCTGGGGTCACACTTTAAAATGTTTACAGATCATTCTGCACTAAAGTATTTGGTTAATAATCCTATCTTAGGAGGAATGTTTTCAGATGGTTATCGTTATTCTAGGAATATGAATTTGAGATCATTATTAAACCAGGGAGACTGAATACAGGACCTGACCATTTTTCAAGGCTAGAAGCAGGGGGAGAACCAACCAACATAGAGGATAATCTCATTGATGCACAATTATTTGCAATCAGAGTGGAATAAGACCATTTCATAGATATAATTCACTTTTTTACCATAGGAATGGCTCCTTCATAGTATACTACGAAATAAAATAAAGAATTAGTGGTTAAGACAACTAAAGTTTCATTAATAGCAGGACTATCATATAATATGGGACCAGATGAGATACTACGCAAATATGTTCCTGATCATGAAACACATATGATTCCATAAGAGGCTCATGAGAGCACAACTGGTGGACACTATGCAAAAAAATCTACTGCATAGAAGATTTTGGGAGCAGGATTATCGTGGCCGACACTACATAAGGATGCGAAGGAGTATTGTCGAGCATGTGATGCATGTCAAAGAATAGGGAAGCCTTACAGAAGAGATGAGATGTCGTAGGTACCACAAGTTACATTGTAGGCCTTTGATAAGTGGGCCATTGATTTTGTTGGACCCATCAACACATTTTCAAAGAGTACTGGTGCAAGGTATATAGTTAATGCAGATGATTACTTAACAATATGGGCTAAAGAACAACTAGTAAGGTAATGCAGCACAGAGATGGATCTGATGTTTATTTTTGAGTACATATTTTCTATATTTGGATGTTTGAATATTTTGATAAGTGACCAAGGTTCACACTTCCTAAATAAGACTATTGAAGCATTGACTGCGGAGTTCCAAGTTTGTCATCAGAAGAGTAACCCTTATTACCTTTACGCCAATGGAACAGTAGAAGTGCATTTAATAAGATTTTTGAGAATGCACTTACTAAACTATGCAATGTGGATACAGATGTCTGGTACCTTAGAATTCCAGCAGTGTTATGGGCTTATAGGAAAACATCTAAGAAGATGGCAAGTCATACACATTTCTGGTTAGTTTATGGGAAAGGAGTTGTGATGCTCGTGGAGCACATTGTTCCTAGCTTGAGGATTGCATCTTTTACAAATATGGCAGACCCTGCTATAATAGAGGAAATAATGCCACATTTTATTGCTTTGGAGGAAGATATATTTATAGAAGGATTCCATCAGTAGGTATAGAAAGCAAGAGAAAAGGTTTGGCATGACAAACATATTAAGTAGAATAAGTTCCAAGTAGGAGACATTTTTCTCCTTTATAACAATGAGTTTGTAAAGTTTCTAGGAAAATTCAAGATTCATTGGTGGGGCCATACATTATCAAGTATATTACCGATGGAGGTGTAGTTCAATTAGCAAAGTTAAATGGAGAATTGGTTCAAGGAAGAGCATATGGCAGGAGTTTGAAGCTGTACAGGGACAACCTTGCCCCTACAACTTCGCTTTGAAGAAAGGAGAAAAGTATTAGTGCCACCTGCAATTGAAAGTGGGAACTGGACTATAAACTAAGTTGTAGAGAGAGCTTCGACATAGGATCCATGACGTAAGAGGGGTTACTTCACTACAATATTGGATGCGTCGAAGTTCACTCGGAAAATATGGTTGTTAGAAAGGAAATTTTTCATTGAAACATATGGAAAAATGCATATATGAGGATAGATTGATCGGATATAGCAATAGACATGCAATCAATGAACACAAGTTGAGCTAATGATGGGGATAGGAATTCATATTTTTTATAAAAGCCACATCCCGCACATATTTGGCACTTTTTTTTCCTGAGAGTTCAAATATTGCTATTAGGGAAAAGTTGCATAATGTTTCACCGATGTATGTTGCTTGAGGGGTCCTTTGAAGAATTTGTTCATCAATTTAGTGAGAATGGATTAGCCAGAGTCATGGAAGCATCACCTGATATTCCCACAATAATATCACCACAACTTGGATGCACACAACATAGATCTATGTGAAAGAAAATTACCTGAGAGAGGAGCAAGAAGAGGAAACAAAAAAAGAGACTCGTTGAGCCTGAACATGTAAGAGATAGTGAGGAATAAGAAGAGAAAGTACGAAGGGAAATGGATGGCACAACGTTTCGGTCACCTCTCAAACTATATATTCCACCAAGAAAACTAGATGCAAAACCAGAGAGAGAGTCGAAGCACGTAAAGTATGGCACCTTCACACATTTATTTCCAGAGAAAGTGAAATTTATGGGAGAAAACCTTGGAAATATTACAGAATTGAATTTCATAGACAATGATTTCAATGATAGAAATAAATATATGTAGTTTGCACTAGAAAAGTACTTAAAACAAGTGCACTACCCTGAGAGTGGTGTGACAAGCTTAGAAGCGTAACATTGGGTGGCTTGATTGGCGCAGTTGGGCTTGTTGAATATGTTGAATGTGTCACACTTTGGAAGAAGTCTAGGAATCATATATTATGTGAGACAACTGATCGTGATGGTGCACAATGGATGCTTGTGGATGGGGAAGATGATCCCTATCAACCCAATGTTAATATGGAGAATCACAAGACTGTCATATCAACAACTGAGCCCCGTAGAGGAGTTTGTTGGGAAATATCAAGATATATCCATAATAGAAAACATGAAGAATAGGTTTGGATTGACGAAAGGGAAGTGAGGTTATGATATCAACTCAATCAATGACTAGGTATTTCAATACAAAAAACATATATTGACTAGAAAAATCATGTGGAAGTGTCAGGCTAATGAATTCCCTGCATGGGTGATTTCATTAGCTTCACAATGTGCTAATGGGGTTCAATACAACTGGTCCACATATCTATGCCAAGAGATTCTACATGACTACTACAAGGCTCACGAGAGAGGTAATTCATTTCATTACATATGGTTAATTCTGGTAATTTTGATGCTTGCATGGAGAAATTCGAAAGATTCACAATTCCCTCCACTAGCATCGGAAGTTTGTGAAGCCGTGCAATATGCCTCGCTATGGTATAACACTGACCTAGCGCAAGCGTAGGATAACATAATGTTTTTCCTTTTAAACCATATGGAATTACACATGTTATTGAACCAACGCTCTCACCTTTCACCGAGCCTATACGAGAATGATAACTTTGTCGTGAAGTTAAAGGCTGACTTCCACAAAATTTACATATAGGCTCATAGGGACACAAATAATACATGGCATCTGTGCCATATTTAGTGGCAGAAGACAATATCCTAGCACATATACAATAGTGGCCCGCGAAGTGGATCACTGTGCTAGAGAAACAGACGAAGGATACTTTGTTAGAGGAGGACACGATGCAGCTTGGGGAAGCGAGTGGGAAGGAAAAGGATGAGAAAGAGTTAAAACAACAAGATCAATACAACGAGGGTCTCTAGGATCCTCCTAAAGGTGACGAGAAGAATAAAGAGTCTAAAAATATAGAGTAAGACCCATCTGTTGCAAAGAAGAGGAAGGAACATGCTGAAGCTTCCACAAGAAGAAAAAGAAGCAGAAGGCAGGCAAGACAAGGGAAATAATGCCATTGGTCCTCATTGATGAGGACTTGGACCATATTAGGGGAAACAATTCAGGAAGAAACATCATAATCATGGAACTAGCTAGAGGATCTCCACGTTTCACTTCTAACAAGTGTTGAGGAGCGCATTGTATAACTGAAGATATTGGAAAAAACAGTCAGATAACCAGTGTAGGCAATGGAAAATATTGGAGAGGAAAGACTAGTAGAGCATGCGCTTGGGGCACAGAGAACACTGATACCTGTCAAAACCCTAAATTTTGACTTTGTCGAGGTACATCAGCATGCCAAAGAGTGGAGGTATGAAAATATGAACATCGAAAAAGTGAAACTTCAGATACTACACAAGTTACATCAAGATATCATAGATGAGCTGAAGCAACGCGAACAACTCACTTCGCAATTAAAAATTCAGGTAGAAAGTGAGCAAGCTTCAATGAAGCAGAAGCTCGACTAGGTGATCCGGGAGAGGATTTAGGTAGTACAACAACAGTAGAAGATGAAGGAGGTGTTAGAAGCAACATGCCGCATGGTTCCAAACATTGATGTTGAAGAATAGGAATCAATGGAGGGAAATTTTACGAAGCTCACCCTTGTAGTAAAAGGAAATAGGGATAATATTGCAGATGTGCAATTTACATATGAGATGAAGAACAATGAGCTATAGATGAATCTATAGCTAATAACACTAGAGGAAGTGCGAGAGAAGAGGTGGGATGACCTGAAGGATGGAGTGGCCGACATCTCCACAACAGTGGAAAATAGTGGGAAGATATTGGATGAGATCTTACATATTTTAACTTCGCTGCAAAAATATCCAAATTCACAGAGACTACAAGAGGATATTAAGAAGAAGCAACAATGGGAGGAGATTTGGGAAACTATGAGAACCTTACGAATCTCAGAGAAGCTCACAAAGAATAATGGGGGAATTTCCCTCGAGAAGAAGATAGAGGATATGAAGAAGGAAGACCAGACTCTGACAGAGAGAAATCATCCATGGTAGGATGAGGCTCTCTAAATGTCCCAAGTAGTGGTTGAAAAGCTTCAAGAGCTTCGACAGAAAGAGCAGGCAATGTTGTAGAAGGCTATGGTAACAGTGACATAAGCACTGCTGGAGGAAGTGTGCAGCAAAGACAAGCAGGTCAAAAACATTCTCCAACATTTTAACATAACCTATAACAACATTGTAGCAAATATTAGAAGCAAATCAGTCAAGTGACTTGAGACGAGTCACATGTGAGTGTTGGGGGCCTGTTGGGCATAGCCTAACTTGGCCTAGATTTTGGCAAAGACTCCGCAGTTTGTGGGGCACAATTCAGAGTGGAGCGTGATTAGCCCTGGTATTGCACCAAGAGTGCTACAACTCCCAAAGGCTACTCAAATTTACTTTATCAACCCCGGGTTCTTACAAACTTGGAGGTGACAGTGCTATATGCACAACATTTGAGTTCTACTCATGCCATCCTCTTCTGAGTTATACAATGAGGTGTTATTGCTAGGGTTTCTTATAGGAAAGGAAGTTTTTCACACTTCTGAATGAAATATAAGGTTAGAAATACATCATGCCATTGCTCTGTCAAGTGGAAAGAAACTACTCTAGATCATAACATCTCATCTATCTATCTGCAAGAAAGAGAAGTCCACACCTACGCTAAGTCAAGAAAGGAAATTAAACTAAGATGCATTCATAATTTAAATTTATTAATTGAAACTAAAAAAAGGGAAACCAATCTAGGCACACATGTTGAACCAAATTATTGATTTAATTCTATTTATTTTATGCTTAACTACTGCGCTTAAAAATGCATCTATCAATGAGATGATTACTTTTGAATGACTCTATTTTGCAGCAAGAGAAGGAGGCGCTGAGGTAAACTAATAGGGTCCCTGACTCAAGGTTTCAGAGATGAAGGTGTATTGGAGGTTGTGCTAGGCTTAGATAAGGCGAAAGAGAGGTTTTGGGCTAAAGGAGTGAGTGGTTGGCATTGCTATAGGATTTTCTACAGGATGTCCTGAAACGATATAGGAAACAGAATGAGGGTAGTTGAGGCTAGAAAGGGTGAGGAAAGGGGTAGGAGAGGTGGAGTGAAGGTGGATCTAGATGGATGATGGGTATCCAATCGTTTTTTCAAGCTCAGAACTCTCCACAAAGCTCGTCTTGCACCCCCAAGTTGGTTCTCGGTGATGTAGTGGAAATTTCCCAAAACATGGCTGAACGTGACTTGGATGGAAGTTAGTTTCATAAGGGTAGAGACTGAAGCTAATGGTTCCGGGGAAGTCCTCCTTTGTTGCTCTATTTAAATCTGCAATAAAACTACCCGTTCATGCATTCATCATTGAAAAATCTATCATGAAAATGGTGGAAAAGATGAGTTGAAGTTAAATAAACCTACCTATGTACTTGAAACATAAATATACCTCCACATCTATAACATGTCCATGATAAGCAATGTAAGCTATATAAATTTTCCAAGAAATCATAAATTAAAAGAAATTATGGGTCTATGGTGAAGATCTACCATCCTCAAGATCTAATGTAAGAGGTGAGAGAGGAAGGCTTTGACACAAAGTTTTGATATTTTATATGCTACTGAACATGAAATGGAAAGGGATTAACTACTGCAACATGAAATAAAAAGAGATTAACTACTACACCATGAGATGGAAAGACAAGCACATAAGATAGAATGAGGCGAATGGATTGGGCCATAACCCACAAGCTCAGCTCCTTGAAACTAACTCAATGGAGAAAGAACCAAATACTCATTTGATTTCATAACTAGTATTGTACATAACATATGAAAGTCATAAATGTCTATTACAAGAGCTAAGATTTCTCTAGCTACATCCAAAGTCGAAACCTAGTGAGCTATTTCTCTACCCTATTTATTCCAAAGGGTAGCTACCAACATCTCCCTAAAAAGTAGGTGGCTTGTCCCCTTGGAACTCGAGAGAAGTGGAGCTTTCCTCCCCTTGATCTTCCACTTGCTTGGCTGCCTTTGATTTTGAGCTGTTGGAGGAGAATATCGAGGATATATTGGCTAGCATTAGGATTTAAGGAGGTGATCAACCCTCCTACAATCACTCTTTGCCATCTACTCTAAGCCCTAATTGTGAAATCTTCCTAAAAAATGGCATATTTTCTTGATTTTCCTACATTTAAACCAAATTAGGCCTTCAAAGCATGACAACCCTTAATACACCATCTACACTAAGCAACATATGACAATAATGCAATTAAATATGAGAAAGAGAGAAACATTATACTGAAAATGTGAAAATTAACCCCTTAAAATGTACTTAATGATGGTGCTCACCATCACCCCCCTAGAAAATGGTTTCTGATCCTCTAAGTAACTTAGTCCTCTTTTTTTAATTGTTTTAGTGCCATTTTTGCCTCTATGACATGCCAAGGTATCATGGAAGGATTTCCCTGAGGATGGTAAAATACTGCATTCTTTTCTGCCTCCTCCCATTCTTTCTTCTTTTCAACTTGGTATTTTCCCTCACCCAGTCCCAAAAACAAATGTGGAATGAGTTTTAAGCCAAGCCATTGGATCTTCATTGTTTGCATGGTCCTCTTATACAAAGGTGCCCTTTCTAAGGTAGCTCTAAATCTCTTTGGAGTATGATACTCAATGTTTTTTAGGCTACGAGGGAGGCCATTCCATCTTCTATGAATTGCCATCACATACTCCTCTCCCAAATTTCTAGAAATGTCATCATAGTGTTCAATTGCCTATGCTTGGGTGTTGAGACCTTTATCTACAAGGTTGGCATCATTTGCTATCATTAGGTGATTTTTTATTACCCCTCTAGGGCTGAATAGATCTAACCTAATATGGAGAGGTTCTTTTCCTTCCCTTATCATCACTTTTCGACCTCCTCTACCCTGGCCTCTTCGTTGGTCATCCAGGAGGCTAGGGCCATCAGTTTCATATCTCCCAACCTAGAGTTAGGGTCTTGTCCAAGGCTGGAAATTGACTGCCTCAACATCGCAGAATACCACCCAGTGGGGAGGTTAAAACAACTCCTTTTCTGTTGAAATTGGTCAGTCCGACTAGGGATATAGGGACCAATTTCCTGTTTAAAGATATTTAATAATAAAAAAATAAATGAAATTAAATTGATGGAGTGATTTTAAGACTGACGATAAAACTAAAACTTATTCTAACTATTTCCGGAGATAAAAACGTCTTTTAGTGTTATCTAATAGAAATATTTCATAAAGTATAAACAATATAGATCATTCAATACCTTAATGAAAAGAAAGCATGCATAAGAAGATAAATTAATTAAATAGTTAATTAATTTAGTTGATTAAAACTCAATCACATAAAATATCTTGTTATTTCATATATAATTACAAATTTTTCAATATTTCATATCAATAGTTGCAATGATACATTTTTCTCAAAGTAAATTATATAATGAAATAACATAAAGATAAAATAACTATCTCTTTCAATAACACAAAGATAATAGTATCCGATGCATCAATTCTTTGTATCTGGAAAAGACAACTTTTAGGCTCAACATTCAATTAGATAACACTTGATCAAACAACTGTGCAAGTTCAAAATCCATCTTATCAAAATTCTCGACCCTTTTCTAAGTGCATGTGAGGGGTTTAAATAGTCCATTAATATTACAAAAATAGAAAACTTGTAAATGAAGTTTCTATAAAGCCTCAAATAACTTAAGCTAAGATAAAGGACAAAAAAATAGTAATCAGTTGCAACAATATTCATGACTACTTGCCAGGTCCGTTCTTCATCTGTTCTTTGAGGTTGTAAATATCTATCATTAGCTTCAATGAGGGGGGATTCATTGGATGCATATACATATGTCCTGTGAACACTGCATCATTAAGTGTTGTAAGAAGTTGCGTTGCTGTGTTTGAAAGATACCTTAGTGTGGGACACTCACCATGTGATTTTACTAGGAACTTCCAACAACTTTTCAATTTTACTTTGGATCTCTTGATTCCTCCTTCTTGATGCTTCTTTCCAAGACTGCTTAAAGATTATGACATCTGGAAAAGTATCCTTTGGAAGGCCTTGTATCAGATTGGCTTCTAGTAGAGAACCAATGATGTATTCAATGAGATTTGAAGCAAGATTCTGGCTGTAATGATTTCCATCTTTGCAATTTTCATTTTAATATCCCAATCACCGAATACAATATCCTTCTGTGATTCTTTAATTATGGGAAGGCTGGTTGCTCTTCCTTCTGTACCATCCTACAAATATATGAAAGCAAAGATATTTTCGTTGATCTCTTCATATAAGGTTCTCAACACTGACACTTGGGTGACTAATGAATCATTTTTTTTAGACAACTCATGAATTAAAGAAAACTTATGACATAAAATATATTATTTATTTGTTAAAAGGATACCTAAATTTAATGCTTCCTTTAAAACTTCATTAATTTTAGTGTTATATTTCAACTGATCAACCTTTTGTTGCAACTTTTATATCTGTTGGTACTTATATCTAACTTATTCTTCATATTTCACCTTTAGATTATGAAAATTATTTTGTAAATCGGCAAGGTTTACTTTCCATTTCTATTCTATTTCTTGCTTCTCAGTTTGGATACTTTGCTCTAATAGAGTGATTATTTGATCTTTTTCTTTCATCAATAACTGTACTTCTGCAGCTTTATCCACGGTCGCATTAACATAAGCTCCTGAAAATTGAGATTGTCAATTTAGATCATCCTCTAGGGTGGATTGAGCGTCTTTCCAAAGAATTTTAATTGAGGCCTCACTAGGAACCATCATTTGAGTTTGTTCCAATTTTCTTTCCTTTCTAGACCTGCTCATGGCTGCCTTGTGGTTTGGACTATAGAATACATCCAAAGGTGGGATTTATTCAATTTCAAGGACTATCGTGGTGGTGGGAAAAGAAGGAATTATTTTCGTATTTTTTCAGCTATATGATAATCATTCTTTACCTCCGCACCAACGTTTTCTGCAAGTGTTTTAGTATTAAAATTATTTTGGTAATCCTCTATAGTAAACGAGGTGTACCCTGCATTCTCTAGAATATGTATAGCTTCTTTGTGGTTAACAATTGTTTCTGTGCCTGGTTCTATGACATGCTTGATGACTGGGTCTATAGAGCTCAAATTTGGCTATGAATGGATTACAACTTCTTCTGTACTTGTATGACCAGAAGCATTTGCAATGTGGGTTTCCTCAATCATTAGAACATTCTTCAATTCCTCCCAAACTCTGTCAAGTTGTTCTCCTTTAGTTCCAATTTCTTGTCCAATAGCTATATTAGCTATTTTTGCACTTTGAACATTTGGAACCTAGGAAGAGGATGCAGATGCCTCTGTACTCTATAAGTTCTAACTGTAATGTTTTACCAGAAATTCTTGTAGATGAGCTATCCTCTTATGACAATATTAATTAAAACTAATTAACAAATCAAAAGTTAATCGATCGGAGGCTAGTCTTTCTACCATAGAATATTCTGGGGTCACTTCAAATAAATGATCAAACTTATCATGCTCGTTTGAAAATGGCCCAAGTTTAAATTTCGTGGTGACCTCTTTAGAAATTCCACTAGGGTCAAACTATTGGTTAGGTATCACTGGAAAACAAAAAAAATTAATTTATCAATTTCAAGAAAAGCATGCTTGAAGTTTTGTAAAGTATATGTACCACACAGAATAAGAAAACATGGCCAAATGGTCTTCTTTCCATCTCTGAGGACTTTAGTTAGGCTTTGTCCAACAGTCTGGTAAGTGATTTATTTGGCCAATAATTTATCTCGAACAAACAGTAGCAACACATGGGGATGACATAAGCTTCCAAAAGCTCGAACACAAGTAAATTTTTCTTCTCTGAACCATTTCCCTATAGGCCTCAAGTCTCTATTAGATTTAGTGGTAAGCCTAGTGGCTTTATTACTATAAAATTCTTGATGGAGGGGAAGCATTACTTCATAAACAATCTTATAGAAACTGGAATGGTACTTTTATTCCCAAAAAATGTCAAAATAAACATGAATAGGGGTGGCATATTGAACAAACCATTTCCATCCCTAGGATGGAAAATTAAAGGAAAAACATATAGCATCCATAATATAGGTACTCGTGAAAAAAAAGAGGGGCTATCCTTTCTAGTACATTTCGTCTTTGCCTATAATTATGGATTTGAGTACTCGGACTCTTTGACAAAAAGGTTGCCCATTCCATGATATAACCATCAGAGGTGGCTTCAATCAACAATACCCATTCATCAAATTTTTTTTGGGTATTCGGATAACCATAAATACAACAGAACATAGTAGCAATTTTAGAGAAAGGGCCAACCATAGAGGCTAGCAAATGCATACCCATGTCCTCTTGCTTGTGTTTATTTGTACCTTTTCTCCAATCCTTGATAAGCTCCACAGGGTTTGGATTTTCTTGCATGAACTTTTGGATGAACTATGTATCATACTTCCTTTGAGGCATCGACATTTGGTACATTCTTCTTAAGACTTCTAGCTTGAAGGAACCAATGAGTGTCTTTTTTGAGGTAATAAATAGTAAGTCTGTTATATCCACATGGTTGATGACCCACCTCACCGTATCTGTGTATAGGAGAATTTTTGGATGAGTGAAAATTCTATGAAGAAATGAGTTAGCTATGTCACTCCATGCATTTTTATCCCTTGGTTGAGAGTCATCAGCAGTAACTCCTATGTTTTCAATTATTCTAGGATTTTCATATTCAAATAACTTGTAAATTACTTCCCAATTAGAGGAACTTTAATCTTGGGTGCATGTAGCATCTGTGAACAGAGGAGCCATCTCATGAGTTTCTTCAGGTGGAAAGAGAGAATCTTGTTGAGCGGCTGATTTTCTTCGTGCTTTGATTATCCTAGACATCTCCTTATGTTGTTATTTATGAGGATTTACCTATTAAAAAAATGAGCTGAGATAAGCAGAAAATCACTTCGAAGTATGCGAGAGTCATATCAATTCAATGCAAGCCTTATGAAAGATCCCTTTGCATAACTTAAAATCATTACAATTACTTTGAAAACCTCGAGTTTAGAAACCATAAGTTGGTCATTTAATTTCAAAATGTTTGTTCACGTGGTGCTGATAGTTGGAATTACTTCACAATTTTGCTTTTCAGCGCTTTTGATATTGAGTATAATGATTGGCTTTAATACTGTTGCAATATGCGAAAAAATGAAATATTGGGATGCTTGATAGAATGAGATATTGGGATCTGTTATTTGAAAAAACGTGATATCGGTAGTTGGTTATGTTAGGGCCTAAATCTACCTCAGGTTAAGAAAGGCAGAATCTAGGGTAACATCAAACCACGCTTAACCTAGTAGCTAGCCCTACCAGGTTGGGAGAGGGCTCTCTCCTTGTCAATCCTAGAAAAAAATGATCAATGAGGCTTGAGATGACTTGCTGTGAAGACTGATTTTAGGCTAGGTATGTGTGCAAAAGAGTTTTATTGAATTTAATGATGTTTTTTTGGCTCAAATGGAAAGGCAGATTTGGGTCTAGGGAATGAGGCTCAGTTTTGCGGAGATCTCTATGGGGCAAGGTAGGAAAATGGTTTAGTACTTCAAATTGAGTGATATGGAGAGCTTTTAGACTGATGAGAAGTTGGAGAGGGAATGAAAGTCTTAGGGAACCTCTTCAAACAGTTGAAAACATAAATAACTAAACAAACCCTAGGTAGAGCACTGCAATTTCAATGGATTCTACCTTAAATATTTGTTTGGTTTTGTTGGAAATATGATGCAGAGTGCTGTCCTTGATGGCAACCCACTTAATGAAGATGAAGACATGAGATTGTTGGCATGTGTTGTCCTTGATGGCAATACACCTGATGAAGTTATTCTTGACTTGATGGAGTTGGTAAATGATGTAAATCTGATGTGATATGATGTTTGTTGGCAATATGATGTAGCGTGTTGTCCTTGAATGGCAACCCACTTGATGAAGATGATGGCTACCTACTTGATGAAGTTGTGCTTGATAGACTATGTCTTGATGAACTTGTCAAATGATGTATCTACAGTGAGTACAGAAGGTAATGAAGAAAGGAATTCAGTATGTGCTAGATCTATGAGGAAAAGAGTATGTCTCAAGGCATACACAGATTTGTCTAGAAGAAGTCGCGTATGCACGCGGGAAACAACGTGACAAGTCGTGTATGGGCAAAAACGCTCAAAAAGTGCAAAACCAGGGGTAACCACCATGGTATTGACCCATTGTATTGGGTAATGATTCGTCTAAATGACCCCATCCAGGAATACCATCGGAAGTAATGTAGTTTTGGGCTCATGGTATTGTTTTGGCTCATGGTATTGAAAAAGGGGCTCATGGTATTGAAAAAGGGTAAACCTATATAAAGAGAAGAAATTCATTGTGCAAATCATGAGTGTGGGTGCAAGATGTCTGAGCTTGAATGAATACTTCTCTCTGAAGTAGATCTGAATGGAAATGGTTATAGTTGAATGATAGATCTGAATGCATGAGGCACCAATGAAGAAAATGATGAAGAAGGGGATCTAGATCTGAAATGTATTTGTATCTACTAGATCTGGTTATGGAGTGATTAGATCTGTGATGAGGCGAACATCTGTCTGAAGTGAAGAGTTAAATCTGAACTGAATATCTGATCTAAAGAAGTATGCAGCTCTGAAATTGTTGAAGATCTATACGCTAGTTCGCCGCAGAGGAAGCGCGTATATACGCGGCTTCGCTGAAGAAAAAGCGCGTATGCGCAGTGAAGTTTATGTGTAGATGTATACGCAGGTTTATGTGAACGGAAGCGCGTGTATACGCGGTATCTGTGAAAGGAAAGCGCGTATGCAAACCAGGGTTTGCTGAAGTCTGTGGTAAGAAATGTCTGATCTGTTCTGCTAGTTTACTGATATCTGTCAGTGAGTTATATGTATCTGTTTCATGGTTGACTGTGCTTAAAAGTATGGAAAGGGTCCAGTCTGAAAATATGATGAAACGTGGCCTGCAAGTTGTGTTCTATTGAAGCTGTTGTATCCAGTGTGAAAATTGATGAAACGTGGTCCATAGAGGAGCTAAGGGTTGTAGCCTTCAGTCAGGGGGTCGTAGCTCCCTTCCAGGTGAGGCTGGTAAACGAGATCAGGGGGTTGTAGCTCCCTTCCAGGAGAGGCTAGTAAACGAGTCAGGGGGTTGGAGCTCCCTTCCAGGAGAGGCTGGTAAACAAGCGCAGGTGGGTGCCTGCATGCTGGTAGGAGTCTGCGCTAGCACATATGTTGTAAGATGTTTTCTCTATAATAAAATATTGAAGGTTGAGCAACTGCATCGGTGGTTTTCTCCCGACTTGGGTTTCCACCTAAAATCCTAGTGTTCATGTGTGATGCTTATGTGTGATGGTTTATTTTGTTCTTACTGCACATGTTTATTGCTTATAGAACATCTAATGAATGAATGATGGAATGATATAAGTGTAGAATTAATGGCATAATTAGATCTCCGTGTATACGCGAGTTTTATGAAGGATATCCACGTGTATACGCTAGTTGGCTTCAGAAAAGTAGCGTATGGGTTTTTAGAACATGAAAAAGTAAAAAGTTTTAGTTTTCCCTAAATACTGATTCACCCCCCCCCCCCTCTCAGTATTTTTCCCAACAATTGGTATCATAGCAGGTCCTTCTGCAGAAGCTTGATCGCTTGAAGGAGATCCATCGCAATGGGAAGTCATGAAGGAGTAATGTCTATAAAGCCACCTCTCTTCAATGGAAGCAATCTGATATTTGGGAAGGTACGAACAAAATCTTATCTGCAAAATCTTGGTGCAAAAGTATGGGCAATCATGAAAGAATGTGAACTAGAATCTAGAGAAGAAAAGGATACTTTTGTGGATACTCTAGAAGACAATAATTTTCTTGAAGAGAACACTCAACTCAAAGTAAGCCTAGAAGAAAAAAACATAATCATAGAGACTCTTGAAAATCAGCGTGAAGCAAGAGAAAAACGCATTGAGGAATTGGAGTGTGAAGTAGTAAGTCTAAGGAAAGATAATGAGAAAGTGAAATCTCTCAATCTTAGATTTGCTAAAGGTTCAGAAACCTTAGATGAGATTATCAAGGTACAACGGTCTCCTCTTATAAAAACAGGTCTTGGATATACTGGGGAATCTTCCTAGACTTCAGCACCAAATTTTCTAAAAGCAGCCACAGCTGGTTCACTACATTCAGCCACTCAGCAAGGGAACAAAGAATCTTTACAGGTAAAGCATGATCATCTCAATTCAAGGAACACTAACAGGGAGATCTCTCAAAGAAGCTACAACCAACAGGTAACTTCTAATAGAAGTTTTCATGATCACAGAAATTTCTACTTCAATGGACAATGTTTCTCATGTCACAATTTTGGTCATAAAGTTGTTCAATGTGTTGCATATAAAACCATCATGACAAGAGAAGAAAGAAAGAAAAGGATGAATATTGAACCAAAGAAGAACACCTATAACAACTTTTCTCCTCTTCAAAACGAAGTTGAATGTACTTATTGCAATAACTTTGGTCATGAAGAATCTGAATGCAAGAGCAAGGTCCAGCCAAAAGAGCATGTTCCCTCAAGCTCTAAAGTGTGGAAAAAGAAAGAAATAGCAGTTGAAAATTGTGGGATAGCATTATTTGCAGAAGGTGAAGAAAATCAATGGTACATTGATAGTGGGTGCTCAAGACACATGACAGGTGACAAAAGCAAACTTTTTGCATATAATGCTCTAGAAAAGGAAAAGAAAGTTACATTTGGAAATGATACTCCTGCTGTAATTAAAGGAAAAGGGTCAGTGTTTCTAAAAGAAAAGGTGAAAGCTAAAGATGTCATTTATGTGGATGGATTAAGGCATAACCTGTTAAGTGTAAGTCAAATGTGTGATCAAGGAACAGAAGTTGTTTTTAGTTCAAAAGAATGTGTGGTTCGTGATCTTGATATAGGTAAAATTATCATAAAAGGGAAAAGAAATTCAAGCAACCTGTATGTACTGAAAAACTACAAAGATCAATGTTACTTGAGCAAGTCTTCAGAAAATTGGCTATGGCATAGAAGGCTGGGGCATCTGAGCTTCTCTCAAATCAACAAAGCAAACAGACTTCAAGCTGTTCGTGATCTTCCCAATATTAATCTACCAGAAAATATCATATGCAAATCTTGTCAAATCGGTAAGCAGACCAGAGTACGATTTAATGCCAAAGAAGGATCATCAAGTAAGCCTCTTGAACTCATTCATACTGACTTATGTGGACCTATGAGGAAAAAGTCACTACGAGGGGAAGAATACTATATCTTATTTATTGATGACTACTCTATAATGTGTTGGATCGGGTTCATGAAAAACAAAGATGAAGCATTTGAAAAATTTCAGAGCTTCAAAGCACTGGTTGAAAATGAATTGGATCTAAAAATCAAGTGTCTTAGATCTGATCGAGGAGGAGAATATACATCAAATGAATTCCTTGAATTTTGTGAAAAACATGGCATAAAAAGACAGTTCTCTGTAGCTGGCACTCCACAACAAAATGGTGTAGCAGAAAGAATGAATAGAACAATTCAACAAATGGCTAGAGCTATGCTTGATGACTCTGAAACACCTGACACTTTCTGGGCAGAAGCAACTCATACAGCAGCAAACATTCACAACAAAGCACATGTTTGGGTAAACAGTGATAAAACTCCATATGAACTCTGGTATGGCAAATCTCCCACTGTAAAGCATTTTAGAGTTTTTGGAAGCAAATGCTTTACCAAAAATAATGATGAAAATCTTGGCAAGTTTGAACCTAGATCAGATAAAGGAATATGTCTTGGTTACCCATCTTCAAGCAAAGCATACAGATGTTATAATGAAAGGCTTCGAAAGATTGTTGAATGTATAGATGTTGTTATTGATGAGTCTCCTGCAGCCCCTAAAGAAGAAAAACAAACAACAAAAGAAGATGATGGTGACTTATTTCCTCCTATAGTAAATAGAAATGATATAGACAGTGAATCCAATGAAGAACCTGAAAATGATCTATCTGAAAAAGCTCCATCCAGATACGTTCAAAAGAATCATCCTGAATCTCAAATTTTGGGAGACAAGGAATCAGGTGTACAAACAAGGAGAACTCTTGTGGTATCTTCTAGTCATCTGGCACTTCTATCCACAATTGAACCACTCAATGTCAATCAAGCTAGAAAAGATGAATGTTGGAAGCAAGCCATGGATGAAGAGCTTGATCAAATTGAAAAGAATGACACTTGGGAATTGGTACCAAGACCGCATGATAAAAATGTCATTGGAACTAAATGGATTTTCAAGAACAAGTTAAATGAAAATGGGGATGTTGTAAGAAACAAAGCTAGACTGGTTTGCAAAGGGTATACTCAACAAGAAGGTATAGACTTTGAAGAAACTTTTGCTCCTGTAGCTAGACTTGAAGCCATAAGAATGTTTCTTGTTTTTTCAAGTTATCAACAAATCAAAGTTTATCAAATGGATGTTAAATCTGCTTTTCTTAATGGTGATCTAGAAGAAGAAGTATATATAGAACAACCGGAAGGATTCATTTTGGGAAATGATGAAAATCTTGTTTGTAGACTTAAAAAGGCTCTATATGGCCTCAAACAAGCTCCAAGGGCATGGTATTATCGTCTTGACAAATATCTTCATCAAGGATTTTCAAAGGGGTCTGCTGATAGCAATTTATACACAAAAGTTGAAAATGATAAACTATTGATTGTGGTTGTATATGTTGATGATATCATTTTTGGGAGTAACGAAGAATCTATGAGTCAAAAATTTGCTTCTGTCATGCAGCAAGAATTTGAAATGTCCTTACTGGGGGAACTAACATTCTTTCTTGGCTTGCAAGTGCATCAAACTGTAGATGGTATATTCCTATCACAAGCAAAATATCTTAAGCAAATTCTGAAGAAGTATGGCATGGAAGAATGCAAACCCGTAAGTACACCAATGATAACCGGATGCAATCTCAGTTCTCATGATGATTCTCCCACGGTGAATCAACCCGAATACAGATCAATGATAGGAATTCTACTTTATCTCACTGGGACTAGAACAAACATTATGCATGCAGTTGGGATTATTGGACGATTCCAAGCTAATCCAAAAGAGTCTCACCTTCAGGCTGTTAAAATAATTTTCAAATATCTTCAAGGAACTCAAGACCTTGGTTTATGGTATCCAAAGAATGCTGATCTTACTCTTCATGCTTACACTGATGCAGATTGGGCTGGAAGTGTTGATGATCGGAAAAGCACTAGTGGTGGTGCATTCTATATGGGACCCTAGTTAGTATCTTGGTTCAGCAAGAAGCAAAATTCTATTGCCTTATCTACAGCAGAAGCAGAATATGTGGCTGCCGCATCTTGTTGCACTCAACTCCTTTGGATGATGCAAACCTTACAAGATTTTAAAATCAAATGTACACCTCCTGTCCCCATTAAGTGTGATAATACAAGTGCCATCAGTATCTCAAAGAATCTTGTTATGCATTCGAAGACCAAGCACATTCCCATCAAGTATCACTTCTTACGTGAACAAGTGCTTGACCAAAAGGTGAAGTTGGAGTATGTTCCTTCCAAGGAACAAGTTGCTGATATCTTTACCAAACCTCTGCCCAGGGAAGCATTTGAATGTCTAAGGCAGAAACTGGGAGTAGTCTCTACCAGTCAAAAGAACAAATCTGCTTAAATTCAGAAGATTAAATTGAATACGCGGGTTCGATGCACAAAAGTCGCGTATACACGTGAGTTACAGCAGACACAATCGCGTATGCATTTATGATAAGAGAATTGGGATGACAACTGAAGATCAGGAGCAGAGGTTCAGGGGGAGCATCAGTCTGACTGCTTATGATTGTACTGTTAGCAATATTTTGGATATACTCTTGCTAAATGAGATGTTTCATGGTTTCTTATAATTTAAAGTTAAGGACAGATCATGCAGATATTGTTGCCGATGACTTGCTGTTGAAGGTGTTCAGGATGCACAAACAAAGGGGGAGCCTTAGTCATATGGAAAGGATGCTTGGATGCACAGATTCAGGGGGAGCATTAGCTTTGCTAAGTATAATGCATTTTTGGCATTATGATGGTTCTGAAATATGTTCTCTTTCTTGAGGACTTTCTGGTGTTGGTCATAAATGGTCATATTTGTAATTTGATGAAAAGGTCTTGTTGAGACCCATGATGAAATTTTTTAATATTCAGTCATGTAAGGACTTGTCAAAATTTTTAAACCCACTTGGTTGGGTAGCTAAGTTGAAATGTGTAAACCCACTTGGTTGGGTACTTGAGTCTCATATGTAAATCCACTTGGTTGGATATTTGATGTAAGTATGAGTCTTTTGGTGATAGGAAGTTCATAGAGTCATGTACTTCATTGAAAAATATGTTTGAAGATTCAGCATGAACTCAGGGGGAGCTTGGTCACTTTA
This sequence comes from Pinus albicaulis, assembly GCA_034641835.2. Lineage (NCBI taxonomy): Eukaryota > Viridiplantae > Streptophyta > Pinopsida > Pinales > Pinaceae > Pinus > Pinus albicaulis. Next base: position 262,408,390 of record CM076573.1, read on the forward strand.
GTATACATCAGATCTGCAGAACGCTTCTTCTACATGAGGAGAAAAGGGGGAGAGTGTGTTTTGATCCGCCCTTTGCCCTTGATGTCAAAGAGGGAGAGTGACATGGTGTTTGAATGAAGATAATGGTGTCAAAGAATGAGGAGAGTGACATGGTGTCATTGTATTCTTAATGTACCTATCCGTTGTGGCGATCAAACACCATCGTGGTTGCCATAAAGTCCAAAGGGGGAGATTGTTGGCAATATGATGCAGAGTGTTGTCCTTGATGGCAACCCACTGAATGAAGATGAAGACATAAGATTGTTGACATGTGTTGTCTCGATGGCAATACACCCGATGCAGTTATTCTTGACTGATGGACTGGGTAAAGATGGACTGGTAAATGATGTAAATCTCGATGTGATATGATGTTTGTTGGCATATGACAGCGTGTTGTCCTTGAATGGCAACCCACTTGATGAAGATGATGGCTACCTACTTGATGAAGTTGTGCTTGATAGAATATGTCTTGATGAACTTATTAAATGATGTATCTACAAAGGAGTGGCTGGGGATATAATGAAGAAAGGAATGTTAGATCTATGATGAAAAGAGTATGTCTCAAGGCATATGCGGATTTGTCTAGAAGAAGTCGCGTATGCACACGGGAAATAATTTTCCAAGTCGCGTATGGGAAAAAGCGCTTATAAAGTGCAAAACTAGGGGTAACCACCTTGGAATTGACCCATTGTATTGGGTAATGATTCATCTAAATGACCCCGTCTATGAATACCATCGGAAGTAATGTAGTTTTGGCTCATGATATTGTTTTGGCCCATGGTATTGAAAAAGGGGCTCATGGTATTGAAAAAGGAAAACCTATATAAGGAGAAGAAATTCATTGTGCAAATGGTGTGTGTGGTGCAAGATGTCTGAGTTTGAATGAATACTTCTCTCTGAAGTATATCTGAATGGAAAGGGTTACACTTGAATGATAAATCTGAATGTATGATGCACCAATGAAGAAATTATGAAGAAGGGGATCTAGATCTGAAATGTATTTGTATCTACTAGATCTGTTTATGGAGTAATTAGATCTGTGACGAGGCGAACATCTGTCTGAAGTAAAGGGTTGAATCTGAACTGAATATCTGATCTAAAGAAGTATGCAAAATAAATTGTTGAAGATATACGCTAGTTCGGTAACAGAGGAAGCGCGTATATACGCAGCTTCGCTGAAGAAAAAGCGTGTATGCGCAAGAAGTTTATGTGCGTATGTATACGCTGGTTTATGTGAACGGAAGCGCGTATATACGCGACATCAGTGAAAGGAAAGTGCGTATGCAAACTAGGGTTTGCTGAAGTCTGTGGTAAGAAATGTCTGATTTGTTCTGCTGGTTTACTGATATCTGTCAGTGAGTTATATGTATATGTTTCATGGTTGAATGTGCTTAAAAGTATGGAAAGGGTCCAGTTTGAAAATATGATGAAATGTGGCCTGCAAGTGGTGTCCTAAAGGAAGCTTTAGATCTAGTGTGAAAATTGATGAAACGTGGTCCATATTGGTGCTGAGGGTTGTAGCCTTCAGTCAGGGGGTCGTAGCTCCCTTCCAGGTGAGGATGGTAAACGAGAGCAGGGGGTCGTAGCTCCCTTCCAGAGAGGCCGGTAAACGAGTCGTGGGGTTGGAGCTCCCTTCCAGAGGAGGCTTGTAAACGAGCGCCAGGGTGCTCGCGTGTCGGTAGGAGTTCCGCGCTAAAGACAGCAAGCTGTAATATGTTTTCTCTATAATAAAATATTGAAGGCCGAGCAACCGCAGCGGTGGGGTTTTCTCCCGACTTGGGTTTCCACCTAAAATCTGGTGTTCATGTGTGATGCTTATGTGTGATGGTTTATTTTGTTCTTACTGCACATGTTTACTGCTTATAGAACATCTAATGAATGAATGATGGAATGATATAAGTGAAGAATTAATGGCATAATTAGATCTCTGTGTATACGCGAGTTTTATGAAGGATATCTGCGTGTATACGCTAGTTGGCTTCAGCAAAGTAGCGTATGGGTTTTTAGAACATGAAAAAGTAAAAAGTTTTAGTTTGCCCTAAATACTGATTCACCCCCCCCTCTCAGTATTTTTCCCAACAGGTTTAGTTAAGATGAAATAAAGAGAGATATTGGCATACATAAAACACATGTAAAACTTGGAATTACAGAAGGAAACACAATACCAAATCAAGATGCCACAAGAATCCAATAAAGTGCTGCAAACCCTGGTCTATTCCTTTGCCAAACTGCAGAGATGAATGTACAATAATGGTGAAAGCATTCCCAAAAGTCCAACCATGCTAATGACTGAGAAAACATAAGATATATGCAAACAAAAACTCATCCTAGCATCTAGGGGTCAATATCATGAGTTTAGGAGCTGTTCCAACAAATTCTAAACTGAGAACTAAAAAGTAGGCAGTGGAATAGCTTGCCTCTAAAAACTAGGGAACTGATTCATTCAGTTACAAACTACTTTTCCATGGATAAATCTACCTCTATGAATGAAAATTTAGCATAATTACATCAAGATCCATAAAATTACATTCAATTACATCATGATTTTGAAATTAATAAGGAGAAAAGTCAAACTATCAAGAAATTAGGCGAAAAACAGAGTTTTTGACCAAAAATGAGACAAATTCCTCCAATGCACTGCGCTGATTTCCCTATGCGTAGTGCCTTTTTGAAGCTAATTTTTGAGGCCTTCCCGGTGTCAAAATTTTCTCCAAGTGGGCTTGTTGGAAAGGTTTTCCTGTATAATTTATAGCACAAGTGTAATTTTTGAATTTGGCCTCCATTTACCCCTTCAAAATTGAGTTCTCCCAACACTGCTTCTTGTGTGTCCAAAAAGGGGCAGAAAGGTCATTTTTGGGGTGTTTTTAACCTTTTTGGGGGCTCAAAATCTGTCAAAATTTCTTGGCCATTGGTGAGCATGCATATTTTTCTATGAAAAATCCAAAATTTTTTAGTTTTCATCAAAATGAGTCCCCCATCAAAAGCGAGCGCCAGGTGGGGCGGCGCATTGGGCAGAAAACTCTGTTTTTTGAGGCAAAATCCATCTCAATGCGTAGCACCTTTTTGCAGGAGACTTTTGGAGGCCTTCCCGGTGTAAAAATTGAGCACAGGATAGCTCGTTGGAAATATTATTGAGTCTAATTTCCAACCCAACTTGAATTTTTCAATTTTGAGTTCACTTTCCTTGTAAAATGTCAAATCTCCCAAAACTGGTCAAAATGTGAAAAATGAGGCTGCCTCAAGGCAGAGTGCTCTTGCAGTCAACTTTTGAAGGTCTTAATCAACTCCAAATTGAGCTCATGATATATCACTGGAAATATCTTTGTGTTCTGTTATCATTTGACTCATCAAGCAAGTAATTTGGCCAACCAAGCTAGGAGAAAGCTTGATTTTACCAAGGTCACTTCAGAGGTGCATCAATTCTCCTGAGGAAACTGTATTTTTGACATTTCTCTAACACCATGACACCTGTGTAAAACGTGAAGGATTTTTTTCTTCCTTGGCCTATTTTGGACAAAAAAATCTCTCCGTTTTTCCAAATTCATCTTTTCTTGCTCAGAAACATCATTGAAGTAAAACCTATCCCGATGTGTGGAACCAGGGATTTGTCGAAATGAAGCGAAATGAAGGGGATAAGGGGCTTCTAAATTCTTGAGAAAATTTTGGGAAGTAAGGAGGGATGTTAGGAAGGAGGGGAAAGTGGAATTTTAGAGATTGAGTGAGGGGAAGAGGTCCAAAAGGGAAAAACACAAGCCTAGCCTAGAAAATTGCCAAGTTGTAGCAAGAAACTAGGGTTTGTGCGAAAATGAGGAATTTGGGGGATCTCAGTGATGGGAAGTGTTTAATAAGGTACATTAAGGATAGGGGAAGGTGCATGAACATTAGGATACAATTTTTGCTGATGATTTTGCCATCCAAGAGAAATTACCTTCAAAATCCTAGGAGAGGGAAATGAACCTTACCTAGGCACAACTGAAGCATGAACAAGGTGTAAAATGATCCTTTGGAATGTGGCATGATGATGAAAACCCTCTGAATGATGTTACACTCAGCTGAATGGTGACATGGACCGACATTTGGACAAATTTGACAGGAGTAAAAACAAACCCTAGACCTAATACCTAGTGACCAAATTTTGCTTGAAGACTCACTAAAATGACAAAATTTGACCTTGACACCTTAAAATCACTTTGTAAGAGCATGTTTTATCACTGGAGGAAGGCTGTAAAGACTGACACTAACATTGGCTCCAATGGGGATGGTAGCTCCTTGGAGGTGCCAAGAATGACAGATATTTGGAAAGCAGACAGTGCCTTCATCCATTAGGCAATGGAGTCAAAAACTCAAGCTGAAATGCATGATTTAAAACTGATAACTTGACGACACAAATTGACTCTCACTCAACTAAAAAATGACTCAATAATTAAACACAACCGACAAACTGGAAATGATGCTCAAATTAGAGCTTATTCATCAAAACCTACACTAACAGTTTCATTCATCACCTGATCAAGTGAAATGAAACAACCAATGAAACTAAGTATGTATTCTGGCTGCTGTTTGAATTCTCCGCAAGTGCTTGCTTATGAACAACAAGAGAGAACTACCGAAAGGCAACTACCATGGAAACTTGGAAACAGATCCGTTGAATGATATGGATTCTCTATCCGCCTCCAAAAACACTGCATAAGGATCTTGAAGTTCATGCACACTAGGAATTATCTCATCCAATGGATTAATTCTCTTCTCCTCATACCATGAATGCAAATTTTTTTTTGAGATCTGTGACGAGAATTTTGCTAAAAATGACAAAGAAACCAGCTACCGGATCAAGTTTATATCAGCACACGTTTCAAGCTCACATGTAGTCAATGGAGAAAGGCTTTGACTGCAGACATCATCCAACACATCAGCTATTGGATCATGAAAAACTTGAAAAGATTGCTGCAACCCATTTTCTATTGGTTCTGATGAGATTACATGATTTTCTATAGGCTACTCATTTGAAGATATACTATGCAATTTACCCTTCAAAAACTGAAATGATTCAAAACAAAATGGTACAGAATCATCTTGCATCATTTGATCGTATGTGCCAGCTTCCAAGTCCTCATCTTCAACTTGATAATCAATGGGATTCGGGGGCTGCAAATCTGGATATGAGAAGTCTTGAACAAGGTTGTTATTGTCCTTAAGATGGTCCAAATCAAGACTTGCCGACAGTTGATTTCGGATTGCATGAATGTTGTCTCTAATGAACTAAAACGAAGCAAATAAAAAAGGCAAAGATCCTTCACTTACTTCAAAATTTGTTGCACTTTCCTCGTCATTTCCATAGCTGATATGTGATGGCTGAACATTGTATTCAAGCTGTTGAAAGTGAACTTCTTCCTCCCAGAAACTAGCTCCTGATTTGTCTGCAAGATTAGCTTCCTTTTGGAGAACATATTCATCATCATACTCATCAAACTAAGGCAAATCATTAGTATAAAACACATCATGAAGCATACATGTCATATCAACAGATCTCTCTTATCCAAGATGATCTACTAAACAATCATTATCAGATCTATGATGACTGGGATAAGAAGGAAGATGTTTTGGATCAGCAACTTGTTCTTTTTCAATCAGCGAGAGATGAGCTTGAACATTATACTCATTCCTTGTGGTGATCTTTTGCATCATCTCTTCCACTGCACTTACCAAAATGTCAAGCTTTACCTCTAGAGATGTCGATTCCTCTGGATCTATGTTTTTCATCTCTTCTTCCTTCAACTTTTCCCTTCAGATCCGCAAATGAGCCTCTACATCTACTGCACTATTCTGCATCTCTTCAAGTGTTGCAAGATTACTTTCTCTCAACTGAAACTCCATTTCCGGATCAAAGGCACCTGGGTAGTGCAAGAGAGCAGATCCAAGAGGAGGTCTTATATTATCTGGCATCGAATAATGAACTTGGTTAAATCTGGCAGAAAATTGTTGTACTGTCTCCCCTGGCAGTATTTTCAGCTGGTTATACTCTTATATAATCAAGAAAGGGTTCTTTCTGACCACCCACCTATGGAGGAAAACTTTGACGAACTGCTAGAAATCTGAGATGCTCGCATCAGGCAGGGTCTTGAACCAACTCTTGACTTTGCCTTGCAAAGAAAGAGCAAAAAGCCTAATACTGACATCCTCTTCATCAACTTAAAAAAGGTCAAGAAAAGACTCAAAATTTAGAACATGTCTCTCAGCAGTGATGTTGTCGCGTTCACCATCAAATCTTGGTAGATATAGGTCATGATTTTTAGGGAAAGCATGGGATATAGGAGGTAAAATCAGAGGCTTGTATCGATCTGGAATTTTACAAGGTGTAAGGGTATGTACAGAAAGTATAGAATCAGTCATGGTCTCTTTAAGCTCATCATTTTGAAGACAGTCATCACAAGATTCAGAAAAAGGGTCTTGATCAAGCTCAAAGGCATGCAAATCTTTGGTATTCACAATATTCAAAGGGAAAGAATCAAATGCAGACCAAGGATATTTTCTTAAATACAATATACTTTGCAAAGCCTTCTTGACATTCTCGGGAAAAGATAAAAAATAATTTATGAAAAAGAACAAAATGTCTTGGATGAAATTCCAACTTGAATACCTGATCTTTCCATATTGTCCTTTCATGTTTCTGCTGGTCAGGTTCATCCTCCAGTGGAGTCCTTGCATCTGATCTCACAACTGATTTAGAGTCAACATGTGAATGATTTCATCCTTATGGTGTCTGATTGTTGTCCACCATCAACAATCAGATCTGAACTTGATTACATTTTACTGAGGAAACTAGATTTTCAGTTCATAAACTAGATCAGAGATTGACTGAAGCAGCATTCATCTACTTTCGCTAATGCAAAGCAAGAGTGTTTCGAAGGCTACCTGGCTAACTTCAGGCTCTTTCTGTAATTTATAAAGAAAACAAAAAAAATTTCTTCCCCAATATGTTCGCCACTATGTTAGGGCCTAAATCTACCTCATGGTGAGAAAGGAAAAATCTAGGGTAACATCAAACCACGCTTAACCTGGTAGCTAGCCCTACCAGTTCGGGAGAGGGCTCTCTCCTTATCAATCTCAGCAAAAAATGATCAATGAGGCTTGAGATGACTTGATGTGAAGACTAATTTTAGGCTAGGTATGTGTGCAAAAGAGTTTTATTGAATTTAATGATGTTTTTTTGGCTCAAATGGAAAGGAAGATTTGGGTTTGGGGAATGAGGCTCAATTTTGCAGAGATCTCTATGGGGCAAGGTATGAAAATGGTTTAGTACTTCAAATTGAGTGAGATTGAGAGTCTTTAGACTGATGAGGAGTTGGATAGGGCATGAAAGTCTCAGGGATCCTCTTCAAATAGCTGAAAAAATAAATAACTAAACAAACCCTAGGTAGAGCACTGCAATTTTAATGGATTCTACCTTAAATCTTTGTTTGGTTTAGTTAAGATGAAATAAAGAGAGATATTGGCATACATAAAACACATGTAAAACTTGAAATTACAGAAGGAAATACAATACCAAATAAAGATGCCACAAGAATCTAATAAAGTGCTGCAAACGTTAGTCTATTCCTTTGCCAAACTGCAGAGATGAATGTACAATAATGCTGAAAGCATTCCCAAAAGTCCAACCATGCTAATGACTGAGAAACCATAAGATATAGGAAAACAAAAACTCATCCTAGCCTCTAGGGTTAGAGCTCATGATTTTAGGAGCTGTTCCAACAAATTCTAAACTGAGAACTAAAAAGTAGTCAGTGGAACAGCTTGCCTCTAAAAACTATGGAATTGATTCATTCAGTTACAAACTACTTTTCCATGGATAAATCTACCTCTATGAATGAAAATATAGCATAATTACATCAAGATCCATCAAATTACATTAAATTACATCATTATTTTGACATTAAGAAGGAGAAAAGTCAAACTGTCAAGAAACTAGGCGAAAAACAGAGTTTTTGACCAAAAATGAGCAAAATTCCTCCAATGCGCCGCGCTGATTTCCCTATGTGTAGTGCCTTTTTGCAGCTCATTTTGGAGGCCTTCTTAGTGTCCAAATTTTCTCCAAGTGGGCTTGTTGGAAAGGTCTGCCTGTATAATTTCTAGCACAAGTGGAATTTTTTAATTTTTCCTCTGTTTTCCCCTCCAAAATTGAGTTCTCCCAACACTTCTTCCTGTGTGTCCAAAAAGGGGTAGAAAGGTCATTTTTGGGGTATTTTTGACCTTTTTGGGAGCTCAAAACCTGTCAAAATTTCTTGGCCATTGGTGAGCATGCATATTTTTCCATGAAAAATCTAAATTTTTTTAGTTTTCATCAAAAGGATTCCCCCATCAAAAGCGAGCGCCAAGTGGCGTGGCGCATTGGGCAGAAAACTCTGTTTTTTAAGGCAAAATCCATCTCAATGCGTAGTGATTTTTTCCAGGAGACTTTTGGAGGCATTCCCTGTGTCCAAATTGAGCATGGGATAGCTCGTTGGAAATATTAATGAGTCTAATTTCCAACCCAACTTTAATTTTTCAATTTGGATTTCATTTTCCTTGTCAAAAGTCAAATATCCCAAAACAGGTCAAAATGTGCAAAATGAGGCTGCCTCAAGGCAGAGTGCTGTTGCAATCAACGTTTGAAGGTATTTCTCAACTAAAAATTGAGCTCATGATAGCTCATTGGAAATCTATTTGTGTTTTTTTTATCATTTGAATCATCAAGAAAGTCATTTGGCCAACCAAGCTAGGAGAAAGCTTGATTTTCCCAAGGTCACTTCAGAAGTGCATCAATTCTCCTGAGGCAACTGTATTTTTGACATTTCTCTAAACCCATGACACCTGTGTAAAAATTGAAGGAGTTTTTTCTCCCTTGGCCTATTTTGGACAAAAAAATCTCTCCATTTTTCCAAATTCATCTTTCCTTGCTCAGAAACATCATTGAAGTAAAACCTATCCCGATGTGTGGAACCAGGGATTTGTCGAAATGAAGAGAAATGAAGGGGATAAGGGGCTTCTAAATTCTTGAGAAAATTTTGGGAAGTAAGGAGGGATGTTAGGAAGGAGTGGAAAGTGGAATTTTAGAGATTTAGTGAGGGGAAGAGGTCCAAAAGGGAAAAACACAAGCCTAGCCTAGAAAATTGCCAAGTTGTAGCAAGAAACTAGGGTTTGTGCGAAAATGAGGAATTTGGGGGATCTCAGTGATGGGAAGTGTTTAATAAGGTACATTAAGGATAGGGGAAGGTGTATGAACATCAGGCTACAAGTTTGGCTGATGATTTGACCATCCAAGAGAAATTACCTTCAAAACCCTAGGAGAGGGAAATGAACCTTACCTAGGCACAACTGAAGCATGAACAAGGTTAAAATGATCCTTTGGAATGTGGCATGATGATGAAAACCATCTGAATTATGGTACACTTAGCTGAATGGTGACATGGACTGACATTTGGACAACTTTGACAGGAGTAAAAGCAAACCCTATACCTAATACCTAGTGACCAAATTTTGCTTGAAGACTCACTGAAATGAAAAAATTTGACCTTAACACCTTAAAATCACTTTGTAAGAGCATGTTTGATCACTAAAGGAAGGTTGCAAGGACTGACACTAACATTGGCTCCAATGGGTAGGGTAGCTCCTTGGAGGTGCCAAGAACGACAGATCTTTGGAAAGTAGACAGTGCTTTCATCCGTTGGGCAATGGAGTCAAAAACTCAAGCTGAAATGCATGACTGAAAACTGATGACTTGACGACGCAAATTGACTCTCACTCAACTAAAAACTGACTCGATACTTAAACACAACCGACAAATTGGAAATGATGCTCAAAGTAGAGCTTATTCATCAAAACCTACTCTAACAGTTTCATTCATCACCTGATCAAGTGAAATGAAACAACCAATGCAACCAAGTAAGTATTCCGACTGTTGTTTGAATTCTCCGCAAGTGCTTTCTTATGAACAACAAGAGAGAACTACCGAAAGGAAACTCCCATGGAAACTTGGAAACAGATCCATTGAATGATATGGATTCTCTATCCGCCTCTAAAAACACTGCATAAGGATCTTGAAGTTCATGCACACTAGGAATTATCTCATCCAATGGATTAATTCTCTTCTCCTCATACCATGAATGCAATTTTTTTTTTGAGAGTTGTGACGAGAATTTTGCTAAAAATGACAAAGAAACCAGCTACCAGATCAAGTTTATATCAGCACACGTTTCAAGCTCACATGTAGTCAATGGAGAAAGACTTTGACTGCAGACATCATCCAACACATCAGCTATTGGATCATGAAAAACTTGAAAAGATTGCTGCAACCCATTTTGTATTGGTTCTGATGAGATTACATGATTTTCTATAGGCTGCTTATTTGAAGATATACTATGCAATTTACCCTTCAAAAACTGAAATGATTCAAAACAAAATGGTACAGAATCATCTTGCATCATTTGATCGTATGTGCCATCTTCCAAGTCCTCATCTCCAACTTGAAAATCAATGGGATTAAGGGGCTGCAAATATAGATATGAGAAGTATTGAAAAATGTTTTTATTGCCCTCAAGATGGTCCAAATCAAGACTTGTCGACAGTTGATTTCAGATTGCGTGAATGTTGTCTCTGATGAACTGAAACGAAGCAAAACAAAAAGGAAAAGATCCTTCACTTACTTCAAAATTTTCTGTACTTTCCTCGTCATTTCCATAGCTAATATGTGATGGCTGAACATTGTATTCGAGCTGCTAAAAGTGAACTTCTTCCTCTCAGAAACTAGCTGCTGATTTGTCTGCAAGATTAGCTTCTTTTTGGAGAACATAATCATCATCATACTCATCAAACTGAGGCAAATCATCAGTATAAAACACATCATCAAGCATACATGTCATATCAACAGATCTCTCTTCTCCAAGATGATCTACAAAACAATCATTATCAGATCTATGACGACTAGGATAAGAAAGAAGATGTTTTGGATCAGCAACTTTTTCTTTTTCAATCAGCGAGCGATGAGCTTGAACATTATACTCATTCCTTGTGGTGATATTTTGCATCATCTCTTCCACTGCACTTACCAAAATGTCAAGCTTTACCTCTAGAGATGTCGATTCCTCTGGATCTATGTTTTTCATCTCTTCTTCCTTCAACTTTTCCCTTTGGATCTGCAAATGAGCCTCTACATCTACTGCATTGTTCTGCATCTCTTCAGGTGTTGTAAGATTCCTTTCTCTCAGCTGAAACTCCATTTTCGGATCAAGGCACCCAGGTAGTGCAAGAGAGTGGATCCAAGAGGAGGTCTTATATTAACTGGCATCGAATAATAAACTTGGTTAAATCTGGCAGAAAACTATTGTACTGTCTTCCCTGGCAGTATTTTCAGTTGGTTATACTCTTCTATAATCAAGAAAGGGTTCTGTCTGACCACCCACCTGTCGAGGAAAACTTTGATGAACTGCTGGAAATCTGAGATGCGCACATTAGGCAGGGTTTTGAACCAACTCTTGACTTTGCCTTGCAAAGAAAGAGAAAAAATCCTAATACTAACATCCTCTTCATCAACTTCAAAAATGTCAAGAAAGGACTCAAAATTCAGAACATGTCTCTCAGCAGTGATGTTGTCGCATTCACCATCAAATCTTGGTAGATATAGGTCATGATTTTTAGGGAAAGCATGGGATATAGGAGGTAAAATCAGAGGCTTGTATTGATCTGGAATTTTACAAGGTGTAAGGGTATGTACAAAAAGTATAGAATCAGTCATGGTCTCTTTAAGCTCATCATTTTGAAGACGGTCATCACAAGATTCAGAAAAAGGGTCTTGATCAAGCTCAAAGGCATGAAAATCTTTGGTATTCACAATCTTCAAAGGGAAGGAATCAAATGCAGGTCGATGATCTTTTCTCAAATACAATATACTTTGCAAAGCCTTCTTTACATTCTCGAGAAAATAGAAGAAATAATTTATGACAAAGAACAAAATGTGTTGGATGAAACTCCAACTTGAATACCTGATCTTTCCATATTGTCCTTTCATGTTTCTGCTGGTCAGGTTCATCCTCCAGTGGAGTCCTTGGATCTAATCTCGAAACTGATTTAGAGTCACCAGGTGAATGATTTCAGCATTGCTGTATCTGATCATTGTCCACCATCAATAATCAGATCTGAACTTGATTAAATTTTTCTGAGGAAACTAGATTTTCAGTTCATAAACTAGATCAGAGATTGACTGAAGCAGTATTCATCTACTTTCGCTAATGAAAAGCAAGAGCACTTCGAAGGCTACCTGGCTAACTTCAGGCTGTTTCTGTAGTTTATAAAGCAAACAAAAAACTTTTCTTCCCCAGTATGTTTGCCACTATGTTAGGGCCTAAATCTACCTCAGGCTAAGAAAGGCAGAATCTAGGGTAACATCAAACCATGCTTAACCTGGTAGCTAGCCCTACCAGGTCAGGAGAGGGCTCTATCCTTGTCCATATCAGCAAAAAATGATCAATGAGGCTTGAGATGACTTGATATGAAGACTGATTTTAGGCTAGGTATGTGTGCAAGAGAGTTTGATTGAATTTAATGAAGTTTTTTTGGCTCAAATGGAAAGGCGGATTTGGGTCTGGGGAATGAGGCTCAGTTTTGCAGAGATCTCTATGGGGCAAGGTAGGTAAATATTTTAGTACTTCAAATTGAGTGAGATGGAGAGCTTTTAGACTGATGAGGAGTTGGAGAGGGCATGAAAGTCTTAGGGATCCTCTTCAAACAGCTGAAAACATAAATAACTAAACAAACCCTAGGTAGAGCACTGCAATTTCAATAGATTCTACCTTAAATCTTTGTTTGGTTTAGTTAAGATGAAATAAAGAGAGATATTGGCATACATAAAAAACATGTAAAACTTGCAATTACAGAAGGAAAGACAATACCAAATCAAGATGCCACAAGAATCCAATAAAGTGCTGCAAACCCTGGTCTATTCCTTTTCCAAACTACAGAGATGAATGTACAATAATGCTCAAAGCATTCCCAAAAGTCCAACCATGCTAATGACTAAGAAAACATAAGATATAGGCGAAAAAACTCATCCTAGCCTCTATGGTTTGAGGTCACGAGTTTAGGAGCTATTCCAAAAAATTCTAAACTGAGAACTAAAAAGTAGGCAGTGGAACAGCTTGCCTCTAAAAACTAGGGAACTGATTCATTCAGTTACAAACTATTTTTCCATGGATAAATATACCTCTATGAATGAAAATTTAGCATAATTACATCAAGATCCATCAAATTACATTCAATTACATCATGAGTTTGACATTAAGAAGGAGAAAAGTCAAACTGTCAAGAAACTAGGCGAAAAACAGAGTTTTTGACCAAAAATGAGCAAAATTCCTCCAATGCGTCGTGCTGATTTCCGTATGCATAGTGCCTTTTTGCAGCTGATTTTCGAGGCCTTCATGGTGTCAAAAATTGCTTCAAGTGGGCTTGTTAGAAAGTTCTGCCTGTCTACTTTCTAGCACAAGTGTAAGTTTTTAAGTTTTCCTCCATTTTCCCCTCCAAAATTGAGTTCTCCCAACACTGCTTCCTGTGTGTCCAAAAAGGGGCAGAAAGGTCATTTTTGGGGTGTTTTTGACCTTTTTGGGGACTCAAAACCTGTCAAAATTTCCTGGCCATTGGTGAGCATGCATATTTTTCTATGAAAAATATAATTTTTTTTAGTTTTCATCAAAAGGAGTCCCCCATCAAAAGCGAGTGCCAAGTGGCGCGACGCATTGTGTATAAAACTCTCTTTTCTAAGGCAAAATCCATCTCAATGCATAGTGCCTTTTTTCAGGAGACTTTTGGAGGCCTTACCGGTGTCCAAATTGAGCATGGGATAGTTCTTTGGAAAGCTTATTGACTCTAATTTCCAACCCAACTTTAACTTTTCAATTTGGAGTTCATTTGCCTTGTCAAAAGACAAATCTCCCAAAACTAGTCAAAATGTGAAAAATGAGGCTGCGTCAAGGCAGAGTGTTGTTGCAGTCAACGTTCGAAGGTATTTCTCAACTCCAAATTGAGCTCATCATATCTCATTGGAAATATATTTGTGTTTTTTTATCATTTGACTCATCAATAAAGTCATTTGGCCAACCAAGCTAGGAGAAAGCTCGATTTTCCCAAGGTCACTTCAGAGGTGCATCAATTCTCCTGAGGCAACTGTATTTTTTACATTTCTCTAAAACCATGACACCTGTGTAAAAATTGAAGGATTATTTTCTTCCTTGGCCTAGTTTGGACAAAAAACTCTCTCCATTTTTCCAAATTCATCTTTTCTTGCTCATAAAAATCATTTAAGTAAAACCTATCCCGATGTGTGGAACCAGGGATTTGTCGAAATGAAGCAAAATGAAGGGGATAAGGGGCTTCTAAATTCTTAAGAAAATTTTGGGAAGTAAGGAGAGATGTTAGGAAGGAGGGGAAAGTGGAATTTTAGAGATTGAGTGAGGGGAAGAGGTCAAAAAGGGAAAAACACAGGCCTAGCCTAGAAAATTGCCAAGTTGTAGCAAGAAACTAGGGTTTGTGCGAAAATGAGGAATTTGGGGGATCTTAGTGATGAGAAGTGTTTAATAAGGTACATTAACGATAGGGGAAGGTGTATGAACATTAGGATACAAGTTTTGCTGATTATTTGACCATCCAAGAGAAATTAACTTCAAAACCCTAGGAGAGGGAAATGAACCTTACCTAGGCACAACTGAAGCATGAACAAGGTGTAAAATTATCCTTTGGAATGTGGAATGATGATGAAAACCCTCTGAATGATGGTACACTTAGCTGAATGGTGACATGGACTAACATTTGGACAACTTTGACGGGAGTAAAAGCAAATCCTAGACCTAATACCTAGTGACCAAATTTTGCTTGAAGACTCACTGAAATGACAAAATTTGACCTTGACACCTTAGAATCACTTTGTAAGAGCATGTTTGAGCACTGGAGGAAGGTTGCAAATACTGACAGTAAATTTGGCTCCAATGGGGATGGAAGCTCCTTGGAGGTGCCAAGAATGACAAATTTTTGGAAAGCAGACAGTGCCTTCATCCATTGGGCAATGGAGTCAAAAACTCAAGCTGAAATGCATGACTGAAAACTGATGACTTGAAGAATGGAAATTGACTCTCACTCAACTAAAAAATGACTCGATACTTAAACACAACCGAAAAACTGGAAATGATGCTCAAAGTAGAGCTTATTCATCAAAACCTACTCTAACAGTTTCATTCATCACTTGATCAAGTGAAATGAAACAACTAATGCAACCAAGTAATTATTCTGGCTGCTATTTGAATTCTCCGCAAGTGCTTTCTTACAAACAACAAGAGAGAACTAATGAAAGGGAACTCCCATGGAAACTTGGAAACAAATCCGTTGAATGATATGGATTCCCTATCCACCTCCAAAAACACTGCATAAGGATCTGGAAGTTCATCTCGAAGGTGTGATGAGAAACCTGCTAAAAATGACAAAGAAACCAGCTACTGGATCAAGTTTATATCAACACACATTTCAAGCTCACATGTAGTCAATGGAGAAGGACTTTGACTGCAGACATCATCCAACACATCAGCTATTGGATCATGAAAAATTTGAAAATACTCCTGTAGCCCATTTCATATTGGTTCTGATGAGATTACATGAGTTTCTACCTGCTTCTCATTTGAAGATATACTATGCAATTTACCCTTCAAAAACTGAAATGATTAAAAAAAAATTGGTACGGAATCATCTTGCATCATTTGATCATATGTGCCAGCTTCCAAGTCCTCATCTGCAACTTGAAAATCAATGGGATTCGGGGGCTGCAAATCTGGATATGAGAAGTCTTGAACAAGGTTTTTATTGCCCTCAAGATGGTACAAATCAAGACTTGTCGACAGTTGATTTCGGATTGCATGAATGTTGTCTTTGATGAACTGAAACGAAGCAAAACAAAAAGGAAAATATCCTTCACTTACTTCAAAATTTTTTGCACTTTCCTCATCATTTCCATAGCTGATATGTGATTGCTGAACATTGTATTCAAGCTGCTGAAAGTGAACTTCTTCCTCCCAGAAACTAGCTGCTGATTTGTCTGCAAGATTAGCTTCTTTTTGGAGAACATAATCATTATCATACTGATCAAAATGAGGCAAATAATCAGTATAAAACACATCATCAATCATACATGTCATATCAACAGATCTCTCTTCTCCAAGATGATCTACAAAACAATCATTATCAGATCTATGACGACTGGGATAAGAAAGAATATGTTTTGGATCAGTAACTTGTTCTTTTTTAATCAATGAGCGATGAGCTTGAACATTATAATCATTTCTTGTGGTGATCTTTTACATCATCTCTTCCACTGCACTTACCAAAATTTCAAGCTTTACCTCTAGAGATGTCGATTCCTCTGGATCTATGTTTTTCATCTCTTCTTCCTTCAACTTTGCCCTTCAGATCCGCAAATGAGCCTGTACATCTACTGCATTGTTCTGCATCTCTTCAAGTGTTTCAAGATTCCTTTCTCTCAGCTAAAACTCCATTTCTGGATCAAAGGAACCCAGGTAGTGCAAGAGACCGGATCCAAGAGGAGGTCTTATATTAATTGGCATCGAATAATAAACTTAGTTAAATCTGGCAGAAAACTGTTGTACTGTCTCCCCTGGCAGTATTTTCAACCAATTATACTCTTCTACAATCAAGAAAGGGTTCTGTCTGACCACCCACCTATTGAGGAAAACTTTGACGAACTCCTGGAAATCTGAGATGCTCACATCAGGTACGGTTTTGAACCAACTCTTGACTTTGCCTTGCAAAGAAAGAGATAAAAGCCTAATACTGACATCCTCTTCATCAAATTCAAAAAGGTCAAGAAAAGACTCAAAATTCAGAACATGTCTCTCAGCAGTGATGTTGTCGCGTTCACCATCAAATCTTGGTAGATATAGGTCATGATTTTTAGGGAAAGCATGGGATATGGGAGGTAAAATCAGAGGCTTGTATTGATCTGGAATTTTACAAGGTGTAAGGGTATGTAAAGAATGCATAGAATCAGTCATGGTCTCTTTAAGCTCATCATTTTGAAGACAGTCATCACAAGATTCAGAAAAAGGGTCTTGATCAAGCTCAAAGGCATGAAATCTTTGGTATTCACAATCTTCAAAGGGAAGGAATCAAATGCAGGCCGAGGATCTTTTCTCAAATACAATATACTTTGCAAATCCTTCTTGCCATTCTTGGGAAATGAGAAGGAATAATTTATGACAAAGAAAAAAATGTCTTGGATGAAATTCCAACTTGAATACCTGATATTTCCATATTGTCCTTTCATGTTTCTGCTAGTCAGGTTCTTCCTCCAGTGGAGTCCTTGGATCTGATCTCGAAACTGATTTAGAGTCGCCAGGTGAATGATTTTAGCCTTGCGGTGTCTGATCGTTGTCCACCATCAACAATCAGATCTGAAATTTATTACATTTTACTGAGGAAACTAGATTTTCAGTTCATAAACTAGATCAGAGATTGACTAAAGCAGCATTCATCTACTTTCGCTAATGCAAAGCAAGAGCGTTTCGAAGGCTACCTGGCTAACTTCAGGCTCTTTCTGTAGTTTATAAAGCAAGCAAAAAAAATTTCTTCCCTAGTATGTTCGCCACTATGTTAGGGCCTAAATCTACCTCAGGCTAAGAAAGGCAGAATCTAGGGTAACATCAAACCATGCTTAATCTGGTAGCTAGCCCTACCAGGTCGGGAGAGGGCTCTCTCTTTGTCAGTCTCAGCAAAAAATGATCAATGAGGCTTGATATGACTTGATGTGAAGACTGATTTTAGGCTAGGTATGTGTGCAAAAGAGTTTTATTGAATTTAATGATGTTTTTTGGCTCAAATGGAAAGGAAGATTTGGGTCTGGGGAATGAGGCTCAGTTTTGCAGATATCTCTATGGTGCAAGGTAGGAAAATGGTTTAGTACTTAAAATTGAGTGAGATGGAGAGATTTTAGACTAATGAGGAGTTGGAGAGGGCATGAAAGTCTCAGGGATCCTCTTCAAATAGCTGAAAACATAAATAAATAAAAAAACCCTAGGTAGAGCACTGCAATTTTAATGGATTCTACCTTAAATCTTTGTTTGGTTTAGTTAAGATGAAATAAAGAGAGATATTGGCATACATAAAATACATGTAAAAATTTCAATTATAAAAGGAAACACAATACCAAATCAAGATGCCACAAGAATCCAATAAAGTGTTGCAAGCCCTGGTCTATTCCTTTGCTAAACTGCAGAGATGAATGTACAATAATGCTCAAAGCATTCCCAAAAGTCCAACCATGCTAATGACTAAGAAAACATAAGATATAGAAAAACAAAAACTCATCCTAGCCTATAGGGTTTAAGGTCATGATTTTAGGATTTGTTCCAACAAATTCTAAACTGAGAACTAAAAAGTAGGTAGTGGAACAACTTGCCTCTAAAAACTAGGGAACAGATTCATTTAGTTACAAACTACTTTTCCATGGATAAATCTACCTCTATGAATGAAAATTTAGCATAATTACATCAAGATCCATAAAATTACATTCAATTACATCATGAGTTTGACATTAATAAGGAGAAAAGTCAAACTGTCAAGAAACTAGGCGAAAAATAGAGTTTTTGACCAAAAATGAGCAAAATTCCTCCAATGCGCGGCGCTGATTTCCCTATGCGTAGTGCCTTTTTGAAGCTGATTTTGGAGGCCTTCCTGGTGTCCAAATTTGCTCCAAGTGGACTTGTTGGAAAGGTACGCCTGTCTAATTTCTATCGCAAGTGGAAATTTTTAATTTGACCTCCATTTGCGCCTCCAAAATTGAGTTCTCCCAACACTGCGTCCTGTGTGTCTAGAAGGGGGCAGAAAGGTCATTTTTGGGGTGTTTTTGACCTTTTTGGGAGCTCAAAACCTGTCAAAATTTCTTGGCCATTGGTGAGCATGCATTTTTTTCCATGAAAAATCCAAAAATATTGAGTTTTCATCAAAAGCGAGCGCCATGTGGCGCAGCACATTGGGTAGAAAACTCTGTTTTTTGAGGCAAAATCCATCTCAATGCGTAGCGCCTTTTTGAAGGAGAATTTTGGAGGCCTTCCTGGTGTCAAAATTGGGCGTGGGATAGCTCGTTGGAAATATTATTGAGTTTAATTTCCAACCCAACTTGAATTTTTCAATTTGGAGTTCATTTGCCTTGTCAAAAGTCAAATCTCCCAAAACTCGTCAAAAAGTGCAAAATGAGGCTACCTCAAGGCAGAGTGTTGTTGCTGTCAACTTTTGAAGGTCTTTCTTAGCTCCAAATTGAGCTCATGATAGCTCATTGGAAATTTCTTTGTGTCTAGTTATCATTTGACCCATCAAGCAAGTCATTTGACCAACCAAGCTAGGAGAAAGCGTTATTTTCCCAAGGTCACTTCAGCGGTACATCAATTGTCCTAAGACAACTATATTTTTCACATTTCTCTAAAACCATGACACCTGTGTAAAAATTGAAGGATTTTTTTCTTCCTTGGCCTATTTTGGACAAAAACCTCTCTCAGTTTTTCCAAATTCATCTTTTCCTGCTTAGAAACATCATTGAAGTAAAACCTATCCCGATGTGTGGAACCGAGGATTTGTCGAAATGAAGCGAAATGAAGGGGATAAGGGGATTCTAAATTCTTGAGAAAATTTTGGGAAGTAAGGAGGGATGTTAGGAAGCAGGGGAAAGTGTAATTTCAGAGATTTAGTGAGGGGAAGATGTCCAAAAGGGAAAAACACAGGCCTAGCCCATAAAATTGCCAAGTTGTAGCAAGAAACTAGGGTTTGTGTGAAAATTAGGATTTTGGGGGATCTCAGTGATGGGAAGTGTTTAATAAGGTACATTAAGGATAGGATAAGGTTTATGAACATTAGGATACAAGTTTTGCTGATGATTTGACCATGCAAGAGAAATTACCTTCAAAACCCTAGGAGAGGGAAATGAACCTTACCTAGGCACAACTGAAGCATGAGCAAGGTGTAAAATGATCCTTTGGAATGTGGAATAATAATGAAAACCCTAAGAATGATGGTACACTCAGCTGAATGGTGACATGGACCGACATTTGGACAACTTTGACAGGAGTAAAAGAAAACCCTAGACCTAATACCTAGTGACCAAATTTTTCTTGAAGACTCACTAAAATGACAAAATTTGACCTTGACACCTTAAAATCACTTTGTAAGAGCATGTTTGATCATAGAGGAAGGCTGCAAAGACTGACACTAACAGGTTAATTGACGAAAATTTGATGTTTTGGCATTTCGGCATTTCAGTTTTTTGGATCTTGGGCTATTCGGTATATCGGTATTTCAGAACTTTGGGAGTTCGACATTTTAGAAGTTTGACACGTTGGATTTTCGATAGATCAGAACTTCGAGAATTATAAATTTCACATTTCAGCGATGTTATTTTGGTGTGTTTCCATCTATTACCAAAGTTTACTTGTTTTAATACATTTTTAACATATTTCATTGTTTTTCGATGTTTTCATAAGATTGTGTTTATTATGAAAAAGTGAACTTTTCTTTGTTTTATTTCGAAAGATAAGGAAGGATATAATTAACTTATCTATATAGAAGGTTTTAACCTAATTTTTTTTTAAAGGGTCCCCATTTTTCCTTCTAAATATTCTAAAGAAAATGGTGTTGTTGAGTACCACAACAATTGGCGACACACTGGTCGAATCACTTAATCTATGTTATATAAAGTGATAATTTTTAAATTTTCAGAAAGTTATAAATGATATGAAATCCAAATTGATATAGATAATTTTTTTAAATAAGATAACCTATTTTATTAAAAAAGGTTCTTTCAGGTTTGTTATGGATGAAAATTTCTTTTGAATGAATCATGCCAAGATAAGTTGAAAAGATAAAGTGATAATAATTTTGAAGCTTAGTGTATTGATAAACTTATTAGTCATTAGTAGAGCCTTTTTTTCTAGGAGGCGTTTATAGCCTCGATGGGGTTACTATTTAACCAAAAATGAGCCAATATCCTATTCACATTAAAATAAATTTTTTTAGAGGTAATGTGTTTTATCTTTCTTTTATTAGATATTTTTTATTTACCTTAAAGCCACTATCTTGGTTTGGTGGCGAGAAAAGACAATGCCATTCACAAGTTGTAATAAGTTTGAACAAGATGACTGGTAATGAGATCTCTTGTCTCATGGCCTTTTGACTATGAGCCATTATCTTGGTTTGGTTGCCAATAATGATAATGCTAAGCTTATTAGTTTCCTATCATCATGGTAAGTAGGCTTGTGATGAGACCTCTTAACTTTAAATTTTTATATATTTTTGAATTACACTTTGAAAATTTTGAAATAAATGAACGGGGAGGTTACATCTATTCTTTATGAGTTATGGATGACCATTGAAGTAAAATATGCTCAAAATTCATAATAATTGTTGCTTTTATAAAGATAACATTTCAAATCTGACTCACAACAATTTGGTTTCTCAAACTAATTACAAATCGAAAGGATATCTTCATTTTAAATGGCTATGTTAATTCAAAAATTTCTAAAATGATTTGAGTATTTAGATTTAAATCTATAGTTTTTATTTATTCATTATTTCTTTTATAAAAACTAACATTTTCATTCTTGAGAAAAAAAAACTCGCAATGTGCTATCCAAAGGTGTAATACTTTACAACATAATTTATTTGAATGAAAATATTTATATATTGTACAAGAGAACTTTTGTTCTTTTTAAGAATTTTTTTTTAGTATAATTCCCTTGACGGGAAGAGTTTTCTTCTTCCCTGGTAAGTGTTGCAAAATAAAAGTCAACGGACCTTCCTTCTAAAAAATTTGAAAGGGACCAAGCCAAAGTTTTTGAAATTTTGTATGGTTTTCTTTATCCTCACGCATTTTGTCCCATTTCAAAACTAAGTCTCCGATTTGAAAATGTTTGTCTTTGTCTGAATTAATATCAAATGAAGTTTTGACCAATTCTTGATCATGAGCATGAATCAATTTAGCTTTATTTCTTTCTTCTTCTAGCTTAATTATTTGAGACATTCATAATTGTAAAGCGGAAGAAGGCTCTTCATTCATAAATTGAGCTAGGGATGTTGAAGGGATAGCTATATTTCAAGGTAGAATAACTTATTTTCCATGTACCAGATGAAAAGGTGATGTTCCTATTTAAGCTTTCTTAGTTATCCTATCTGCCCATAAAGAAAATATTAAACCTTTGTGCCAACTTTTCTGATTTTGGTCAATGGTTTGTTTGATAATCCTTATAATATTTTTACTAGTTTATTCCGCCAAACCATTTCCTTGGGGATAATAATTTGAGGAATAATTCAATTTAAGTCCTCTTGTTAAAGAAAATTTAGTTATTTCATTTCCAGAAAAATAAGAACCATTATAAAAAATAAGAGCATTAGCAACACTAAACCTGGTAATGATAAACTGATCAATGAATTCAATGATGCTCTCAAAATTAGCTAACTTCAATGATATTGCCTCTACTCATTTAGTGAAATAATTTGTTGCAGTAAAAATATATTTATGTTGCTTGGAGGAGTGATGAATGATCTCACCTATTATATCAAGTCCCCATTGCTCGAAAGGTTGTTCGATATTGAAGAGCTGCAATGGCATAGATGGTTTCCTTTGTTTTCCTGAGGTATTTTGGAAAATTTAAAATTTTCTGACGTACATATGTGCATCTTTAAATAAGGCCGACCAATAATATCCATCATTTATAATCTTATGAGGAGTAGTGTCTCCACTATAATTTCCACCTGCTGGACCATCATGAAGTTCCGATAGAATGTTTTCTGCTTCAGATTTCTCCAAACATCGCAATAGAACATAATCGTAATTTTTCCTAAATAATACATCATTAACAAGTTGATATTGATTTGTCTTCAATTTTAAGGCTCTCTTGAGTCTTAAAATCAATCTCAAGTGGAGCATACCCATTTTTTAAGTAAAATATTAAATCAACATATTGAGAGTGATTATCAACAAGAAATACTTTTGTGATTTGTTCAATGTTACCTGTTACTTTGTCAATTGATGCATCATTCATTCCTAAGACTAACCTATAAAAACCTTAGCCTTTTACAATATTAGTGGGTTTGATCTCTAGATCATATTATTTTAATGTTGTGACCCAATTAGCCCTATTTTCTCCTTACTCCTTTTGAATCAGCGATTGTCTGATTGTGGAGAAAGGAACAATAAATTTAACATTAGTTTTTAGAAGAAAAGGTCTAAAATAGTTAATAGCTTTGTAAATAGTGAATGCTTTCTTTTCCTCTCCTGTATAATTTAATTCATCTCCTTGAAAATTTGAGCTAAAAAAAGAAATTGGAGCTTCAGTTTTATGTTCATTTGATTGGGTTAAAACTGATGCGTAAGATAGATCAGAGGCAAAAGTGTATAAAATAAATGAATTAGAAAAATTGGGAATCAATAGAGAAGGAACATTAATTATGGCTTGTTTAATGGTTTTAAATGCTTATTTTTCATCATCTCCCCATTTGAACAATGAATTCTTCTTGATGATCATTTTATGTAGAGGTAGAACGATATGTGAAAAATCAGGGACGAGTCTTTTGACAAAATTAATTTTACCCAGAAAAGATTGCATCAATTTCTTAGTATGTGGTAATCAGATTTCTGAAATTTTTTTAATTCTTTCTGGATCAATACAAATTCCATGTTTTGAAACAATAAATCCCATAAGCTAACCTTTCTAAGAGAAAAATTTGATTTCTAAGGGTTTAGAGAAATTCCATATGTTCTGCATCTTTCAAATATTTGTTTTAAATCATGTAGATGATTATTTCTCTCTTTTGAATATATGGTAATATCGTCCAGATATACCTCAACATTTTTTTCAATTAACCCTTTGAGAAAAATATCCATTTCTCTCTAGAATGTAGCTCTTGCATTCATTAATCTGAATGGCATATTTTGATATGCATATGTCCCCCACTTCGTTCTAAATATTCAATTGGTATTCTGGATGAACTGAGATCTGATTATAACCTTAAAATCCTTCTAAGAAAGACATTAGCTTAGAACAAACGACTTATTGTAAAACTTGTTCCATTGATGGAAGAGGAAAATTATCATTTTGGCATGCCTTGCTAATATTTCTAAAATCAATACAAATGCATATGTCACCATTCTTTTTCCTAACTGGTACAAGATTACAAACAAATTTTGAATGTCGGACTGGAAAATTTATTTTAGCTTTTAAAATCTTATTCAATTCAATTTTAATTTTGGTTTCCAAATTTAGATATATTTTTCTAAGCTTTTGTTGAATTAGTTTGGCTTCTGGTACCATTGGGATGGTGTGTTGGATGATGGAAGCATCATATGTTTTGAGATCTTGATAATTCCATGTAAATACATATTTATATCTTTTAAAAAAATGAATAAATGGATTTATTTCATCAGATGAAAGGCCAAGTCCTAAGTTGATATTTTGGGGTTTTCATCAGATCCTAGGTTAATTAATTCAAGCCTTAAAGTTGAACTTTGAAGTTTACATTTTTTGACCTTTTTAAATCTGTCTTTCAAATCATATAGATCCTCAAGTTTAACTACAGGTTTTGGCAAGACATTATTTTCATTAGAATTTTTCATTTGAGTATCGTATTCATCTTCATCAATTACTTGATCAAAATAAGATTCTTGAAATGTTAAAATATCTAGGATATCTCCATCATCATTGAATACTCACCAATTTTTAATATTCTCGGGAATGGATGGGAGAAAAATCAACTCTATAGAAAGTCATTCTGGACTAAAGTCTTTGGGTGGAATTAACCTGGATGTGACATTGGCAAAAACATCAGTGCTAGAACTTTGAATTCTAGGTATTGGAGAGATATTCCATACTAAAAAATGTGAAGTAAGATATTGAATAAGGGATTGATAATGTTCCAGGTGATTTGAGATGCAATGAATGTTATTTCTAACTTGTTTTATCACGATTTCCGAATCACCAAAGATTTGAATATATTTGACACTGAGATTTATTGCCTTATATATTCCATGTAATAACGCTTCATATTCCACAATATTGTTAGTACATTAAAATTCTAGCATACATGCTAGCATGATCTTTTCACTAGTTGGGATAATTAATATACATCCTACTTCTGCACCTTCACTATATTTAGAACCATCAAAATAAAGTGTCCAAAATAAAGACTCAGATTTATCTACAACAGTATCTAAAATATTAATACATTTAGAAAATTCTGTTTGAGAACAATTTTCAATTTGAGAACAAATAGAATTAGCTAAAAAAGCTGATTCCTTTGTTGTAAAACTTCCAAAAAAGGATTCTGAAGAGTAATTGCCAAGAATTTTATTTGTGAAAACCACGGGTTCATTTTCTTCATCCAAATCAGTAACTGAGTGCTTCATATGTTTTTCGCTATCTAATTGAATTTGATGTTGTTTACCATTGTAAGGAAGCCAAATATGTGATGAATCTATTGTGAAATACCCATGTAACTTCTTAGAGCAATCTCTACTTACAGTAAGACCATAAAATTCAAGAATATCAATGATTAAGATATCGATTATCTAAAAAATTATTGGAGTTGAGGATAGCCTTATTAAGGCAGAGTTTAACTCTCCTAAAACTTTAACCTTGGATCTATTCAATTGCACAATCTGCACAACAGAATTTTTAGGAGTTATGTTCAATTTGATACATACTGAATATGGAATTATTTTTGAATAAGTTCTTGTGTCTATTAGGCAATTGTGGACATTCTTGTTAAAAATATCAAATGTTAGCAAGAAAGGATGAGAATGAGAATTGGATCGATATCAAATTAGAATTTCATCTAAGGAATCCATTTTATCAGGGGTATCTTCTGGAGGTTTTCCTTTTCCTAATGTGGCTTTTGCAGTTGGAAAAAGGGACATAAGAAAAACATTTAATTCTTTAAGAAAGTTTTTTTTTTGTTGCTTAAGTTTACTTGCCTCATACATTCAGATATTGGCTTTCAATTTCTTCATATCTTTGACGATGTTATATTATATGTCCTTATCCGAAACGACACAAGTTTTGGATGTAGAAGGCGAATTAGAAAGGGATGTGGAAGATTCAAGTGATTTGGGAGAAGAGACCAGAAACTAAGGAGAATACTTCTTCAAGGTAGTTTTATCTGTGTTAATAGGAGTAGCTGATTTCTGCCTTGAATTTAAGGATGGTGAACCATTATCCTTTTTTCTCCTAGTTTCGACTGGTAACGCTTCTTGCTCTTCTTCACTTTCAGATGGGGTGAGAATAAAATCCCATAAGCCATGTGCTTTGAATAATTATTCTTCTCCTTCTGATTCTTCCGCACAAAAATATTTATCTTCATCTTCTTCTTGATCTGCTTCCGCATTGGATAAAACATTAGGTAGTTGAGAGGGTAAAGGTTGTGTTTTCCTAAAAGATCTAAAAGTATTTCAAGGCGAATTTGAAACCTATTTTTTTATTTTGACCATTTCGTTTGACATTGTTTTAATAACTTTCTATAGTCTTTCTAAATCGAAATGGTATTTTACTGGCTTCTTTTTAATTTCTTCTTTGAAAGTTACTTTCTTAGATTTTATTTCTTCTAGAATGGTCTTCTTTTATAAGGGTAAAACCTTTTTTCGACAAATATAACTTCTTTCATGTTATCGACCAGAGTGTTTTTATTAGCTCTATCTACAAATATGGAAATTTTTTAGGGTAATGCATAAATATACCATTCTATTTGAACACCTACATGAGGTTGAGAACCTTGTAGAATTTTGTTAAGAAATTTATTGAATCTAGAATTAAAATCATTGATCTTTTCATTTGAATTTTACTTCAAGTTGGAAATATCATTGATCAATGTCGCAGTTGTGTGATCATATCCAAACTTTGTCAAAAATTTCTCTTGAAACATATTCCAATCAGTAATAGAACCTGGTGGTAAAGAAAAGTACCAGGATCCTACTGATCCTGAAAATGTATATGGAAACAGTCTACACACGCAATTTTCTTCTGATACTTCTTTAATATTAATGGCTAACAAAAAATTATGTTGGTGTTCTTCTGCCTAGGTTCCTTCCTTTGGATTAAACTTTGGTAACCATATATCAGATACTTAGGAAAATTATGAAGTGGTGCATGCATGTTGAAAATACCTGGGTTTGTCCATGGTCTATTAGCCATTATGGGAATGTGACTAGAAGTTGTTTTAGTAGAATAGGCTGACTGTGTGGAGGAAGTAGCCCCTGTGCTAATATTATTTGTACTAGCACTTGTTGTTTTAGAATGAGTGATGGGAATGAATGAAGGGATTTTTTGCGGAGAAGTGGAAGAATTGGATTGAAATAAAGGTGTTTGTGGAGGTGAGGAAGATAGAAGAGTGAGCTTCATGTTTTTCAGTATTTCTTCTATGAGGAGGAAGAGGGAACTCAAAAGGAGTAATCCCAAGATTCTCACTTTGAGATCGAGTCAAAATCTGAGACGGTGTAAAAGAAGATGATATGCTTCCTTGGGATAACTTAGAACGTTGAGTATATTCTTGAGAAATAGAAATTTCTTCTAATTTCTCAATTGAAGTCTGAACTTCAGGTGATTCAATTAAATAAGGCTTATCAATTGTCTTAGAGTCAATACTAGGAGGCTTTATAGTTGTTCTTACTTTTGTTCTAGGAGTAGGAGACTATGAGTGATACTTGGAAGTAGGGGGAGATTTTGAGGGCGAATGAATCTTTGGATGACTCTTCTGATCAGATGTTGTTTCCATTCATATTTTGGGGGGCCTCCTTCTAGCGCCAAAAATGTTGAAGGCTGGAAATTTATTGCCTCGACATTAGGGAATACCACATGGTCAAGAGCTTAAAACAACTCCTTTTCCGTTGAAATTGGTGGGTCCGAATGGGGATATAGGGACCATTTTCCTGTTTAAAGAGATTTAATAATAACAAAAGAAATGAAATCAAATTTATTGAGTGATTTTAAGACTAATGATAGAACTAAAACTTATTCTAAGTATTTCCCGGGATAAAAGCCTCTTTTAATGTGATGTAATAGAAAGATTTCATAAAGTATAAAAAAATATATATCTTTCAATACCTTAATGAAAAGAAAGCATGCATAAGACACTAAATCAACTGAATAGTTAATTAATTTAGTTTATTAAAACTCAATAACATAAAATATCTCGTTATTTCATATATAATTACAAACCATTCAATATTTCATATCAATAGTGACAATGATACATTGTTTTCAAAGTAACTTATATAATGGAATAACATAAAGATAAAATAATTATCTATTTCAATAACACAAAGAGAATAGTACTTGATTCATTAATGATCTGTATCTGAAAAAGACAGCTTTTAGGCTCAAATTTTAATTATATAACAGTTGATCAAACAATAGTGGAAGTTCAAAAGCTATCTTCTCAAAATCATGGACTCCTTTTTAAATGCATGAGATGGGTTTAAATAGTCTATTAATATTAAAAAAATATAAAACTTGTAAATGAAGTTTCCAGAAAGCCTAGAATAACTTAAGCTAAGAGAAAGGACAACAAAATAGTAATCAGTTGCAACAATATTCATGACTGCCTCCCAGGTTCATTCTTCATCTTCTCTTTGGGGTTGTAAATATCTATCATTGGCTTCAGTTCAAGGGGATGCATTGCATGCATACACATATGTCCCGTGAAAATGCATCATTAAGTACTGGAAGAAGATGCATTTCTGTGTTTGAAAGACACCTCAGTGTGAGCCACTGACCATGTAGTTTTACTAGGAAATACTAATAAATTTCCAATTTTACTTTGGATATGCTTTGAATCTCTTGAGTCCTCCTTCTTGATGCTTCTTTCCAAGGCTGTTTCAAGATTACGACATATGGAAAAATATCCTTTGGAAAATCTTATATCAGATTGGCTTGTAGTAGAGCATCAACGATGTATTCAGTGCGATTTGATGCAATATTTCTAGCTCTGATGATTTCCATATCTACACTTTTGATTTTAATATCTCAATCACCGATTACAATATCCTTCTATGATTCTTCAATTTTGGGAAGGTTGGTTTCTCTTCCTTCTGTACCATCCTGCCAATCTATGAAAGAAGAGATATTTTCGTCAATCTCTTCATAGAAGGTTCTCAACTCTGATAGTTGGGTGACTAATGAATCACTGTTTTTAGACAAGTCATGAATTAAAGACAACTTATAACATCAAATATATTGTCTCTTTGTTAAAAGGATATATAAATATAATGCTTCCTTTCATGCTTAATTAATTTGAGGATTATCTTTCAACTGATCAAAATTTTGTTGCAATTGTTGTATATGTTGATCCTTATCTCTAACTTCTTCTTCATATTGCACATTTGTATTATAAAAATTCTTTTGTAAATTGGCAAGGTTTACATGTCATTGTTGTTCTATTGATTGCTTCTCAAATTGGAGACTTTGCTCTAATAGATCAATTCATTGATGCTTTTATTTTATCAATAACTGTACTTACACAAATTTATCCATGGTCACATTAACATAAGCTCTCACAAATTGAGATCGTCAATTTAGGTCATCCTCTCGGGCGAATTGAGCATCTTTCAAAAGAATTTGAATTGAGGTTTCACTAGGAATGAGCATTTGAGTTTGTTCAAATTTTATTTTCTTTCTAGACCTGCTTATGACTACCTTGTGATTTGGACTATAGAATACGTCCAAAGGTGGGATTTATTCAATTTTAAGGACTATCTCTGTGGTGGGAAAAGCATGAATTATTTCCATATTTTTAGCTATATGAGAATCATTCTTTACCTCTGCACCAACATTTTTTGCAAGTTTTTCAATATTAACATCTCTTTGGGAATCCTGTACAGTAAATGAGGTGTTCCATGTATTCTTCGGAATATGCACATCTTCTTTGTGGTTAGAAATTGTTTCTGTGCTTGGTTCTATAACAAGCTTGATGACTAGCTCTGTAGAGCTCAAATTTGGCTCTGAATGGATTACAATTTCTCTTGTACTTATATAACTAGAAACATTTGTGATGTGGGTTTCCTTATTCATTAGAAAATTATTTAATTCCTCCCAAACTCCCTCAAGTTGTTCTCCTTTAATTCTGCTTTCTTTTCTTTTCCAATAACTATATTGGCTGGTTGTCTACTTTGAACATTTGAAACCTCGGTAGAGGATGCATATGATTATATACTCTCTAAGTTCTGACTGGAACGTTTTACCAGAAATTCTGGTAGATGAGCTATCCTCTTATGTTGATATTTCTTAAAACTAATTAACTCATCAGGATTAAATCGATCAGAGGCTAGTGTTTCTATCATAAAATATTCCGGGGTCATTTCAAATAAATCATCAAACTTATAAGGGTCATTTGAAAATGGCCTGAGTTTAACTTGCATGGTGACCTCTTTAGAAATTCCATTGGGGTCAAACTGTCGGTTAGGTATCACTCGAGAACATAAAACTTTCAATTTCTTAATTTCAATAAAAGCATGCTTGAAATTATCTAAATTATATGTACCACATGGAATAGGAAAACATGGCCAAAAGGTCATCTTTGCATCTCCGAGGACTTTAGTTAGGCCTTGTCCAATAGTCTGGTAGGAGATTTCTTTGGTCAATGATTTATCTGGAACAAACAAAAACA
Source organism: Pinus albicaulis (assembly GCA_034641835.2). NCBI lineage: Eukaryota > Viridiplantae > Streptophyta > Pinopsida > Pinales > Pinaceae > Pinus > Pinus albicaulis. The sequence goes on from CM076573.1 coordinate 262,439,146, forward strand.
ACACATGGGGATGGGCGAAGCTTCCGAAAACTCGAACATAAGTAAATTTTTCTTCTCCGGACCATTTCCCTATAGGCCTCAAGTCTCTATTGGCTTTAGCTGTATGCCTCGGGGCTTTATTACTAAAAAATTCTTGATGGAGGGGAATCGTTAATTCATGAAAAATCTTATAATAACTAGAATGGTACTTTGATTCCCACAAAATGTCGAAATAAACATGAATGGGGGCAACATATTAAACAGACCATTTCCATCCTAAGGATGGAAAATTAAGGAAACCAATATAGCATCCATAATATAGGCACTCATGAAAAAAGGAGGGGTTTTCCTTTCTATTACATTGCGTCTTTGCCTATAACTATGGATCTGAATACTCAGACTATTTGAAAAAATGGTTGCCAGTCTGTGATATAACCATCAGAGGCGGCTTCAATCAACATAGCAGCAATGGGGGAAAGGGCCAAACAGATAGGGTAGTGAATGCATACCCCTTGTTGGTATGCTAAAATGCTCAATTTTGCCCCCTTCCTATTACAAAAGCACAATCATTAACCTCTTATTTATCTCCATAAACCTCCTCATTCCTACACTAGTTCAAGAATACTGTCTATTCCTACACAAACTTCATATTTCATGTTTAAGGTTTATTAGGTGCTTAATTAATCATTTTAAATAGATTTCATGGGTTTAATATTTATTGTAACTTATATTTACTTTGCTAAAGTATTTGATAAGATAAAGTATTAATCATTATATTAGCTTGATCTAGTGCAGGTATATTCCTGCACCGCCACTAACTATCCATTCTATGATCTCCGCAATAGCTCGATCGCTTCATGCGAGCATCTTGGTCCATGCCATCCAGTTTGGTTGCGGTCATTCAAAGTTAAATTTAAGAGGAGGACATTCAGGGATATAGACGAGGATAAGTTCTACGGCCAACGATTAGTTCACATCTTATTATAGCCACTGTATTAATTTTGTAATTTTGTTTGTTATTTCATTTAGCTGAAAGGCTCGATTTGGAACGACTGTGTAATTTTATATTATGGACATAGGCCGAAGGGTTGTATAAAATATAGCTCTTAAATAGAACTATGTTTGCGATAACAAGTGTGACTATAATTTTGGTTAATTTGTAATCTCGTTGTCCCCCTTGTTCTGGGCTAGACTTGAAATCATAATGTATATTTTCTTATCAGAATTAATACAAAGAGCTGTGCCATGATTTTCTCACTCTGCGTTTAATATTTCATTGATGTGTTGTTAAAGTGCTGAAGAGTTTCGTTTCCTAAAATAGGAAATGAGCTGGTTGGCTAGGGCCCAACCAACCCAACTCATTTACCCTTGTGCTTTCGTTATCTTAAAGGGGTGTGTTAAGTTCGTTCATTTTTAGAAGCATGGTTAAAATCTTAATTTCGTTCTTTCTTAAGAATTCTGATTTATTTAGTTAAATACTCAAAGTGTGAATGGATCCATTGTTTGGAAGTAAAATTGAATTAATTTATTTTCTGCAATTTCTTTCCTGGTCTGCTTTCGCTTGGATCGTGCAGATTGATTATTCCCGCACTAGTGCATGTAGGATTCTGCACTCTAGTTTGCTAGTTTATTTACAAAAAGTGTTTTATTCTTTTTCCTTTATACGATTTAATCTATTTCTGCAAGTAAGCGTTTATTATCAGAAGGAAGCATTTCAAATAATAAAAGCTAAACTCTTGAAGATTAAGAATGACTTTGTGAAATGGAAAATAACGTTGTTGCAATGTCTTAATTTATGTCTGCACCTCATGATTTAAGGAGAAGGATTAAAAGTAATCAGAAATATTACAGGGAACCCTTTTTGAGTTAGATTTGGTCGCATGCAAAATCTCTTTGACTAAAGAAGGTTTGCTTTAACTTTTGAAGATTGTTTTCATCTTAAAAGTTTATTTCTATTGCAAGGTTCACTTGATAGAATCATTATTTTTTGTGTGCAAGTTATTTCAGAATTCTGCTCGCATTTGCAATTCTTTTTATAGTTAATGCACCCTTTAATTTTTCGAAAGTAAATTGGAAAACTTTGTGTAGGAAGCTATATTCAAGTACAAGAGCCAATGTCTTGTTATAGGAGCAAAGTGCTCCAAGACTTGAGTCTTAGAGGCCCTACATGAAGACATAATTCTTCAATATAAGTGTAAAATATACTTCTCACATAAGTTCTATACTTGTACTAGTGCAATAATATTGCAGGAGCACACGAACGACCACATAGTGTGAGAAGGAAAATCATTTAGAAGGAAGATATTTTCAAGGGCCTGCTTGTTAAACTGCCACCACTTATATTGAGGATAAACATATAATTTTACTTCAATAATTAAGATTATTTACGGTAGTGTGAAAGTTTCTTTATTCGAATTCTTCGCAAATGCATTATTTTACATTCCAGCACTAGAATTACTTTGGTGTCAATTGCCTTTGAGATTGTTTTCTATTTGATTCTGCAATATTTCAATTGAGAAGTAGAAATAGAAATAGGAAAAGTTCCTACCACTTCTAGCATTACATGTGCTTCGTCTCTATGCTTACGAAACCCCGGGGTTGACATTTAAGTGTTGAAGAAGTTTGCGTTCAATTCCTACACCCAACATTTTGGTGCCATTGCTGGGGAAGCGATTTGAATTGGTAAGAATTTTCTGTTTTCTGCAATAGAGGTAAGTCTGTTGTTATTTTTTATTGTAGTGTGCTTCTATTGATTGAAGGAATTTTTAGGTGTTGAGTTACTTTTTCATTACAACATTTATTGAATTCTTGTTTTGTCATTTTTTGAAATGAATGTGTAAAAATGGTAGGGGTACGAAGCACACTAAGGGCCAAGGAAATACTGGTAAATCTGAAAAAAAATCCCATATTGGGCCTTCTTTTGCAGGAATAAAGTCCAAACAAACCCAGACTCATCATGTGAGAACTGCCCACTTGGATTCTGGCAACAATAATCCAGGAGTGACACAGCCCCCGAAGGGGAAGAAGGAGACTATTAGAACCCATATTCAACCTTCCTAGCCTGTTTAGAGTAGTTTTATTAGAGGAACAATAATGGCAGATCACGAGGACCATGCCGAGGGATCTGGCGAAAATCGGGTAAATGAGGAACAATCCACTTTTGGATTCCCAATTGTGGATCGTGATGTAACTGTGAAAATTAAGAATGTACTACTATTAGCTCTTCCTCATTTCTACGGTAAGGTACCTAAAGACCCAGACTCTTTACTATTCGAGTTTGATATTTTGTGTAGGAGATATGATTATTCATATGATGCTCAGAAATTAAATCTATTTCCCGCAACTCTCAAGGATGCAGCATTGCACTGGTTCATGGGACTAGGGGGAACTACTATAGCTTCTTGGGAATAGATAAAGAGAGTGTTCTTGTCAAAATATCAAGAATATTGTCAAACGAGAGATATTCAAGATGAAATCTTTACTATTGTGCAAAATGATGATGATGTCTTAGAGGACTACTTAGAGATATTCTTGTATATCCTTCAAAGGTCAAAGCACAAATTTGATCTAAGTAACATTAGGACGTTGTTCTTACATGGAATTACTGATGATGCTAGGAATAATTTAAATTTATTAGGACAAGGAGATATTGCCCAGAAACCATTTGATCAAATCTATGACTTGTGCAGGAAATTCTCAAGGAACCAATATAGATCCGGTAAAGGAATTCGAAACAGAAATAGGAAAACTGAATCTACTGATGCTATGATTGTTGGATTCAAGAAAAAAATGGATAACATGAAAATTGAAATAATGAATAGCGTTAGTAAACAAATAGACTCTTTGAAGTTTCAACAAAAACATTGTAAAGGAACAAATTCATTATCTAATTTTTGTCCAAAATGTAGAAAAAAACATATTTTAAGGGAATGTCCTCTTGATGTTAAAGGAATTAATAAATGTGAAATTTGTGCAAAGAACCATGCGATGGAGAAATTTCCTTCCATACTTGGGCTGAAAGTTGTACTTGAGGGAGGAAAACCTGAATCTAAATAGTTTCATGCTATGAGAGCATGAAGAAACTGGCCTCCGGTAAGTGCAGGTATGGCTCCTGAACTTCCACCACATTTTTTTGGTTATAATGCACATCTATATTCCTATCCTAACACTAGTCACTCTCAACATTGACAACATGGGAACCAATATCATTATGTGCAACCCTCCCAATCTTGGCAACAAGGATGGAGAGGGCCAAACCATTCACACCATTCCTATCCTGCACATATGGACTCATAACCACCTACATATGCACCTTACCCAATGCCACAACCATCATTACCTCAACTGAGTTAGCCAATGCCACCATTGACTTTACCTCCACCATTTGGAACTATTCAACTTCCCTCCAAACCCATACCAAACCCCAATAACAAAGAGGTACAAATGATCCATTCTATGAACCCTCCTTTTCCATCCAGATACTAGTATATGAAAGTTGGAGTCAATGATTTCCAATTGAGATTGGGGAGGATAGTAACCTCAGAAAAGAAAAAGCAGCCCATGGTGATTATTGGAGAAAAAGGTGAGGAGGAAAATCCTGACCATTCTACAAAATATTTCACTATTCAACCTATCTCTGTACCTTCAGAACCTTTTCCATCCTCTTCAAACCAACCTCCCTACCCAAAGAGGCTAGTTGTAGAGAGGAATAACCCCATTCTTGAGTCTAGCTTGGCTTCTTATTTTAGGAATATTTTTATAAAGGTACCTTTGATCCATGCTATCAAAGAGACCCCCATATGTACAAAAATAATTATGTAACTTTGTCTCAAGAAGCCAGGAAGGAGAACATTGAAACCTCAAACCATTGAATTTTTTGGTAGAGCAACAGAGTTAATGACGAGGTGTATTCACATGGAGAAATATACTGACCTCAGAAATCATATTGTGTCTGTCCAGATAGGTGATGTCCTTGTCTCTAATGTACTTATAGACCCAGGGGCAGCCATTAATGTTATGCCCAAGAAAACCATGGATCAACTTGGATTGGTCGATATTTGTCCTACTCCCACTATGTTTGAATTGGCAGATAGATCTAAAATCAAGGTGGAAGGGGTGTTGGATGATGTGGTTGTTTTAGTAGACTCTTGGGAATATACCACAGACTTCATTGTACTTCATCCAAAGAATCCTGTGGGAGGACATCCATTGATCTTTGGATGACCATGGCTTGGTATGGTTGATGCTTATATTGGATGTTGTTCCGGTGACATGTATATTTCCCATGGAGATTCTAGGAAGAAGGTCACCTTGTATCCACCCACTAGAGCCATTCAGGTGCTCCGAGACACTTTGTGGTTAGACTATAGTATTGATGAGGAGACTCAGTCTGTTTCCATGACACATCAGTATGCTGAGTCCTCACAGGAGGGTGAGATTCAAGACTTCCCGAATAATCTAGACACCATGCCCAATTTTGAGTCAATGAGTCAGATTTTTAATCTAGATTTTCAGGAAAATCACAATTCTCTATCTCCTTCACCACCATCTCTAGCAACACCTATGTGTAATCTTGAGCCTGATACCACTCTTGTTGAGATTAGTCCAGGAAAATCCTTGCATATCAGTTCAGACTTGGATTCATCGCAGCAATAGCAGTTTGTGAATTTGTTGTGAAACCATATTGATGCCTTTTCATGGGGATACAAAGATAGGAAAGGCATCCATCCTAAAACTTGTACCCACCATATCTATATTCAGGATGGGGCCCGACCTCTCTGACAACCCGAAAGGCGTATGAACCCATCTCTAAGAGATGTTGTAAAGGAAGAATTGAAAAAACTCTTGGATGTTGATTTTATCTATCCTATTTCTGATAGCCAGTGGGTCTCCCCATTGGTGTTATTCCCGATAAAATATGGGAGTTGGGATATTTTCATTTATTATAGAGAATTGAACAAAACCACTCTTAAGGATTACTTTCCCCTTCCTTTCATCAATCAGGTGCTTGATACCCTTGCTGGTAAGAAGTAATTTTCTTTTTTAGATCGCTTTAATGGTTATAACTAGATATAGATTGCACCCAAGGATCAAGATAAAACCAATTTTACATGTCCATGGGGTAAATTTCTTACCAATTGCTTCCCTTTGGACTATGTAATGCCTTGTCTACCTTTCAAAGGGCAGCCTTGGCCATTTTTGCTGACCTTGAGTGTGTAGAAATCTATATGGATGACTTCTCTGTGTTTGGTGATTCATTTCATGATGGCCCTAAAAATGTAGAAAAGGTGATAATTCGTTGCCAAGAATCTCATCTTTCATTGAGTGATAAAAAGTGTAGATTAATGTGCAAAGCAGGTATATTTATTTGCCACCTCATCTTTGACAAAGGTATCTAGGTTGACCCCACAAAAAGAGAAATTATTGTGAGTCTCCCTGTGTTGGATCAATATGATTTCTATTTTAAAAAAATCCTAATGCCTACATTAATCATCAACCCAGGGCAAGTCTGTTTATTTCAAGAGTGTTCAACACAGTTTATGCAAGTGAAACTAGAGGTTATGAAATCGAAATCGTTGCAGAAACAAAATCTAATTCTTGAAGTTCAATCAAAGAAATTCGAAAAGAAATCATTAAACAATTCAATCGATTAACTCAACTTAACTCTAATATGTTCAATGAAATAAGATTGAAATGCAAAGCTTAAAGTAATTCACAATTAACTAGAATTACTTATTAATATATACAACAATCTATCTAATCAGGAAGGGAATACTGCAGTACCTGAACAACAAGTAACACAATCATGTTTTGCAATTGAAATTCTCAATGGCTGATCAACCAACAAGCTCACTTAGAATTAAAAACAATCTAATTATTCAAATAATTGTAGTAAATGTGAGAAGTAACATTCATGAGGAAAATGGAAGGGATTAAGACTTTAAATCGTTAGAACGCAAACCAAATCGATACTAATAAAATTCAAATCAATTACAACTTCTATAAAAGACAAGAACGATTAATTGCAAAATAGGAAAATAATAATATAACACAAGATGGCAGTAGAATTCTCAGTGACTCGGCCCAGAGCATCCAGAAGTCTCTCCTAGATGATATTTAGAATACGATTATGGAAAAAACAATATCTATTTCACTAAATTTAATAGTCAGGGTACAACATCGCTGAGCTTGAAAGCTTATGTTTAGAAGGAATGAAAATAAAATACAATTACAACATGCGGATTAACAACCTCCATTATATTCCACCTATTGATCTTTTATATCTTTACAGAGATAAAAATGGATAATGGCGAATCCTCAGGATTAGGAGATACTAAGGATTTCGCAGCTATCTAACAGTTTGTGTTATAGAATAAGTGAGGTCCTCTTCGATTGTCACTGGTCTGTATAAAAAAAATGAGATCTTGTTCCTTTTCTTGGCCATTTTTGTTCAATCGTTTGAACAGTGGTTAATCAGTTTAGATTTATTGCACATAAAAACAATGAAAGTTAGCATTTTTTCCCCATAATTACATTATTTATTGATAATTGGTTTTACCCTTTGTTTATAATTAATTCTTTCAGATTTAGTCCCAAAATGAAGGTAAACACATGAAAGTTAATAATAAATCAAGTTAATTACGAGGGTAAAACATACCTTTTTCATGCCCCAACATATGCCACAGCTTACCTTATTGCATGTCCTGCTGTAATGATATGGTTGAGGTGTAACAATGTCAAGGAATAGGCAGGGAAGACTTCCTCTGTATACAATATAAAACCATGTTTCTTTTTTACTTTTGTAAAAGCCTGATTTTCATGACCCTTTGGAAGATCATAATTATGGTGATAGCCTTCAGGAGGATACCATATGATAGGACAAATGTAGTGGCAGCCTATCCATGTAGGACCCATGCATAAAATTATGTTACTATATGTGAAAAAATGAACAGCTACTTTAAAATTTCTATAATTAAAATTTCCCGATTCTTAATGTTGTTGGTGGATGCCTTCCACCTTTGCTTAGTTGCTAACAAAGAATTTTATCTGATCTCCTGAAAGTATGCTCTCCCATCTTGTAAAACATCCTTGTGGAGTGGTCCCAATTTGGCTATAACCCATTCCTGTTTCATAAATATTTTGTGTTGAGTGAAGAGATGCGGAGGTTTGGTGGGTTCCCCTTTGACCTAGAGATCCAAACCATGTTCTCTTTTCTAAAAACGTTATAGGCTTTGGCCCACTTGATTTGATGATTAGCAAAGGAGCTAAATGCCTAAAACTGGATGTCTCCTATAAAGGGAATTGGGTTACTATCTCTTCATCATCCAAAAAGATGTTGTGTAGATATATTTCACACAATAGGCGTTGAAATTTCTCATTATGTTCCCCACAACACTGGACAAATTTTGCAGTGGTCTTAAACTCAGGGAGTTTCCCTGCTCTAATGGATTTTAAGTTTAATAGTAGATATATTTCTAATGAAAATAAAGCATTATTAGTAGCAGGTGATCTACAAGACATGACATCTGAGTAAATAGAGAAAATAGTATTTTCTTACATTTGTACCTTGTTCAAGCTGAGCTTGTGCTTTATTTCCCTTCTGCTGAGGCCTCGGAATTCTGCTGCCAAAACATGGGGGAAAACATATGGCATGCAAGTGAAAATGATTTTAATCTATCATATGCATCTCTCTAAACTATTTATTCTATTATATACCTGATATTTTTTTCCTCTATGCGATCTAAAAAGATATCCTTCAACTGTTAGTAATATATATCATTTAACAATATAAAGAGATGAAAATTATGTAAAATAATTCTTCTAGCAAAATATTTTGACTAGAAGAATTGTGAAAATATACCACATTCATATATGTGTGATCATACATTCAATAAGAAACTACCGACAAGTATTAGAACAGAAGTGCATGTAACATTCATCTATAATAATGTTTCAAATATATAGTGAAATAAAAGATGAATTATCAATTTATAAAGCAAGACTTAATACAAGTGAATAAAAGTACCATATGTACGAAGTCCTACTCATGTAAACTCATAGTAATTGATCTAATCCTTCTCACTTTCAAGAAATTTAAATATGACAGTAGTGAAACATCAGTTAAACAACTCTAGTTGTCAAAATATAACAGATGTGTTCCATTAATTCATCAAAACATTCACAAACTTACAATAGTGCATTCTTTGCAAATTTTTTTGACAAATTTTTGACCCTTCTGTAAATGCATTAGAGGGTTTTAAATAAGAAACTAACGATTTTCTAATAATAGTTTTTTACAAAAATATAGAGGAGGTTTCAAACAACCATCCTCATAGAACTAACTTGAACTCCAATCTAGGAAAATAAAATAACAATTTTTATTTATAATTTTTGCCCTTTCTTCGAAAGTTGGTTACAAAGTTGACAAATATCTATCATTAGCTTGAGCTGAGATGGCTGTGAAATTCTTGATCTATCCCGTCCCTTGAATACTGCATTTGAAAGTACGGACTGCGACCTTTTTATTGAATCTATCAAGGATTGAAGAGTCTGATACTAATGATAAGGTTTGATAAAAAAATCCCAATAATTTTCTTGATGAAACTTATTTACATTCTTAGTTGATTCATCTTGTGTATCTACTTTCTTCTTCCATTGTGCTTATATCTGTTTTGCTTTTGAAAACAGTTCAGACGTGTTCTCTTTGAGAAGTTTTGATTTTACTAGTTGTTCACATACAGATTCAACAATTTCGTTTGATAACTTAGATGTTTTCACTGTTTCTTTCTCTGCTTGCTTGATTTGTGCTTCCCTATTTCTGAATAGAATCTCCTTATGAAACTTATCTACCTGAGGTAGATCAGCTTCCTTTCCTAAGTCTGATGATTTCCATTGAATGTGTTCATTGATATTCTTTTCAAGTCTTTCACATTCAAGTTTCTGGATAGCTATCTATTGGATTAGTATTTTATTCGAGTCACAATAAGAGTCAATCATAGAAGCTTGATGACAAAATATTTCATGTTCATTCTTTAACTTAGAATTTATATCCAGTGCTTCTTTAATAAACTACTCCAATTGCGGTTGGCTCTATATTCTGATCATTGTTGTTTCTAGTTGTGCTTGTTTCTCATTGATCTCTGTCTGATGTTGTAATTTGAGGCTTTTGAAATATTTTTGAAATTGGGCCATCTTTTCGTTGATTTGCTTACTGCAGTTGGATTTTTCTTCATTTAACAGTCTCTCTAGCTCTAGTACTCTGGCTTCCTTTTGCTTCAGTAACACTCTAACTTTAGTAACTTTATCAACGGTAGCAGTAGCATATGCTCCTTCATACTGTGATAATTTAGTTAGATGTTCTGTAGGGTCATCTAAGGAATCCTTCCATAGTACATCAACTAATTCATCTATTAGTTTTGAGAATGTTTCATCAGTTCTTATTTTTTTATTCCTCTTAACTACAACCTTATAGCTAGGACTATAGAAGATGTCCAGTAAAGGAATTTATTCAATTTGTAAAACTGTATTTTCTATAGGATAGGCTGGTATGATCTCTCGATCATGAGTTTTTGGAACTTGTTGTAGTGGATTAATAGTTTCCACTATCTTCTGAGAATCTTTAGGTGTCTGAAAACTAGATACTTGATCATTATTGGGATTAGTGTTGTGTAACCAACTCCAAAAAGAGAAGAAAAGAGATATAAACACCTTAGAAAAGAGCCACTTCGAGGGGGCAACCTCCAATACATTACATAAATGAAAAATTCTTAGATGATACAATTTACAAAACCTCCTTTCTATATATAGGAGTCCATGGGGCCATAATGTAATCCTAGTGGGCCACAATGTAATCCTAGCCGACCTAACAATAATAATTTAAGGGCACAATAATAACAAAATGGGGGTTACAAGGGTACAATAATAACAATAAGGGTTACACTAACAATAATAAGGGACTATACTAGTGATATAGGGACCTAACATGCCCCTCTCCTTCAAAAAAGTGTTGTCCTCAACGCTTGAGTAGCTCCGGGTGCTTCTGTATAAAATTCTCATCCTCCCATGTAGAATCTTCGGTGGGTAAGTTCTTCCACTTGATGAGATACTCTGAAATTGATCGATTCCGTAGTTGTCGAGTTCTTTTTTCCATGACTGCTTCAGGTTCCAATATGATTTTCCCTTCCCCATCAAGTTCTGGCAATACTGTTTGAACTGGAAGATTTTCACCTATAACCTTCTTTAAACATGAAACATGGAAAACTGGATGTACTCGCGAAGAAGCAGGAAGCTCCAATTTGTATGCCATAGTACCAATCTTTTGCAACACCTTGTAAGGACCATAGTACTTTGGTGATAAGTTATTATCCTTCTTAGCTTGCTTGAGGGACATTTGTTTGTATGGTTGTAGCCGTAAAAATACCCAATCTCCTACATCAAAACTTCTCTCGTTGCAATGTTGATCTGCCTGTTGTTTCATTCGATTTTGTGCCAAATTCAGGTTATCCTTTAAGAGTTGGAGAACTTCTTGCTGATGCTCGATGTGATCTTCCACTGCTTGAACCTTAAAATTTTCTCTTAAATATGATGTGATGGATGGTGGATGATATCCATAAAGTGCCATAAATGGGGTCATTTTTGCTGCAGTATGGAAGGAAGTGTTATACCACCATTCAGCGAGAGGTAACCACTTGACCCATTGTGTTTGTTTAATAGATACAAAACAACGAAGATATCCTTCCAAACATTTATTTACTATCTCAGTTTGACCATCAGATTGAGGATGATAAGATGAGCTATGAGCTAATTGAGTACCCAAACAAGAAAATAACTCCGTCCAAAAATTTCCCGTAAAAATGGGATCTCTGTCGCTCACAATAACCCTTGGGCTTCCATGTAGCTTTTGAATTCTGTCCACAAATGTAGTAGCAACTGTACTTGCTTTAAATGGATGAGATAATGCACAAAAGTGTGCATACTTGGTAAGTCTATCAAATACCACCATGATGACATTCTTTCCTTCAGACTTAGGTAAACCTGTGATAAAATCCATTGAAATCTCCTCCCAACGTTGACTTGGAATGGATAAAGGTTGTAGAAGTCCCGGGGTCTTAATTGTTTCCACTTTATTTTGCTGGAAAACCAAACATTCCGCCACAAAATTTTGAATATCACATTAAGGCCATCCCAAAAAAATTCTTTCTTCACCCTGTGGTAAGTTTTTAAAAATCCTGAGTGTCCTCCTAAAGGAGAAGTGTGCAATTCCAGAAGAATCTTTTGTTTTAGTTGGGAATTCTTACAAAGATATAAGCGATCTTTGTACCATAAGGAATCATTTTTCCAACTAAATGTATCGGATGTACTAGGATCTTGCTGCAACTTTTGAATGAGTGTCCATACATCTTTTTCCTTCTTCCATTCATCTCTTGCTTCGGTTATCCAATCTGGTTGGATAATAGAAATGGCACAAAGCAATGCTTCCACCTCTTCATTCTTTCTTGAGAGTGCATCTGCAACAACATTAAGCTTTCCTTTTTGTAGATTATTTCAAAGTCATAACCCAACATCTTTGTGACCCATTTTTGCTGCTCTTCTGACGATAGTCTTTGTTCCAAAAAGTGTTTAAGACTATCATGATCGATTTTTACCTTGAAGTGTCTTCCCATTAGGTAAGTTCGCCATTTCTTTAGTGCATGCAGTATTGCTAACATTTCCTTCTCATAAATAGGTTTCTGTAAATACTTTCCTTTGATTGAATGACTTTCAAAAGCAATGGGTCTTCCTTCCTGCATTAAAACTGCACCAATTCCATTTCCTGAGGCATCACATTCCACAATAAAGGTTTTTGTGAAGTCTGGGGTAGCTAAGACCGGTGCATGGCACATTGCCTCCTTAAGACATTCAAAGGCCTTAGTTGCTTCAGGAGTCCATGAAAATGCATCTTTCTTCAATAATGTTGTTAGAGGTGCTGCTATTCTCCCATAATTCTTAACAAAATTGCTATAATACCCTGTTAACCCAAGAAATCCTTGAACCTTCTTTATGGTTGTGTGGACTTTCCATTCCTTAATGGCTTTAATTTTGTTAGGGTCTACTTTAACACCCTCGTGAGATACAATATGACCCAGATATTCCACGTCTTGTACTCCAAAGAAACATTTGGATTTTTTTGCATATAATTGTTTCTCCTGAAATAGTTTGAGCACCCTATCAACATGTTCAACATGATCCTTCCAAGACCTGCTGTAGATTAGTATATCATCAAAAAATACTAGCACAAATTTTCTAAAGAAGGGTTTGAAAATGGAATTCATCAACCCTTGAAATGTAGAAGGTGCATTGGTAAGACCAAAAGGCATGACCATAAATTCATAATGACCCTCATGAGTTCGAAATGCTATTTTCAGAATATCTTCAGTCTTCATTCTAATTTGATGATATCCTGAACGAAGATCAAACTTGGTAAAATAAATTGCTCCATGTAATTCATCCAATAATTCATCAATCACAGGAATGGGAAATTTGTCTTTAATGGTGAGCTTATTGAGCTCCCTATAATCTATACACATTCACCATGATCCATCCTTCTTGTGTACCAAAACGACAGGAGCAGAGAAATAACTTTGACTAGGTTGAATTATACCCGCCTCTAACATTTCTGCAATCATACGTTCAATTTCGCTCTTTTGGAAGTAAGGATATATATAAGGCCTGATGTTTGGAGGAACACTTCCTGGAATCAAATGAATAGCATGATCATGATCACAAATAGGTGGGAGTCCTTTGGGAGTTTCGAACACCTTGGAATGATTGTCCAAGACTTGTTGGAGATCTGCAGAAATAGATGATTTTGATGTTGGAACTTCTAGTGAGCATAATTGTGCAATTACGCCTCGTTGTTCTTTCTTTAGAAGCTTTGTCATGACATTAGAACTTATTATCCTTCCTGGCTTCCCCGCAATACCCCGTAATTCAACTTCCTTTCCTTCTGAAAAAAATTTCAAGAAAAGTTCTTGAAAATTAAAAGCTACCATCCCCAAAGATTGTAGCCATTGTACTCCTAGTACAACATCAGCACCTCCCATAGGAATGGAAAGCATTGGACTAGTCAATACATATTCCCCCATGGTTAGCTTGATATTATGGCATTTCCCGGAGCAATTTATAGTTCCTCCATTTGCAACCATCACTTGACATTCTGGTGCTGGGTATAGGAAACAATTTAATTCCTTGGCTACCTTACAATGAATAAAATTATGGGTGCTACCTAAATCAATCAACACTATTACCTTTTTCTTCTTGATTTGTCCTTGTATCTTGAGAGTTTGAGGAGTGGTAATTCCTGCCAGTGCATTACACGATATGGTCGGATTCATTTATTCCTCTTCTAGGGTTGGTTCCTGGTGTATATCCTCTTCTTGTTCATTTTCTTCTTCTTCTTCACAATCTATGTAAAATAATTTCTTCTCAGCACACTTATGACCTTTAGTGTATTTGCTATCACAACTGTAGCAAAGCCCTTTTGTTCTTTTTTCTTCCAATTGTTGTGGTGTCAACCTTGTAGGTTGTGGAAATCTAGGCGTAGCAACACTTCCTTCTTTATAGAAGTGAGTGGTAGGCTTCCTTGTCGCCATAATTTTACATTCAATTTTTCTTGCCAACTTGAATGCCTTCTCCAATGAATCAGGTTACAAAACACGAACTTAATGTTGGATGTTATCCTTTAAAGTGCCTATGAAGAGATCAATCCAGTGTTCCTCTGGAATATCAGTTACCCTTATATTCAATTTTTGGAAGTCCTCAATGTGCTCCCCCACTAAGCCCTTTTGTTTGAGATTTATCAATTGGCTAAAGAAGGTGTTGCTCTTTGCATCCTCATAATGTGCTATCATTTCCTCCGTAAAAATTGAGCAAGTGATAATTTTTTTACAGAGGAAAGCCATCGATACCATACAAATGTATTTTTTTCTAAATGTAAAGTTGCAATGCGTACCTTTTGTGTGTTTTGCACGTTATGGAGATCAAAATATTGCTCCATCTGTAGTATCCATGTTACAGGATCCTTTCCATCAAACTTCCTCATATCCATTTTTGGAATGTGGTGGTTCTTCCCGCCAACATTAGAGGTTATGAAATCACGATTAACATTTATTTTGTTCTCATCATGAGGTTCTTCTACTATATTTCTGCCATTAGGAATCGTTTCTTGTTTTAAGCTTGTCATCAAGCCTTCCATGTATGCTTTTAGATCATTCTTCGTGTTTTCCATGTTGTCTTTCATGTTTTCATCGATCTTAGCTTCCATGTCATCAATCTTAGCTTCCATGCCCACTTCCATGCCATCCATCTTAGCTTCCACGCCTTTCTTCAAACCTTCCATCTTCACTTCCACGCCATCCATCTTTGCTTCCATGCCTTTCTTCAAACCGTCCATCTTCACTTCCACGCCTTTCTTCAAAACTTCCATTTCATTTTTGTTGCTCTTTGCGAGAGTGAAATTTGTTGCACTTGCTCTTGTAATTTTGATAGATCATGTTGCAATTCTTCATCTTCATGAGTCATGGTAGAGCCTTCTAAAGGCTTAATGGGTGTTGAATTCTTTTTAGGCGCCATTTTAGAATCCAATATTGATACCTATTCTTTTACTTGCTTTGAGGAGCTCGATATTGAAATTGAATTATCTCTGTAATTGAAAATCTTCAATATCTGAAATTCAGCCCTGTAGTAGCCCTATGAAGCTTCTTTCAAATGCCACAGGTCTGATCTAATTTGGATTCCCCAAGACAAAGTTGTGTCCAATCTCCCACAATGACCTAATTTTGGATTGGTTCAGTAGAGCAAACTTGTAGGACTTGCCACGTGTCACAGTTTCGTCCTTTGTCTTTGAAATTGATAGCCAAGAAACTATAGTCTTTGTGCTTGTCACCACTTTTTATGGCACTCAAATCCACTGCCCAGAGAGAGAGTTATTGAACTTTTCCCACGATCACCTCTTTGAGATGAAATTCAGGAGCCTGAAAAAGCACTACCTTCCACAGATCATATCTCCAAAAATATTGCGAACCAAGTTCTGAAATTTTTTGACGACTTTCCTCAGGATTTCAGCTTTGCACCATATGAATTTCAGACTCTGACCCTTCGTAAAAAAAAATTTATAGCGCAAATGCCACGATGACCTGTTTATGAGCCTGAAAACATACCTAACTTCCACAGATGATATCTCCTCAAATATTGCGAACCAAGATCTGAAATTTTTAGAAAACCTTCCTCAAGATTTCAGCTTCGCACCCTTGAAATTTCAGCTTCTGAAGCTTCGTAGAAAAAAAGTTATAGAGAAAATGCCACGATGACCTGTTTGGAGCAGCGAAACCCTAGAATCCCAAACCTCTGATACCAAATGTTGTGTAACCAACTCCAAAAAGAGAAGAAAAGAGATATCAACGCCTTAGAAATGAGCCACTTCGAGGGGGCAACCTCCAATACATTACATAAAATGAACAATTCTTGGATGATACAATTTACAAAACCTCCTTTCTATATATAGGAGTCCATGGGGCCATAATGTAATCCTAGTGGGCCACAATGTAATCCTAGCCGACCTAACAATAATAATTTAAGGGCACAATAATAAAAAAATGGGGGTTACAAGGGTTCAATAATAACAATAATGGGGTTACAATAATAATAATAAAGGACTATACTAGTGATATAGGGACCTAACAATTAGATTTGGGAGTTTTTATTGCTTTAGAAAACTCCTCCCATTCACTAATAAAAATCTTCGTTTGAGATTTTTCAGACTGATCTAGTGTGTCATGACTGTGTTGAAGTTCTTGAGACATTGAATCTATTCCATTACTTTCTTTTTTCTCATGCATCTCTATCTCTTGGATTAACTGATTAATTATATTTTCTGGATTATCCTTTTTGGATTCAGATTCATTTTCGGAACGATCTGAACTTTGAGATTGATGCTGTGATTAACCTGATTCATCTTCAGACATGTCTTTAGCTTCATTATCCAAGCTGATACTTGGAGTAGGTTTGTTGACATCTTCAATAGTTAAGAAATTGAGAGGAACTCTCTGCAATATCTTATATCTATATACTTGGAAATCTTCTAAATCATGTTGACTCAATTTTCTAGATGCAAAATTAGTTAATATCTGAAAAATTTTCTATGCCTTGAAAGAGATCATCAAATCAATTTGTTTCCTTTACAAAACTTAGGTTTCATTTTGAGCTCTGTAGTGTAATTTTTAATTATATCATTTGTATCGTATAACCTCTTTGTAATTTCTGCCAATTTCAATAGATTTATCTTAGAAACCTCCTTGTAGGTATGGCCAATATCATATAGTGCGAAAGTTCCACATTGTACAGGGAAATTAGGCCAAATGGCCTTTTTCGCATCTTTCAGTTATTTAGTGACACCATTAACAAGCTAGTAAGCTAACTCTCATGCAAGAAACTTATCAGGAACATAATAAGGTAAGACGTGGGGAGAAGCATAACTCCCGCATACTCTGACATATGTAAAATTCCCCTCTGCAAACCACCTAGCCACAGAAAGAATATCTGCGCTAGCCTCTTCAGAAACCCTAGGGGCATTTTTATTGAATATCATTTGGTGCATATGCAATATGACTCCATAAAGTTGTTTATATAAATGCAGGTGGAAGTCTGAATCCTAGAGGTCTATGTGGTAAATGTGGATTGGGGTAGGGTCTTGGGCAGTCCATTTCCATCCCATGGTAGGAAAACTAGAATTAAAACATATGGTGTCCATGACATAGGCAGACATATAAAAGGGAGGAGTCTCTCTAGATGAAGCACTCCTTTTATTCCTATATTCAGTAATGTGTTTAGCTAAACTGTCAGATAGGATGTTTTCCCAATAAATAATTGATGAATTGATGATTGCGTCAATCAATGGAACCCATTCTATTGAAAACCTAGTGGTATCAAGTTTGGAAAATAATCGACACAACATACCGGCTACTTAACAATAAGGGGAAGGAATTTTGGAAATTGGGTACGTACCAAGTTTATCTCGCTTCAACTTTCCCTGGTATTCCTTCCATTCTTTGATGACTTTCATGAGATCTGAATTCTCTGTTCTAAAGATTTGCAAAAAATCTTTGTCATATTTTTGCTGTGGGGAGGGTAGATGATACATTGCTTTTAAGTCTTCTTCCCCGAAAGATCCCAAGTCTTCTCCTTTGAATCTTTGAATTTCCATTCATCTATGCTTAAATGGTCAATTACCCACTTAACCATATCTTTGTGAGGGATAATTTCCAGTCTTGCTGCTACCTTGTGGACGAATGAACATGCAACATCAAAGTAGGTTGCATCTGAAGTAGATGTTGTGCTTTTCATAGAGATTTTGGTTATTACTCTTGGTTTCTAATCTTAAAAAAATTTATACATTGTTTCCCATGAGGAACTTCTGCATTCATTGTTGCAGGTAGTGTCTGAGAATAAGGGAGACATCTCTGAGTCTTCAATAGGCAGAGCTTGAGAAATCTCTTTTCCCTTCTTTCTCATTTCAGTCTTCCTTGATTCATTAAATGATTTCCTGAGAATAAGGAGAGTATTTAAAACTATAGAGAACAGAGATTCAAATCCATTGATTATATCAAACATGTGTGAATAGATATGAATCTTTTCAAATATAACAACAATCATCAGTAATAATTTCAAAGTCAGATCTCTTACACCATCACACGAAATTATTATCAATCAACTTAAAGCCATTAGATCTCTAATTTTGTTTTAATATGACATAAGCCATTTCACATGCTCGAGAAATTAAATGCCATGAATTTGAATGTCACCATATATAAATTTTACCATTTGTAATGTTTACCCCTAAATGTTGTGAAATGTGCATTCAAAAAACCATGCTGCCGCACTAAAAGGATTTTAAAGATTTATCTTTGATGTTTTGTTGACTTGTTAGGTCTGCGCAATCACACTTACCTTATGAGTTGATTGTTAAATAAGGTGCGATGCGATAAAGAGTTTATAACGATAATTGAAGTTTTTTCAAGATTTTTAAAACATATCTTTGAAAAACGTTAGCGCACTTTCCAGTCTGCGTTTCTTAGAGGATTTGTGATTTTAAGTTATAAGCTATGTGTTTTGTGATGCGCTTTAAGAAATAAAGCGGAAAACTTAAAACAAAACGTTTATTTCCTAAGTTTTTTGTTTTAAAACTAAAAATAAATTTCCTATTTATTTCTAAAGGGTCTCTATTTATAAGAATAAATGAGGGGGGGTGTTGTATAGCACAACAATTGGTGATTCACTTGGGAGAACCATATATCTCTGACTAAATTTTTGAAATTTTAAAACTTTTTGAAAATAAAAATAGTTGCAGGAATGAAATTTCAAACAAATAATATGTTACTAATCAATGAAATTTCTCTCATTTACTATTCATAATTATTCCTCTTTTAAAGATATAAGTATGAAAATATATACCAGTCTTTACTCAGTTCAAAAAGATAAAGTAGGTGGCCATTATAGATCAGATTTATAAAAATTTACTCTTTTATCACAGGTAGAGCCTCTGTTCCAATAAACAATTTATTTTTTTGGCAGGGTTACCTTTTACCTAGCAATGATTCATTGTCCCATCCAATGTTTCTTAAAATTTCAAAACTAAATTCTAATTTTTTGAAATATTTTTTCTTTCTGTATAATTTTTTATTTACTTAAAAGCTATTGCCTTGGCTTGGTAACCAAATGATGACAATGCCATTCACTAGTTGTAATTAAACTGATCAAGTTGGCTCCTGATGAGACCCCTTGTTCTCTTGATACAATGTCAAGTCATTACCCTGTTTTGGTAGGCAGTAATGGTAATGTCAGTTCAACTATTTTCTTATGAACATGATAAAAAAGCTCTTGATGAGACTTATTATCTTTTAAGTTTTTCTAATTATAATCTTTTTTGAATTTCTTTCAAAAATTTATAAGTTTTACCAGATGGGGTGAATTATTGGTCCTTTTGAGGATTTTGGATGATCATGTCGAGTTTTAGATTTCTTTTCTGTAAAATAGTCTTTACTATGTTAAAGATTATTTTCTTGATTGATAACATAATAGTCATACTATATAAGGATGAGAGTTCATCGGAGAATAAATAATTTTAGTGAGATTACATCTTTCAGTAAAAATAAAATTTATTTGTCTTTCAAATCTTTCGATTGTTTTCTTAACACTTCTTATTTCTATAAGCGATAAATAAAAAAGGATTATCTAAGATTTTATTTTGAAAAGCCAAAAATTTATATTAAGCAACTTTTATTATTTCTAATGAAAGGAAAAAGACACTAATATACAAGGAATAGAAGGGGTTACCTCCTATGAAAAGTTTTTTTTCAAAATCTGCCCATTAACAGGCAAAGAGTCTTTTTTGCTTGATAGATCTTGCAATAAGAATGTTGATGGGCATATTTATTCAATTAATTAAAACTAGAGTTTTTGAAACTTCGTGTGTTTACCTTTTTCCTCATGCACTTTGTCCCACTTCATTACTAGATCACCAATTTGAATTTTTTTTTTAGTATCAAAAGTTGAATCAAATGAGGCTTTTACTATCTATTGATGATGAGCATCTATTAATGAGTCTGTTTGGATTTTTATCTTTCTTCTTCTAACTTAAGAATCTGACATTGTCTAAGTTGTAAATAAGAAGTAGGAGATTCATCAATAAATTGTACTAAGGAAAGAGAGGAAATAACTACATTGATGGGAAGTACATCTTCTTTTCCATAGACAATATTAAATGGAGAAGTTCCAATAGAAGTTTTTTGATTTATTTGATATACCCAAAGAGCGAAAATTAATGACTTATGCCAATTTCGTTGATTTTGATCAAAAGTTATTTTGATTATTCTAATCAAGTTTTTATTTGTGGATTCTGCCAAACCATTTCCTTGTGGATAATAATTTTCATAATATTTAAGTTTAAAACCTCTTTAATTGCAAATTCCATCATAGCAGTTCCTGAGAAGTATGATGCATTATCAAACATCAAAGAAGTAGGTAAGCCAAACATGGTTATGGAATTTTGGTCGATGAAATCAATGATATTCTTAGAGTTGGCTACTTTTAATGGAATTTCCTCCACCCATTTAGTAAAGTAATCTGTAGCTATGAGAGTATATATGTGTTGTTTTGAAGAGTTAGGAACAATCTCACTAATTATGTCTAAGCCCCATTGCTCAAATGATTGTTCAATATTAACTGGTTGTAATGGGAATGTTGGCTTCCTTTGTTTTCCAGATTTATTTTGGAACACTTTGCATTTCCTTGCGTATTCATCAACATCCTTGCAAAAAGTAGGCCAATAGTAACCTGCATGCAAGATTTTGTGTGTTGTCGTATTTCCTCCAGAATTTCCTCCAGCTGGTCCATCATGGAGTTCCTGCAAGAATTTTCTACTTCAGATTTTTCTAAGCATCTTAAAAGTACAGATTAAAAAATTTTCTGAAATAACACATCATTGATTAATTCATATTGTTTAGCCTTTAATCTTAAATCTCATTTTGTTTTGTAATTGAGTTGATTTAGAGCATATCCATTCTTAAATAGAATATAATATCAAAATATTGTGATTTCAAATCATTGATGATTACCTCTGATATTTGCACATTGTTTCCGGAATCTTCTTCTGATGATAGATGGGATGCTCCTTTAAGCATTCTAAAAAAACCTTGACCTCTAACAATTTTAGAGGGTCTAATTTTTACATCATATTCTTGTAAAGTGGTCACCTAGTTAGCTCTCTTTTCTCCTAATTATCTTTGCATCAAGAGTTGTCTTACTGCAAAGAATGGAACTATGATTTTAGTGTAAGTTTTTAGGAGAAAAGGTCTGAAATTCTTTAAAGCCTTAAAGACAAAAAATTCTTGTTTTTGAACAGATGTATAATTTAGTTCTGCACCTTGTAAATTCGAACTGAAAAATGATATCGATGCTTCGATTTGTTGGTCATTCATTTGTGTTAAAACAATGACATATGATGTATCGGATGAAAAAGTGTACAATAAAAGGATTAAGAAAATTGGGGGTAGTCAGGAATGGAGCATTGATAATTGATTGTTTAATCAAATCAAAATCTTCTCTTTCATTATGTCCCCATTTAAAGACAAAAATTTTCTTAATCATATTCTGTAAAGGTAAAACGATTTTTGAAAAGTTAGGAACAAACCTTTTACCAAAATTATTTTGCCTAAGGAATGAATGCATATTTTTCTTGTTATGAGGGAAAGGAATTTGTTTGATTTCTTCAATTCTTTTAGGATCAATACAAATACCATTTTTTGACACAATGAATCCTAAAAGTTTTCCTTCATCTAATGCGAAAAATGATTTTTTTGGATTTAGTGAGATGCCATACCTTTTGCATTGCTCAAAGACTTTATTTAAGTCATTTACATGATTGGTTACTTGTTTAGAAAAGAATAAAATGTCATTTAGATAAATAACTACCGTTTTGTTTATGAGCCTCCTAAAAGCTGTGTCCATAGCTCGCTGGAAAATGGCGCCTGCATTAATTAATCCA
Organism: Pinus albicaulis; assembly: GCA_034641835.2. Lineage (NCBI taxonomy): Eukaryota > Viridiplantae > Streptophyta > Pinopsida > Pinales > Pinaceae > Pinus > Pinus albicaulis. The sequence goes on from CM076573.1 coordinate 262,461,701, forward strand.
AAATGCATCTTCTGATAGGCATACGTTCCCCACTTAGATCCGAATGTAGTTTTCAATTTGTCATCTGGATGTACGAGAATTTGATTATCTCCTGAAAATCCATCTAGAAATGACATGAGTTTAGAACTAGCTACTATTTGCAGTACTTGTTCCATGGTTGGTAATGGAAAGTTGTCCTTTTGACAAGCTTTGTTTAAATTTCTAAAATCAAGGTAAATTCTTATATTACCATTTTTATTCCTGACAGGTACCAAATTTGATACCCATTTAGAATGCCTGACTGGAAAGGTGATTTTTTCCTTGAGGTGTTTGTTCAATTCTGTTTTAATTTAATTCTCCAAATTTAGATGAATCTTCCTTAATTTATGTTGTATAGGATTTTCTTATGAGATCATAGGAATTGTATGTTGAATCATAGAAGTATCATATGTTTTAAGATCAGTATAATCCCAAGCAAAGACACTTTTGTACATTCTAAAAAATCTGATGAAAGATAATATTTCTTCGAAAGTTAGACCAAGACATAGATTTACATTTTGAGGTTTTTTGTTAGTTCCTAGATTTACTAACTCAAATCTTAAACTAGAGCTTTGTGTTTTTGAGTTAGTCACTATTTTAAACCTGTCTTTTAGGTCATATAGGTCTTCTAACTTGACAATAGATTTGGGAATAGGATTTTCATCTTGTTCTTTCTTAATCTGAATGCCATGTTCATTTTCATCCAAAATTTCACTATCATAGGATCCCTCAGATGTTAAGAAATCTATGATATCTGAATCATTATTGAAAACTCTCCAATTGGTAATATTATTAGGAATAAATGGTCTAAAAATCAATTCAATATAAAATCTATCGTGACTAAATTCGTGGGATGGGATTAACTTCAAGGCTGCATTAGCCAATAGATCTACACTAGCATTTTGTATTCTAGGTATAGAAGAAACATTGAAGGCTAAGAAATGAGTGGTTAATTCTTGGACTAATGATTGGTAATCCTTTAAATGTCCAGAATTACAATGAATAGTATCTCTTACCTGTCTAACTATGGTTTTTGAATCTCCTAGAACTTTCAGATATTTGATATTAAGATCAATGGCTTTTAACAAGACTTGAACTAATGCTTCGTATTCAGCTACATTGTTTGTACAATCAAATTCTAACCTGCAGGCTAACATGGTCTTTTGTCCTTCTGGGTTTACTAAAATACAACCCGCACCTGCACCATCTTCGAATTTAGAACCATCTAAATAAATAATCCAAAACAAAGAATTAACTACTTTTCTATCTACAAAATTTATACATTTGGAATTATCTGGCTGGGAAAAATTCTCAATCCGAGAAAAAACTGCATTATCAAAGAAAAGTGATGGTTGAGCATTGAAATTTCCCAAAAATGACTCTGCTGAGTAGTTTCCAATAATGTTGTTATTGAATGCTATTGGCTCATTTACTTCTTCAAGCTCAATGATTGTATGCTTCATAAAATTTTCATGGTCTACCTAAATTTGATTTGGATTTCCATTATATGGTAACCACATATGTGACCAGTCTGTTGCAAAATAACCATGTAATTTTTCAGAACAATCGCAGCTTAAAACTAAGCCATTGAATTCAGGAATATCAGCCACTATTATATTAATTATTTGAGTAACTTTGGGATTTGATGAAAATCTGATGGAAACATAATTTATTTCTCCTACTACCTCTACTTTGGTTCTATCCAATTGTACTATATGAACAGGTGAACTCTGAGGAGTTGTATTCAACTTAACACAAACAGATTTTGGCATTATGTTTGAGGAAGCCCCCGAGTCTATCAAATAGTTATGGACGTTTTTGTTGTAGATCTCATATATTAGGAGAAATGGAGGAGTATGAGAGATGGATCGATCACCTATCATAATCAAGTCTGTAGCATCAATTTTCATTGAAGGAGAAGGTGGCTTACCCATTTCATTAGAAGCTTGTACTATTACTGGAGCAGGTAAGTTTGAAGCAGGAACCACATTTAAGTTTTGAGTAAGATTTTCTGTTGTTGTTTCAATTTAGTAAGTTCATGGATTGAAATGTTAGCTCTTGTTTTCTTCATATCTTCTACTACATTATACTCAATAGTGTTTGAGACAACCATTGTCTTTGATGTAGGTGAAGTGTCTGAAGTAACAGGACTTGTTTGTGTAGCCTTTGAATTAGATTTTTTTCTTACCAATTTGTCTTTGGCAGGAGTTGAAACCTTTTTCTATTTGTTCGGCTGTGTCACTTCAGTAGTTTTTTTACTTCGTGTGCTCATAGGTAAATCTTCAAGTTATTCTTCATTTGGTAGGATAAAATACCACATTCCATTTAGTTCAAATTATTCTTCTTCGTCATCTTATTCTTCCTTTGTTTTCTCTTCCTCTTCTTCTTGATCAGATTCAACATTAGATTTGATATTTGGAGGTTGAGTATTAGAGGATTTACCTTTCTTAAATTTCTAAATTTTTTCTTTGAGCTAACATTTTCAACAACTTGTTTCTTGATATCTACCATCTCATTGGTCATGGTTTTCAAAACCTTTTGAAGACCTTCTACATCGAAAGGATATTTTGATGTCTTATTTTTGGAATCGTCTTGAAAAGACACCTTCGTTGATTTTCGATCATCTTGAGAATTATTTTTCTCAAGAACAGTTATGCGTTTTTCAACAGATAGAGATTCTTTCATATTTTCTGCAAGTGTTGTCAGTTTCACTCTATCAAAAAAAATAGCTATATTAGATGGAAGAGATGAAATATACCACTCAATTTGAACTTCTGCCCTAAGAACTACTGTTGCAGGAATTTTATTGAGTAATTTATTAAATCTTGAGTTGAAATATTTTATCTTTTCACCTGTTTTAGCTTTTAGATTTGAAAAATCATTGTTGAGCGTAGCAGTGGTCCTGTCATCCCCAAAATTAGCTATAAATTGTTCTTAAAACATATTCCAGGTATTTATAGAGTGGGCAGGCAGTGAGAAATACTAGGATCCTGCAGATCCTTTTAGAGTATATGGAAATAATCTTACAACGCAATCCTCTTCAACTAATCCATTTAAATTGACAGCTAACATAAAATTGTGAATGTGTTCTTCGGCCAGAAGACCATCATTAAGATTAAATTTAGGTAGCCATGTTTCAGGATTTTTAGGAAGAGCATGAAGAGGAGCGGGCATGTTTACATCCCCTGGATTGCTCCATGGGTTTACATTTGGTGGAGTGCTTGGACTAGTTGAAGGGATAGTAGTTTGAGTACTATAACTAGTTGAAGTAACACTGACTGTTGGAATGGAAGTTGTAGAAATGAGCGGAGGTAATGGAAGTGAATGGGAGAAGATCTCACTGGTGATTGACTCTGATTGGGTCCTCTTTAGTCTCTTTCGAGTACTATTGATTGGAAATTAAAAAGGGATAATTCCTATCTTTTGACTTTCTGATTGAGTAAGTATTCTTTGAGGTTGTAAAGAAGCTAAGATACTAATATCTGATATTTGAGAAGATTCAGGATTTTCAGCAGAAATAGATACTCTCTCTAATTTTTCAATCAAATATTGAACTTCTGGGGAAGGATGATGGGAATCAGGAGATAATATGGGTTGAGTATCACTAGGAGACTTAGGAGAAGGATGATCAACTTCATATTTTAAATATGAAGATCTAGATAATTTTCTGGAAGTTGATGGGGATCTAGAGGGAGAGAGACTCTTTGATTGACCTTTAGATTAATTAGATCTTTTTTCCATTCACGTGGGTTCAAGCCCTCCTTCTAGTTCCATAATGTTGAGGCCACGGAATTTTGCTGCCAAAACATGGGAAAAACCACCCGGTCTGGACCTTAAAGCAACTCCTTTTCTATTTGGTGTAGTGGCTCCGACTAGGGATAATGGGACCAATTTCCCTATAAGGATGATTTTGAGGGTGTGTGATTATATGGCATGCAAGTGAAATGATTTTAATCTATCATATGCATCTATATAAGCTATTTATTCTATTATATACCTGGGATGTTTTTCCTCTATGCGATCTAAAAAGATATCCTTCAACTGTTAGTAATATAGATCATTTAACAGTTGAAAGAGATGAAAATTGTGTAAAATAATTCTAACAAAATATATTGACTAGAAGAATTGTGAAAATATATCACATTCAGATATGTGTGATTATACATTCAATAAGAAACTACAGAAAAATATTAGAACAGAAGTGCATGTAACATTCATCTATAATGACGTTTCAAATATATAATGTAATAAAATATGGCTTATCAATTTATAAAGAAAGACTTAATACAAGTGAATAAAAGTACCATATGTATGAAGTCCTACTCATTTAAACTGACAGTAATTGATCTTCTCCTTCTCACTTTCAAGAAATTTAAAGAGTACAGTAATGCAACATCAGTTAAACAACTCTAATTGTCAAAAGATAATAGATGTGTTCCATTAATTCATCAAAGAATTCACAAAATGACAATAGTGCATTCTTTGCAAATTTTTTTGACAAATTTCTGGACCCTTCTCTAAATGTATGAGAGGGGTTTAAATACTAAACTAAATATGTTCTAATAATAATTTTTTACAAAAATATAGAGGAGGTTTCAAACAATCATCCTTGTAGAACTAACTTTAACTACAATCTAGGAAAATAAAATAACAATTTTGATTTATGATTTTCGCCCTTTCTTCTAAAGTTAGTCACGAAGTTGACAAATATCTATCATTGGCTTGAGTTGAGTTGGCTGCAAAATTCTCGATCTGACCTGTCCCTTGAATACTGCATTTGAAAGTGTGGATTGTGATCTTTTTGTTGAATCTGTTAAGGATTGAAGAGTCTGATAATGATGATAAGGTTTGATCAGAAAATCCCAATAATTTTTTTGATCAAACTTATTTACATCCTTAATTACTTCATCCTGTGTATCTTCTTTCTTCTTCCATTGTGATTCTATCTGTTTTTCTTCTGAAAACACTTCAGACGTGTTCTCTTTGAGAAGTTATTCTTTTACCAGTTGTTCACATACATATTCAACAATTTCATTTGATAACTTAGATGTTTTCACTACTGCTTTCTCTACTTGCTTTATTTGTGCTTCGTAGTCTCTGAATAGAATCTCCATATGAAACTTATCTACTTGAGGTAGATCAACTTCCTTTCCTGAGTCTGATGATTACCATTGAATGTGTTCATTGATCTTCTTTTCAAGTCTTTCACATTCCAGTTTCTCGATAGCTATCTGCTGGATCAATATTTTATTTGAGTCACAATAAGAGTCAATCATAGAAGGTTGATGACAAAATATTTCCTATTCATTCTCTAATTTAGCATTTATATCCATTGCTTCTTTAATAAATTACTCCAATTGCAGTTGGCTCTATATTATGATCATTGTTGTTTCCGGTTGTGCTTGTTTCTCATTGATCTTTGTCTGATGCTGTAATTTGAGGCTTTCAAAATATTTTTGAAATTGGGCCATCTTTTCTTTTATTTACTCACTGGAGTTGGATTTTTCTTCATTTAACAGTCTCTCTAGCTCTAGTAATCTGGCTTCCTTTTGCTTCAGCAACACACTAACTTCAATATCTTTAACAACGGTATCAGTAGCATATGCTATTGCGTACTATAATAATTTAGTTATATGTTCTGTAGGGTCATATAAGGAATCCTTCCATAGTACATCAACCAATTCATCTATTATTTTTGAGATTGTTTCATTATTTCTTCTTCTTTATTCCTCTTAAATATAACCTTATAGCTAGGATTGTAGAAGATGTCCAGTGAAGGAATTTATTAAATTTTTAAAACTGTATTTTTTGTAGGATAGGCTGGTATGACCTCTCGATCATGAGTTTCTGGAACTTGTTGTAGTGGATTAATAGTTTTGACTATCTTCTGGGAATCTTTAGGTGTCTGAAAGCCAGATACTTGATCAATATTGGGATTAGCTTTGGGAGTTTTTATTGCTTCAGAAAATCCCTCCCATTCACTAGTAAAATTCTTCATTTGAGATTTTTTTCAGGCTGATCTAGTGTGTCATGACTGTGCTGAACTTCTTGAGAAGTTGAACCTGTTCCATTACTTTATTTTTTCTCATGCATCTCTATCTCTTGGTTTACTTGATCAATTCCCTTTTCTGGATTATCCTTTCAGGATTTAGATTCATTTTCGAAATGATCCGAATTTTGTGATTGACCTGATTCATCTTCAGACATGTCTTTAGCTTCATTATCCAAGTTGATACTTGGAGTAGGTCTGTTGACATCTTCAATAGTTAAAAAATTGAGAGGAACTCTCTACAATCTCTTATATCTATATACTTGGAAATCTTCTAAATCATCTTGACTCAATTGGCCGGATGCAAACTTGGTTATATCTGAAAAATTTCTATGCCTTGAAAGAGATCATTAAATCCATCTGTTTCCTTTACAAAAGGGTTCATTTTGAGCTATGTAGTGTAATTTTTAATTACATCATTTGGATCGTACAACCTCTTTGGAATTTCTACCAATTTCAATAGATTGATCTTAGAAACCTCCTTGTAGGTATGACCAATATCATATAGTGCGAAAGTGCCACACTGTACAGGGAAATTAGGCAAAATGGCCTTTTTCGCATGTTTTAGCTGTTTAGTGATACCATTAACAAGCTGGTAAGCTATCTCTCATGCAAGCAACTTATCCAAAACATAATAAGGTAAGATTCTCCTCTGCTAACCACATATCCACAGAAAGAATATCTATGCTAGCCTCTTCAGGACCCCTAGGGGCATTTTTATTGAATATCATTTGGTGCATAGGCAATATGAATCCATAACAAATTTTATAGAAATTCAGGTGGAATTTTGAATCCCAGAGATCTCTATGGTAAATGTGGATTGGGGTAGGGTCTTGGGTAGTCCATTTCCATCCCATGGTAGGAAAACTAGAATTAAAACAGATGGCATCCATGACATAGGTAGACATATAAAAGCGAGGAATCTCTCTAGATGAAGTACTCCTCTTATTCTTATATTCAGTAATGTGTTTAGCTAAACTATCAGATAGGATGTTTTCCCAATTCATAATTTATGAATTGACGATTGTGTCAATCAATGGAACCCATTCTATTGAAAACCTAGTGGTATCAGGTTTGGAAAATCATCTACACAACATAATGACAACATAACAATAAGGGGAAGGAATTTGGGCAATTGGGTACGCATCAAGTTTATCTTGCTTCAAATTTCCCTAGTCTTCCTTCCATTCTTTGATGATTTTCATGAGATCTAGATGCTCTGTTTTAAAGCTTTACAGAAAAGCTTTATCATATTTTTGTTGTGGGGAGGGTAGATGATACATTGCTTTTAAGTTTTCTATCCGAAAGATCCCAAGTCTTCTCCCTTTGAATCTTTGAATTTCCTTTCATCTATGCTTAAGTTTTTAACTACCCACTTAACCATATCTATGTAAGGGAGAATTTTTGGTCTTGATGCTACCTTGTGGATGAATGAACATGAAACATCAAAGTAGGTTGTGTTTGAAGTAGATGTCATGCCTGTGATAGAGATTTTGGTTATTACTCTTGGTTTTTGATCTTCAAACAGTTTATACATTGTTTCCCTGAGGAACTAGCACATTCCTTGTTGCAGGTAGTGTATGAGAATAAGGGAGACATCTCTGAGTCTTCAATAGGCAGAGCTTGAGAAATATCTTTTCCCTTCTTGCTCATTTCAGTCTTCCTTGATTCATTAAATGATTTCCTGAGAACAAGGAGAGTATTTAAAACTATAGAGAACAGAGAGCCAAATTTATTGTTTATATCAAACATGCATGATTAGATATGAATCTTTTGAAATATAACAACAATCATCAATAATAATTTCAAAGTCAGATTTCTTACACCATCACATGAAATTCTTATCAATCAACGTAAATCCATTAGATCTCGAATTTTGTTTTGGTATGAAATAATCCATTTCGCATGCTCAAGAAATTAAATGCCATGAATTCTCATGTCACCATATATATCTTTTACCGTTTGTAATTTTTACCCCTAAATGTTGCGAATGCGATGTGTGCAAACCACACGTCGCAAATTCTATATGATAATAGATTTTTTTTACGGTTAAGTTATGTGAAATGTGAAATGCGCATTCAAAAAACCATGCTGCCACGCTAAAAGAATTTTAAAGATTTATCTTTTATTTTTTGTTGACTTGTTGGGTCCGCGCATTCGCACTTATATATAATTACCTTATGAGTTGATTGTTAAATAAGGTGCGATGCAATAAAGTGTTTATAACGATAATTGAAGTTTTTTCAAGCTTTTTAAAACATATCTTCAAAAAAGATTAGCACACTTTGCAGTTCTTGTATCTTAGAGGATTTGTGAGTCGTTCTAAGTTATAAGCTATGTGTTTTGCGACACACTTTAGGAAATAAAGCAGAATTCTTAAAAGAAAAAATTTATTTCCTAAGTTTTTTGTTTGAAAACTAAAAATAAATTTCCTATTTATTTCTAAAGGGTCCCTATTTATAAGAATAAAATAGGGGGGGGGTTGGGTTTCATAGCACAACACCTTCTCATATTCACTTCTGAAGTTGGAAAATGTCTCATATTCTGTTGGAGTAAGCTTATTGATTTCTTCCATCAGCTCCTGATGTACTTGTAGTGGTACCAATTCCTTCTTACAGTTAGCCAATTCCTGCTTGGTTAGTGTCAATTTGTCTTGAGGTCTTCAAATAACGACTTCTTTTATGAGAGGAGTATAAAAAGGTGTTTCATTTTTTTGAGTTTCCTCTGTCTGTGTTTTAATTCGATATGGGTTCCCATTGTTTGTGTTTCTAATTCTGTTTGGGTTTCAGCAGTGTGTCTCTCTACTTTTGTCTGAGTCTTAGCGATATATGTTTCTTTATTAGACTTCCAAGCCCTATCTTCCTCTTTTAACCATTCTCTTAATTGCTTGACTATTCTTTTCAACTTCTTGTATTTATTTCTCAATTTCCTCAACTTAGCCCTTTTTGAGTTACTTTTAGTTGTAGGGTTTCCAGTAGAAGGGGGCACAATAATTTTTTCAAGCACAAGGGGAGCTGAACCAATTTCTAGGCCAAAATCTGGTAAAATATAATTTTCTTCAGGCATTGAAGGGGCTGTGCCTTTATCAGTATTTTGATCCAATGGGACAATATTTTATTCAAGCACCATAGGAAATGTGCCAAAATCAATACTCTGGTCAAATGGGATGGTGTTTTATTCATGTACGCCAAAATTTTTTCCTATATCAATACTCTATTCTAATGGGACAGTGTCACCTGACTAGTATTCAGACTCAGGAGTTCTTTCTACAAAGTTTTCTTCCTCCAAATATTCACCACCATAGTGTGCTAAATCCCTTGAATTTTTCATTTTCTCCTCAGATGGTAAAATATCAGTGTGACCAGAACTGTCAGCAGAAGCAGTCTAGTCTAGAAGACAACTCTGTCCCTCAGAATTCCTGGAGGGGTTTCTTTCTTCGTGAAATTCACTCATACTTTCCAGCACTCTTGCCATTTCCTCCTCATATCCCTATCGAATTCCTTCTTCTGTGTTTAAAGGAGGCGTATGAGATGGTATTGCCTCGTCGACCAAGGTTGAAGTGTTTTGTCGTGAAATTAATCGATTAGAGAGTCTTCATTTCATTGAAATCGAGGTCAAGGGATGGTTCCTTTTTCCCCTGGCTTTCTTTGGAATTAATATTTCCCTTATTGGATGGTCAATTTCTCTATTTTATGGGATTTCTTCTAATGGGGTTAGGACAGGGTTTACAAATTTTCCTAAGTTAACTGATGCTCAGTTAATCTGTGAGTGACAATCATACTTATCAGACCATGGTGGATGATAACCGTGTGTGGATTTTTAGCCCTCCTAACCTGACTAGATATGTCATGCAACAAAGAATTCAAGAAAAATGGAAAATTAATTGAAATTTTGTGCTTGAGTATGGCCAGAAGTTTGAGTTGTCAGGGTTTTACCACGTCTTGGCGTCCATCGCATGCAATATACTTCTGAACGATGATTTCCAGTTCCTACCATGGTTCCTTCAAAGTTGCAGGGTGAATCCCTTTTCCTTTGCGTATGAAATTCTTGTCTGGATCTTGGAACACTACAACTGGCTCATGTAGAAAAATGTACTTATTAGTCCACTTTGTCCCTTCTGTTGGAATTCTAGAAACCTCAGCTATAACAGTTTTTGATACTATTATGTCTTTGCCTTTCACAATTGTGTGTCTATTCTACATATTCTAGAGGAATTCTAATGCTATCGCAGTGTGGAATCCTTGTAAGTTTTCCAAATACGAGAGCTAAGCAGCATTCTGTAATATAGAATGAGCCTGTTATGTAATATTGAGTATTGGGGGATCGTTGCAAACAAATCTTCCACCCATGACTACTGTGTCTCAGAGGCTAAATTCTACTTTTGCATGCACTACTCACGACTTCATAAATTTAGAACAAAACAAATACTGCATGCAAATAATTTGAGATTGTTTAAAAGAGTATAAATGCAATTATATTTGTTTTTCAAATCGGATGGTTTTGGCAAAATTTGATTATTAGTTTGTGTGCTTTCTCATCATGTATACCTATGTACACCTTTTGCCCTCCAATGAGAGAAAGGCATCCACGCCCTTAGAGCGTAGAAAAAGAGAGAGATGTTGAGGATCATTAATGCATCAGAATAATAACCAGAGCAATGCACATTGTGGAAGAAATCAATCGAATCAACTCAAATAATGAGGATGGTGGGGAAATGATTAAAAAGGAAAAAAAATGGAGGAATAATTATTATGAGAAAGATTTTTTCTTTGATGGGAAATTGTAACAGAACATGATATGTAAAGAGTGGTAACAACTGATGGAATTAAATGATCAGACATAATTAAGTTAATTCCTATGTAGTTTTACCATGCATATTGGTTTTTATAAAGATAACACTATTCAAATGATAAATTCTCCTTTGAAATGGGTTGGTAAAAATAAGTGAATATAAAATGATTGGCTGTTTAACATGAAACTCCAATGCCACAAGCAGAGCCATTGCTGCTAGCAGGCGTCCATAGCCTCGACATAGTTGCTTTTTAACCCAAAAAGGAGCCAAAATCTTCTATTTAGTATTTAGATAATATAATTATTTTCATAGAGAGACCACTAGGCTGGCATGGTAACTAGATAACCGATGGTAACTAGATAACCGCAGTGCCATTCACTAGGTTTTAACAAAGTAATCAGGTTGGCTTGTGATGAGACCTCCTGTCCTTCATGCATTTTTCTGGCTAGATGGTCATTACCCTAGTGTGGTGGCCATAATGGGAATGTTAATTTTATCTCCTTATGATCATGGTAGGATGGCTCATGATGAGACCCCCTATCCTCTCTAAAAGAATTGCATATTATTTTCATATCTTTTTATTTTTGAATCGTAACTAGAGGGAGGCTCATTAACTCCTTAAGGGTTAGGGATGGTGTGAGGAGTGAAAAGAAATACTAATAAAAGTTATATCATTATTCCTAAGTCACCCTACCCTAGAATATCAACCATTGATATTGTAAAAAGATAAACTAACATGGTATTACGATAATGAAATTTTGATAATGTCTCTAAAGAAAATATATCCAGCAAGCCATTACCTAGTTTGAATCATATCAATGTCTGGAAATAAAGATACCCATAAAAGTTAAAAAACATCATAAATTTTATTAATATCACTATTTTTCTCCTTCTTAGATGCATATTCGTTATTCACAAGATGATTCCCATGAAAAAATGTAGGAGAGAAAGACAAAAATTCGTTCAAACGACTACTTATAATAAAAGCATGGTTGTTCATTTGAATGAACAACGGTTGTTGAGTCACTTGAACAACAGTTGTTCAATCGATTGAACAAAAAAACAATTAGAATAAATCTGCTATTATTTTGACCAAACAACGACTGTTGAGTTAATTGAACAACAACTGTTAAATCGATTGAACAACAAAGACACAAAAAAATAAAATCAACTGTTCTTTTGACCAAACATCGGTTGTTCAGTTGATTGAACAACAATTTTTCAATCAATTGAACAAAAAAAAAACACAAAAAAAAAATCCGTTGTTCTTTTGACCGAAAAATGGTTGTTCAGTCGATTGAACAACAATTGTTCAATTGATTGAACAACAAAAAACACACAAAAATAAAATCCATTGTTCTTTAGACTAAAAAATGGCTATTCATTCGATTGAACAACAACTGTTCAATTGATTGAGCAACAAAAACACTCAAAATAAAATCCAATGATCTTTTGATCAAACAACGACTGTTCAGTTGATTTAATACAATTGTTCAATCGATTGAACACACACAAAAAAATATGTTTTTATTTTGGCCAAACAACGTTTGTTCAATCAATTGAACATAAAAAACACACAAAAATAAAATATATTGTTCTTTTGACCAAACAATGGCTGTTCAGTCGATTTAATATCAGCTGTTCAATCGATTGAACAACAAAAACACAAAAAAGAAAATCTGTTGTTGTTTTGACCGAACAATGGCTGTCCAATCGATTGAACAGTAGTAGTTCAATCATTTGAACAGAAAAACACACAAAAATAAAATCAATTGTTCAATCAATTGAACAACAGATGTTCAGTTAATTGAACAAAGAGCCAAAATTTTTCATATTTGTACAGTGAGGGAATCACAATCAAATGCAAGACAATATATACATTATTTACAAAACTAAAAAGAATGGGTGTTTACAAAGGTAAAGCTGTTGGGTCATTACTCCCTGTAGCTAAAATTTTCATGGCAGGGTCGTCACGTACCTACTGGTAGAAATACTCCTTTGTGAGTGGTTTATGATAAAGATGTACCTGATGCTTGTTTACTCGAAAGGAATAGTTAGACCCATCTATGTTGGTCAAAGTGAGAGTGCCATTGCTATGCACTTCTTGAACTTCGTATGGGTTGAGCCAACTTGTCTGCAGTTTACCTGGAAAGTCTTTAAATATAGAGTCGTACTGGGTAAATTAACACGAGCCTTTAATTATGAATCTGGGTTTATAGAACTTAGAAGCATCTCTAAAATATATGGATTTCAATCACAATTAATTTTAGAAGATGAATTATTGATGATTAGGGAAATGCATATTACAAATATAAATCTAACTTAATTAATTTGTAAATTCTAGACAATAGATCAAGATAAATGAAGTAATAATTGAAGAGGCTCTTCACTAAAAGAGGTCCTCGTTGTCCTTCATCATTGATTTTATTTATCATTAATGCTATTGTGAAAACATGAATTCAGAAAATTAGGAAAGGTTAATTCTTAGTTTTGAACTCTTGATCAGATAGAAGAAGTATTTAACTTAAATACTAGTTTGTCTCTTCGTATGCAGAAAGAAACAAGATTAAGATCCATCAACAATCAAAGCATGTAAAGGCATGTAAATATGAATTCTAACTGAAAATATTGAGTCGATAGAAAGAGTGATTAACTTAAACACTTTTTTTTCCATTTCATATATAGTTTAAGAATGATCATTAGATTCATCAATACTTAAAAATAAATGAATCAAACATAAGCAAACTAGTTCAGAAATTGTAGCTACGATGAATTCTAACTGAAAATCTTGTGTCGATAGAAAGAGTGCTTAACTTAAACACTTGTTTGTCCTTTCATATGCAGTTTAAGAATTACTATTATATTCATCAATAAATAAATCAAACATAAGCAAACTAATTCAGAAATTGCAGCTATGAAATAAACTAAGAAGTGTACTTAGCTGGGTGTGGGGGCACCCTCCACCCTTGCCTCGTACATTGAGAGTAATTTTAGCTACTGAAAATTATTCAATGCGTGAGAAAATGAAAATTTTTGTCTTCAATTAACTTTAGAAAATAAGAATCTCCTTCCTTCTACTCTACTCTTATTCCATTACATTCTATATCCTTACTTGGAGAAAGAGCACTCCTATTTATACATGAGTGCTTTGAAAACAAGATAAGCAACTCATAATTAAGAATCCACTTTTCTCTCAACCAATATCCCAATAATTACAATATATGATCCATTCAAATCCTCACTCATCTCTCACAAATCTTGGATGAGATATGTTATCCAAATCTTCATGATCCTCTCCTTGGAATCTCCATGATCTTCTCCTTAGAATAAGCTTGAACAATTATCTTTTGAATTATTGAAATGGTGGAGGAAATATTCAAGGGGATTTTTAATAATCCTTCCAAATAATCCTACACATTTACAAATCTCATCCACATTTTAAGATATTAGTGAAATATGTCAATATTTCTAATAATTAATCATACATTCTCTAATAATATCAAAAATAAATAAATTGGAAAATAATGATGTTGTGAAACCAGCTCCAAAAAGAGAAAAAGAGATATCAATGCCTTAGAAATAAGCCACTTCGAGGGGGCAACCTCCAATACATTACATGAATGAACAATTCTTGGATGATTCAAATTACAAAACCTCCTTTCTCTCTATAGGAGTCCATGGGCCCAATGTAATCCTAGTGGGGCCACAATGTAATCCTAGCCAACCTAACAATAATAATTTAAGGGCATAATAATAACAATATGGGGGTTTCAAGGGTACAATAATAACAATAAGGGGGTTACACTAACAACAATAAGGGACTGTACTAGTAATATAGGGACCTAACATGCCCCTCTCCTTCAAAAAAGTGTTTTCCTCAACACTTGAGTAGCTATGGGTGCTTCTGTATAAAATTCTCAACCTCCCATGTAGAATCTTTAGTGGGTAAGTTCTTCCACTTGATGAGATACTCTGAAATTGATCGATTCCGTAGCTGTCGAGTTCTTGTTTCCGTGACTGCTTCAGGTTCCAATATAATTTTTCCTTCCTCATCAACTTCAGGAAATATTGTTTGAAATGGAAGAATTTCACCTATAACCTTCTTTAAGCATGAAATATGGAAAATTGGATGCACTCGTGAAGAAGCAGGAAGCTCCAATTTGTATACCATAGTACCAATATTTTGCAACACCTTGTAAGGACCATAGTAATTTGGAAATAATTTATTATCCTTCATAGCTTGCTTGAGGGACATTTGTTTGTATGGTTGTAGCCATAAAAATACCCAGTCTCCTACATGAAAAAATTCTCTCGCTGCAATGTTGATTTGCCTGTTGTTTCATTCGATTTTGTGCTAAATTCAGGTTGTCCTTTAACAGTTGGAGAACTTCTTGTTGATGCTTGATGTGATCTTCCACTGCTTGAACCTTCGAATTTTCTCTTAAAGATGATGTGATGGATGGTGGATGATATCCATAAAGTGCCTTAAATGGGGTCATTTTTTCTACAGTATGGAAGGAAGTGTTATACCACCATTCAGCTATAGGTAACCACTTGAACCATTGTGTTTTTTTATCAGATACAAAACAAAGAAGATATCCTTTCAAAAATTTATTTACTATCTTAGTTTGACCATCGGATTGAGGATGATAAGATGAGCTATGAGGTAATTAAGTACCCAAACAAGAAAATAACTCTGTCCAAAAATTTCCAGTAAAAATGGGATCTCTGTTGCTCACAATAACCCTTGGGTTTCCATGTAGCTTTTGAATTGTGTCCATAAATGTAGTAGAAACTGTACTTTCTTTAAATGGATGAGATAATGCACAAAAGTGTGCATACTTGGTAAGTTTATCAACTACCACCATGATGACACTCTTTCCTTCGGACTTAGGTAAATCTATGATAAAATCCATTGAAATCTCCTCCCAACGTTGAATTGGAATGGATAAGGGTTGTAGAAGACCCGGGGTCTTAATTGTCTCAACTTTATTCTGCTGGAAAACCAAACATTCCACCACAAAATTTTGAATATTAGATTTAAGGCTATCCCAAAAAAATTCTTTCTTCACCCTGTGGTAAGTTTTTAAAAATCCTGAGTGTCCTCCTAAAGGAGAAGTGTGCAATTCCAAAAGAATATTTTGTTTTAGTTGGGAATTCTTACAAAGATATAAGCGATCTTTGTACCGGGATCGGATATACTAGGATCTTGTTTGCAAATTTTAAATGAGTGTCACACTTCTTTGTCCTTCTTCCATTCATCTCTTGCTTCGGTTATCAATGCGGTTGGATAATAGAAATGTACAAGCAATGCTTCCACACTCTTCATTCTTTCTTGAGTGCATTTGCAGCAACATTTAGCTTCCCTTTTTGTATATGATTTCAAAGTCATAACCCAACATCTTTGTGACCCATTTTTTCTACTCTTCTGAGGATAGTATTTGTACCAAAAAGTATTTAAAACTATCATGACCTGTTTTTACCTTGAAGTGTCTTCCCATTAGGTAAGGTCACCATTTCCTTAATGCATGTAGTATTTCCAACATTCCTTCTCATAAATATCTTTCTGTAAATAATTTCCTTTGATTCGACAAATTTAAAAATAAACGGGTCTTCCTTCTTTCATTACAACTGCACCAATTCCATTTCTTGAGGCACAACATTCCACAATAAAGTTTTTTGTGAAGTCTGGTGTAGCTAAGACTGGTGCTTGGCACATTTCCTCTTTAAGATGTTCAAAGGCCTTAGTTACTTCAAGAGTCCTTGAAAATGCATCTTTCTTAAATAATGTTTTTAGAGGCACCTCTATTCTCCCATAATTCTTAACAAACTTGTGATAATACCTTGTTAACACGAGAAATCCTCACAGCTACTTTATGGTTGTGGGGACTTTCCATTCCTTAATAGCTTTAATTTTGTTAGGGACTACCTTAACACCCTCGTGAGACACAACATGACCCAAATATTCCACCTCTTGTACGCCAAAGAAACATTTGGATGTTTTTGCATATAATTATTTCTCCGCCTATAGTTTGAGCACCCTATCAACATGTTGAGCATGATCCTTCCAAGACCTGTTGTAGATTAGTATATCATCAAAAAATACTAGCACGAATTTTCTAAGGAAGGGTTTTAAAATAGAATTCATCAACCCTTGAAATGTAGAAGGTGCATTGGTAAGGCCAAAAGGAATGACCAAAAATTCATAATGACCCTCATGAGTTTGAAATGTTGTTTTCAGAATATCTTCGGTCTTCATTCTAATTTGATGATATCCTGAACGAAGATCCAACTTGGTAAAATAAATTGCTCCATGTAATTCGTCCAATAATTAATCAATCACAGGAATGGGAAATTTATCTTTAATGGTGAGTTTATTTATCTCCCTATAATCTGGACACATGCACCATGATCCATCGTTCTTATGCACCAATACTACTGGAGAAGAGAAAGAACTTTGACTAGGTTGAATTATACCAGTCTCTAACCTTTCCGCAATCATACGTTCAATTTCGCTCTTTTGGACATAAGGATATCTATAAGGCCTGATATTTGGAGGAACACTTCCTGGAATAAAATGAATAGCATGATCATGATCATGAATAGGTGGGAGTCCTTTAGTAGTTTCAAACACCTTGGAATGATTGTCCAAGAATTTTTGGAGATCTGCAGAAATAGATGATTTTGATGTTGGAACTTCTAGTGAGCATAATTGTGAAATTATGCCTCGTTGTTATTTATTTAGAAGATTTGTCATGAAATTAGAGCTTATTATCTTTCCTGGCTTCACTACAATACCCCATTATTCGACTTCCTTTCCTTCTGAAAAAAAATTCAAGAAAAGTTCTTGAAAATTAAAAGTTACCGTCCCCAAATATTGTAACCATTGTACTCCTAGTACAACATCAACACCTCCCATAGGAATGGAAAGCATTGGAATATTCAATACATATTCCCCATGGTTAGCTTGATATTATGGAATTTTCCAAAGAAATTTATAGTTCCTCCATTTGCAACCATCACTTGACATTCTGGTGCTGGGTATAGGAAACAATTCAATTCCTTGGCTACCTTACAATGAATAAAATTATGGGTGCTACCTGAATCAATCAACATTATTACCCTTTTCTTCTTGATATGTCCTTCTATATTGAGAGTTTGAGGAGTGGTAATTCCTTCCAATGCATTGCTTGATATGGTGGACTCATTTCCTCTTCTTGGGTTGGTTCCTGGTGTATATCCTCTTCTTGTTCATTTTCTTCTTCCTCTTCACAATCTATGTAAAATAATTTCTTCTCAGCACACTTATGACCTTTAGTATATTTTCTATCACAACTGTAGCAAAGCACTTTTGCTATTTTTTCTTCCAATTGTTGTGGTTTCAACCTTGTAGGTTGTGGAAATCTAGGAGTAGCAACACTTCCCTCTTTATAGAAGTGAGTTGTAGGGTTCCTTGTCACCATAATTTTACATTCAATTTTTCTTGCCAACCTGAATGCCTTCTCCAATGAATCAGGTTCCAAAACGCGAACTTCATGTTGGATGTTATCCTTTAAAGTACCTATGAAGAGATCAATCCTATGTTCCTCTGGAATATCAGTTACCCTTGTATTCAATTTTTGGAAGTCCTCAATGTGCTCCCCCATTAAGCCCTTTTGTTTGAGATTTATCAATTGGCTAAAGAAGGTGTTTCTATTTGTATCCTCATAATGTGCTATCATTTCCTCCGTAAAAATTGACCAAGTGACAATTTTTTTACGGGAGCAAAGCCATCAATACCATACAAATGTATTTTGTTCTAAATGTAAAGTTGCAATGCGTACCTTTTGTGTGTTTTGCATATTATGGAGATCAAAATATTGCTCCATCTGTAGTATCCATGTTACATGATCCTTTCCATCAAAATTCCTCATATCCACTTTTGGAATATGGTGGTTCTTCCCGCCAACATTAGATTTTATGAAATCGCGATTAACATTTATTTTGTTCTCATCATGAGTTTCCTCTACTATATTTTCACCATTAGGAAAAAATTCTTGTATCAACTTTGTCAAACCTTCCATGTCTGCTTTTAGATCATTCTTCATGTTTTCCATTTTCTCATCGATCTTAGCTTCCATGTCATCCATTTTAGATTCCATGCCAGCTTCTATGCCATCTATCTTAGATTCCATGCCATTTTTCAAACCATCCATCTTTGATTCCATGCCTTTCTTCAAAACTTCCATGTCATTTTTTGTTGCTCTTTGCGAAAGCAAAATTTGTTGCACTTTCTCTTGTAATTTTGATATTGCATGTTGCCATTCTTCGTCTTCATGAGTCATAGTAGAGCCTTCTAAAGGCTTAATGGGTGTTGAATTATTTTTAGGGGCCATTTTAGAATCCAATACTGATATCTATTCTACAATATGCCCTTAGAATCAATTCAAATTGATTCTTCAAACAAGACTTATGCAATTCGAGAAAAAAATACACACCTTTTACTTGATTTTGGGGGGCTCTATATTGAAATTGAATTATCTATATAATTGTGGATCCTCAATATCTGAAATTTAGCCTTGTAGTAGCCCTCTGAAGCTTCTTTCAAATGTCACAGGTTTGACCTGATTTGGATTCTTCAAGGCAAAGATATGTCCAATCTCCCACAATGACCCAATTATGGACTGGTTCAGTAGAGCGAACTTGTACGACTTGCCATGTCTTCCTGTTTCCCCCTTTGGCTCTGAAATTTATAGACAGGAAACTACAGTCTGCGTACTTGTGGCCACTTTTTATAGCATTCCAATCCGATGTTCAAAGATAGATTGGACATGGTAAACCCATGGAAATGGTATGATGAATAGTTAAATAAGGTGATGGAATGTGAGAAATGGTGAGGATAAACATGATGAAAATGTGACAATTACGAGAGCCAACATACCCCCAAACTGAACTTGTTGCATGTCCTCATGCAACCTTGCATGGATAAAATCTTTTGGCTTTGCATGATTATGGTTTCTAACAATGTATTATTCTAGGATGTAAAACATTTGTACTGTAACTGATATTTCGTATGGTTGGTTCTTATGTTAACAACATTTATTTCTTTTCCTTCTCTTTTTTAACACATGTACTACAAATGATAAGTCATGTACTGAAAATGATAAGTCATTAATATGCATAAGAAAACATTTTCTCATATATATATATATATCATGCCAAAATAGATATCAATTTCTTTGAATCAATTGCAACGAACTGTATTTTGGAAGAGTCATGTCGGTTGATAATATATGAGGTGATGAGTGGAATGAAATGGCTATGAATATTCCCCCCATGACCCAATGAAGATGTGTTATGTTTACGAAAAGGTGAAAGATGATGTAATATGGCAAGGGAATTTTCCTAGTTCATTTACTTTCAACATGTAAGAAAATTGTTCGATTAAAAATTAGAAAATAACATACCTTCTACCCAAAAAATTGATGAACTTTGCAATATAAATGTAGCTATTGTCACTTTTCGATCTGGAAAATGTCATGCTAATTTTCATGAGAGAAAATGTCATGCCGCTAGATCAGGAAAATATCATGGTGTTGGATCATGTGAATATCATGTTGTTGGATGAAGTGAAGGAATCTGAAGTGCTTCTGCTAGATGAAGTGAAGGAATATATACTGCTGCTTGGTTGGTCACTAGTTATGGAGATAAGTGAAGAAATCCAGCCAAGGAAAGAAGTAAGTCGTAACTCCATGGAAGGTTTATGAAGCACGACTTTCCTAGCAATGACTTGTTTTCTTTTGGCTGCTAGGGATGTCATATAAGAGGTGGGGGAACTAGGATTATGTTCAGGGAAAAACACCGTGCATAGCGGATTGAGAAGGTATGGCATGGGTTTCTCTCCCTCCTTATTATCACTGAGGGAAATTTTGCTGGCTGGCCAAATAGCATTTTATTAACTAAAAAATTCCACTTTAGAAAGCACCAGTTTAACTTATTGAAGCAACATGAGTAGCAGCTTCTTTCCTATCCTAGCATCCCTACCACTTGTTATGATATTTTTCACATATCTACCTGTTCCTAAGATGATGTCTGAAAGTGGAACTGTCGTACTCTCATATGGCTAAAGGAATGTTGTCACAACTACTGATGGAGTCATGAAAAATATATAGTCTTCACCTGCTTCAAAAATCAGATGGTATAATTCTAGTCATGCGAATGAATGTGTCGGTGTCTAGCATGAAAATAAGTCGTTGGATTACCGACCATTAATGGATGTCGTTAACCAATGCAAGGAAAAATCACCATTGATGTCAATGAGTGCCAAGGTACCCTAGTATATCTTGCGAAGTGCGAATAAATGATCTAATGTTGAGCCACTTGCAAGATCCAACGATCAAGGGACATTGATGTATTCCCAAGACTGTCGGCGAGAGAACCTGCCATTAGGGCATACAAGCCTCAAGGTACTAATGATGACTCTAGTCTCTATCCCAAATAAGGTGCTGAAGTCGATGGGTCGAGACTTGTTGAAATGTGGGCCTTAAGGAATCCCACATCAGTCAACGTGAGTTTACACAAAAATGATTGGTAGGACTATAGATGAAAATGATTGCAGTAGAAATAGGTTTTAGGAAAATGATAGCAAGGCAATGGAGTTATGGAAAAATGAGATGTTTGGGATTTTATTGACAAGGAAAAATGAACTGAAAAATAAGAAGGAAATGATGTATGTTGTTCAGAAAAATAGCCATGTATGGAGTCATGAAGGATAAGGAAATGGAAGATGGGCTGCAACATAGGGATAATTAAGGCGCTTAGAAGGAAAAATGTGAGTAATCATGAAGCAAAAGGAAATTTGTGTAGCGGAAAATGTCATGATACGTGCAGTGAAGAATTAGTTCATTCAAGCATCCAATGATGCATGTTTCATTGTGATTTTGAAAAATCAATTTTGCATTAGATCGTCTTCAACTCTGAAAAACTTAGCATCATTCCTGCATAAATTTTTTTGCCTTTGTGTGCCATCTCCTTCGATCATTCCTGTATGAAGTGACTCAAAAACAAATTAGCTCATTTTCAAGAATTTATGAAATGTCCATTTAGTATTATTTTTCGAGGTTACACCAATCATGGATGAAAAGGGTGTCACATTGTTACGTTGAGGCTTTTTGCATAAGTTTCTTGTTGACCTACACAACGCCAATCTCATTTCACTTGTGAGATATTAGTATATGCATCCTAACTTTTTCCCATAGATTCACTTTAAAATGAATGAAAATTCTAAAAAACCCAACATACTTTTGTTCCCCCAACTAAAAGTATTGCATGTCCTCATGCAATTTGATTGGTTAATACTTTTTCAAAGTGTTTTTACTGTTTTGTAAGAAGGTTGGGTTTTTTTTTACAATTATTAAAAAACACATTTTGAAAAGGCATTTGTATCTTTCGGGGAAAAAGTAGTTGGTTTTAGGAATTTTATGTAAATTAATGTGTGGAAAATATATATATATATATATATATATATATATATATATATATATATAAAAGTTAAATTAAAAAATGACAAAATTTTTATTATGTTGATTTTTTTTTTTTTAAATAACAAAATTTTTGAATTTATTATTTATGTTGTTTTTTTTTTTTTAACAAATGGAACTTGTAAAATTTAGTTACAATCGTCCTATCGTTCTGGTTGAAACACATTGCAAATTGAGGTTAGTAGAGACTGTACTTATCAACCCGATCATAGTTTTCCAACGTTTCATCTATGGACGATTTACAATCCTCGTCTCCCATGTATTGTGACTCAAGAAATCACAGTTGGATAAGATGATATTGTAAGCTCCATGACTCCATGCATATTCTATGTTACCTTTCCAGTCACAGCTGTCATGTGTCTCTGGGTTGCCCAACATGAAACCTTTGAGGTTGATACATTCATTTGGAGAAACCGTCTGGTTGTTGAAATCATAAATGATCTCTGCAAGTTCTGGCACGTATTTACCTGCATCGCTCTCTCTTGTTATGCAAAAGTCGCATTGTTTGTATTAGGGAAACCTTAAAAACCAATTTTGAAGAAAAACAAATGTGTCTGCACCAACCTTGGTGTCCCCAACATTGTCGTAATCTGATGTTGTGTTAGAATAAGAAAACCCTACTCCAAGACGCGATTCTAGAAACAATAAGTTGGACTCATTGTTCCAGGCATATTCATTGAAGGAAATCATAGTGCCAGAAGGGTCCATAATGAAAAGAGAGCTCTTCCATCCTTTGCATCCACAGTCACATGGCGAGCATAATGGTTGAATCCAACTTGCGGCTGCCTGGGAAGTTGGGTGACCAGATCCGATTGCCTTGTTTAAGTATATATCGTTTGATTATCTATCGGTTCTTCAATGACTTCGCCTCGACTTGAACCCAAACAACTAAGAATAAACCTTTGAACTACCCAACAAGAATTTTTTAATGCACCATTTTCTCAAGTTGTTATCAATCAGAGTCCAAAATTTCCTGATGATTCTCTCAAACTATAACAATTTAACTCGTTCCAAATGGTGTGGCAACGATTCCCTTTGGGGAATTTGTTCAAGAATGAGAGATATATGGTGTAGTGATGACTCATATGGGGTTATCATTAGGGAAATCAAAAACTTTCTCCTCCACAAAATCGGAAGTGGCGTTATCTCCTCCTGCAAAATTGGGATTAGCCCGATTTTTCATGGATTTTCGATGATTTTGTGGCAATAGGAATTGATGAAGAGGGGCATTTTCCCATGTATTTGCTGTCTCGGGCCTGCAATTTGCTGTGCGTTTTTTCATATCCTCTCGGCCTCTTTTTTTATGATGCGTTTTTTTTAATTATGCGTTTGTGTTTTGTGTTTTATTTGTTAAATTATTTTTGTTATGTTTTGTTTTGTTTAATGATTATGATTTGTTATTAATTTTTTTATTTTATTTTATTTTATTTTATTTTGTTAATGTTTTGGTTTTTTGTTTTTGGTTTTTTTATAGTTTTCTTGTTAATTTTATTTAAATGAGTTTGTTGTTGTGTTTTTTTTAAATTAAAAATCTAAAAAAAATGAAATTGAATCATATCTTAAAAAAAATTGTTAGTTTTCAATATATATATATATATATATATATATATATATATATATATTAATTAATTAAAAACTAAAATTCAGAAAGAAACTAAATATTATTAAATTCTTAAACTTAGAAAAGTTTATTGAAAAATGGACACAGTGATTTGCAGATCCAAAGATGTCTTTTATCAAGCATATTGCAAACCTCAGTTCACTGATTCCTCAAAATGTTTATCGACATCTTACTTTATGATCCTCGAGATCGTGTGAAAAACGCAGGAGGAGAGCATACTTATTGAAAACTAGAGAAAATAATATCCTACCTACTCTATTGCAGAAAAATAAAATTTTTCTTTCAAGTATAGGAAAATTTCCAGTGCATCCATTTGTGTAACAACATGAGAATTAAACTCACATCCAAGTTTGAAAAATGTACTTTAATAGATTCTTGGACATGAAAATTTATTTGCTCATAAGGATTTGATGAGAAATAACATTGAAAAACAGAGTGGTATTGTGACCAAGTTTTAAGATGATCTTTGTTTGCTTGGCGCTCATTAGTTGTCATATCACAAAATTCTTCGAGTGTCACTTGTTCAAAATGTGGAATACAAGGGGGATCTTGTGATGCTAGAAACTCTTCAATTTCAGGTTCTAGTGTTTGATCATCATCGTATGTGATCCATGACTCATTCATCTCCTCGCTAGAAGAAGATTCTAAGTCTTCCTCTTGTGGATCCTCTTCATCGATGCTTTGTTCCTCCTCCAACTTCTGAATTGAAGATTCATCCCTAGTGATCACTCTAGATTGTGGATGAGGATTTAAGAAGATCCTTGTCATGACATACCCTCTAAATGGCTTTTTTAACATCATGTCTTTTTAAATATTGTTTGGAAAATGGATTTTTATTTTTTTTCTTTTTCTTTTTTATTTTGATGAAGGTTTTGTTTAATGACTCTATCCTGCTAATCTATATTCTAGGCATAAGAAAAACTAGGTTTAACTAAAAAAAATACTAGGTTTTTGTCGTTTTTTTATATGTTTTCTAAACAATCTTCCTAATTGACTATATTGTAGTATGCTTCCCCGGGAATGGCACCAAAATGTTGAGTCAATTTACTGGGTAAATTAACACGAGCATTTAATTATCAATTCGAGTTTGTAGAACTTAGAAGCATCTCCAAAATATATGGATTTCAACCATAGTCAAGTTTAGAAGATAAATTATTGATGACTAAGGAAATGCATATTACAAATATAAATCTAACTTAATTAATTTCTAAATTCTAAAAAATATATCAAGATACATGAAGTAATAATTGAAGAGGCTCTTCACTAAAAGAGGTTCTCATTGTCCTTCATCATTGATTTCATTTATCATTAATGTTATTGTGAAAACAAGAATTCAGAAAAGCAGGAAAAGATGAATCTTAGTTTTGAACTCTTGATCAGATAGAAGAAGTATTTAACTTAAATACTGGTTTGTCTCTTCTTATGTAGAAAGAAACAAGATTAAGATCCATTGGAAATCAAAGCATGTAAAGGCATGTAAAGATGAATTCTAACTGAAAATATTGAGTCGATAGAAAGAGTGCTTAACTTAAGCAGTTGTTTGTATTTCATATGCAGTTTAAGAATGATCATTAGATTCATCAATACTTAAAAATAAATAAATCAAACATAAGAAAACTAGTTCAGAAATTGCAGTTATGATGAATTCTAACTGAAAATCTTGAGTCGATAGAAAGAGTGCTTAGCTTAAACACTTGTTTGTCCTTTCATATGTAGTTTAAGAATGATCATTAGATTCATCAATAAATAAATCAAACATAAGCAAATTAATTCAGAAATTGCAGCTACGAAATAAACTAATAAGTGTACTTAGCTCGGTGTGGGGGTGCCCTCCACCCTTGCCTTGTACACTAAGAGTACTTTCAGCTATTGAAACTTATTCAATGCACAAGAAAATGATAAATTTTTCTTAAGAATCTCCTTCCTTCTACTCTACTCCTATTCTATTACATTCTATATCCTTACTTGGAGAAAGAGCACTCCTATTTATACATGAGTGCTTTGAAAGCAAGATAAGCAACTCATAATTACAAATCCACTTTTCTCTCAACCAATATCCCTATAATTACAAGATATGATCCCTTAAAATCCTCACTCATCTCTCACAAACCTTGGATGAGATATGTTATCCAAATCTCCATGATCCTCTCCTGGGAAATTTCCATGATCTTATCCTTGGAATCTCCATGATATTCTCCTTAAAATAAGCTTGAACAATTATCCTTTGAATTATTGAAATAGTGGAGGAAATATTCAAGAGGATTTTGAATAATCCTTCCAAATAATCCTACACATTTACAAAGCTCATCCACATTTTAAGATATTAGTAAAATATGTCAATTTTTCCAATAATTAATCATACATTATCTAATAATATTAAAAATAAATAAATTGGAAAATAATGAGGTGAACCCATGGAATGGTATGATGAATGGTTAAATGAGGTGATGGAATGTGAGAAATGGCAAGGATAAACATGATGAAAATGTGACAATTACAAGACCCAACACTCCTATTGCTGTGTCTGATGCATATGATGAGATATGAAATTCTATTTCCCAATTGGGTCCACGTAATACTGGTGTAGTCGACACTAATTTCTTTAAATTTGTAAAAGAAATGTCACACTTATCAGACCATTTAAATTCAACATTTCCAGTTAAAGCATACAAAGGCGCAACAATTTGTGATTTTTTTTTTATGAACCTATGATAATATCCCGCATATCTGAGGAAAATACGTACCTTCGCCTGAGTAGAGGGTTTGGATACTAAGAGAATTACCTCTATCTTTTCTAGATCTACTTGTATTCCAGTCACGGAGATATAGTGTCCTAGGATCACGCCTTCTATCATCATCATGTGACACTTTTCATTACTCAAACATAACCTAGTGGCGATACATCGTTCCAACACTTTTTCCAATGTTTGCAATGCTTGTTCAAAATCATCCCCATATGGGGTGAAATCATCCATATAAACCTCAATTCTTTCAATGATTAGATCGGCGAAAATACTAAGTATGGCCCTCTGGAGTGTAGCTGGAGTGTTACATAAGCCGAAGGGTGACACTCTGTAAGCAAACATACCCCATGGGCAGGTGAACGTGATTTTGTCCTGATCTTCAGGGGAAATATGAATCTGATTATAGCCGTTGAAGCCATCAAGGAAGGAAAAGAATCATTTTCCTACTAATGTATCAAGGACTTGATAAATAAATGGAAGAGGGAAGTGGTCCTTCTAGATGGCTTTGTTCAACTCCTTGTAATCCACATAGATCCGCCACTTGCCATTTTTCTTAGGAACAACTACCATCAGAGAGACCCACTTACTATCCGAAATAGGATAAAAAAAGTTCACATATAGAAACTTCTATAATTCCTCCTTCATGATATATTTAAGGTGGTTTAATCTTCGTTGAGGTTGCTTGATGGGACAGGGGTATTTTTCAGTATAAATTTGATGGATACATAGTTGAGGATCTATGCCCTTCATGTATGAATAATCCCAAGAAAATAATCCCTTGTATTTTTGTAAAACTTTAACGAGTTTTTGCTTTTGGTCGTCATTTAGATTGTCATTGATGTTCAAAATTTTACCTGGTTAAATTTTGATAGGTCTGCTATTATGAACAACAGTTGTGGGAATGTGTTGGTCATTGTTATCCTTTAAAGGATCTTCATGTACATCATCATGAAGAATTGTTCTTAACATTTGGCACTTCGCATTTTCTGCTATAGATGATTGATTGATAAAAGTGTTAATTATGTCATCTTCAATATGATTTTTGAATTCAAGTGATTCTGCTACTGTGAGTGGTGAACGTATGTTTTCTTCTAGGTATGCAGGTGGGTGTTTGTGAATTTTTACAATGGGAAGACTTGGCTTGGAAGGGGGATATAAAACAAGTTTTTTTACAACATCTCCCTTAGAAGTGTTCATATTGCCTGTACGAAAGCCTATGTAAGCATCGGTTGTGGCCAACCAAGGTCGACCCAAAATCAAAGGATGACAGTCCAATCGACGTTTTGGATTGATGACTAGAAAATCTACCAGGTACTCCCATGAGCAAAAAAAAACCATGATGTCTTGTAAATTTCCTTTTGGTTTGACAATTGATCGATCAACAAGTTCCAACAAGGTGGAGGTTGGTTCTAAAACGGTAATGCCAAGAGTTTCACAAGTTTCTACAGTCAAAATATTAATGTCTGCACCTAAGACGACTAGTGTGTTTGGGAAAGAGTGGCCATATATTTGGACTGTAACTATAGGAATCCCTGGATCTTCATACTCTATAGGTGTCTCCTGACCCAATAATAAATCAGACAAGGTTGCTACGACATTGATGGTTGGCGGAGCTTTTTTTTTCCTCACAGGTTTTTTTGTACACAATTATTTAATTGTCTTACCATAGATAGGGATGTCTTGAATAGCATGGAGGGGAGGAATTTTAATAAAAATATTTTTGAGATCCCCCAAATAATCAAAATGTGGATAGAAAATTGGTTTAGGTATCACTAATCTTTCGGGGAATGGGGAAGAAGCACTAACAAGTTTCCCAAAGTCTTCTTGCTGACTTGTGCCTTCTCCCTGTCTTATTTCTGTATTGATCACTGTTGATGGATTAATTTCAGTTGGGGTTTTTTATTTGTCTTGTTGTGGATCTGTGACTTCCCCTGGGCTAATAATGTGCCCAAATCTTAGCCTAAGTTCACTACATTATTTTTTCTCGATTTCAAGGTATGGATTTTCAACGATTTCGATCTACTGCACTGGTCTATTATCGAGATTCGAGTTTGGTTGAGATGGAAGTTGAGGATGTATCAGAGGCTAAGAATTATGTGGTAGCGGATATGGAGATGGTAATGTGGGTTGAGGTTGAGGACCTGTTCCCATAGATGAATTGGTTATTCCCAGGAGTTGATGCCAACTTTAGGAACAGTTGGGATTATGTGAGGTAGAGGTAGGCCACTGGGATGAATATGGATTGTTCTGCCAAAATGGAGGAGAGAAAGAAGAATTTGGCTAACTGCTTCCTAGAAAGGATTGAGTTGACCAAGTGGGCATGGAGAATGTTTGGGATGGCCAGGTAGAAAAAGGTGGTTTATTTTTCCATGCTGTCCCAGGGTTTTTCTATTGATTAAATTGCGAAGAAGGAAAGAACTGAGATGGGTCTTGTGACATACCTATAGCTTAGGCTAGCCACTACCAATGTTGATTCATTAAATATACTGGTTATTTTTCCTCTTCTGCTTCTTTGAGGACTACTTTCATCCCTGGTAGTGACATGCATTGTTCATTGCATGGTATTTAGTATAGAAGGTGCATATTTGGACCAGGTCTAATGGGAGCTCTCACTGGTTGTGATTCTTTCGATAACGTGGGCAAAAGGAAGCCAAGTTTTGTTCTGATAATGCTTGTTTTTTCTTGGCCTGCAGGACATCTAATTGTGTCATGAGGGTACCCAAGATATTGGTCTTGAAGTCTTCCAAGAGATTTCCAATTTCTATTCGTTTTACGCTGCCACCTAAAGTTCTGTTATTTCTGGAAACTGAATCCCGTCCTGCTGGTCTCATGCGTGCATTGCCTCTAGAACACTTGACACATAATGAAATAATATCAGAATAAATTTCCTAATAGATGTCTCCTTTCCCCATTAGATTTAATGTTTCTATCCATTCATATTTCATTCCTTTTATCATAGTTACTTTTAAGACATCTTTAGACAATGCAGTATAAAGGGACCTTTTCAAATTGTATTTGAATTGTTCAACATATTATTCTAATGTCTCGTTATATTTTGCATTCATGTTGAAGATTTCATATTTTAATTCTCTAGTCCCACAGTAATCTTGATATTTAGAAAGATAATAAATTTTCATTTGATCCCAATTATTAATGGTTCCTCCACCGAGCCCCTAAACCAGTGTAAAGCTACCCCTTTTAATGTAGAGGGAAATAGTTTCAATTTTCGAGGGTCAGTGGTGTAATCGTACCCACTACACAAAACATAAAATTCAAATAAGAACGCATCTGTATATTCCAAAGTCAATCCATGGAAAGTGGGGATGTTTTGTAATGGAATAGCTTTCATAGGGGCTTTAGTGACCAGGTCAACAATGGGGTATTCCAATGTTGATGTCTACCCTTGGTGCTGATTCTGCGCCATCTAATCAAAGATGTGCCAATAACCTTTAGGGATTTCTTAGTCTGTGAGATAAATTCGAGTTGGACTAGAAGTAAGTTTTGGAAAAGGTCTTACAGTATTTCCATGGTCTGGGATGTCGGGCATTTCTTCTTCAACCAAAATTTTACGAGATCCAGGCTCTAGGGATTTTAGATCTTTTTCCACAACATCACTGGTTTCCCCCTCTCCTTCTTGCAAGTTGGAAGAATTTCCCTCTTGCAAAGGATCAGGATTTAGATATTCTGTTATCTGAAATATTTGTTTTGATCCTTTAATTTTGCTATGGATCTCGACGTAAGCTGCAAATGGTGAGCCTGCTGCCTAAGGGATTATAGTAGGACTCTTTTCAGAAATTTTTTTGGGTCCTATAGATGCTTGAGATTTAGATTTTCTTATAATTTCGTCTATAAATGTTGTTCTTCCAAGGGTCACTGGCCCCTTGGGTTTCATGGATTTGGATGGGGGGTTCAGACTTGTTTCTATCTTTTTATTTATAGTCATTCATAGAAAAACTACTTCTATTAACCTCTATAATTTTTTCTGAAAAGAGGGAAAATGGGCAGGCATTTTTCTTTTTAGTATGCAGGTTCCTACCTTTCTTTTTTAATACCCAATTCTTCTTCAACAAAATAAAAATAAAAAAATCACTTCTAAACACTCTCCCCGGCCATGGCGCCAAAATGTTGGCTCACTAAAATGTCTATTTAAAAAAAATCATAATGCCTACATTAATCATCAACCCAGGGTATGTATATTTATTTCAAGAGTGTTCAACACAGTTAATGCAAGTGGAACTAGAGGCTATCGAATCGAAATCGTCGCAGAAACAAAATATAATTCTTGAAGTTCAATCAAAGAAATTTAAAAAGAAATCATTAACAATTCAACTGATTAAATCAACTTAACTCTGATCTCTTCTATGAAAGCATATTTAAATGGAAATCTTAAAGGAATTCATAATTAACCAGAATTACTTATTAATATCTACAAAAATCTATCAAATCAGGCAGATAATATTGTAGTAACTGAACATCAAGTAACACAGTCACGTTCTGCAATTGAAATTCTGAATGGTTGGTCAACCGACAAGCTCACTCAGAATGAACAACAATCTAATTATTCAAATAACTCTAGTAAACGCAAGAAGTAACATTCATGAGGAAAATGAAAGCGATTAAGACTTTAAATCGATAGAACGCAAACCACTCGATACTGATAAATTCAAATCAATTACAACTTCTATAAAAGAAAAGAAAAATTACTTGAAAAATAGGAAAATAGGAATATAACACAAGACAATAGTATAACACCTAGTGATTGAGCCCAAAGCCTCTAGAAGTCTCTGCTAGATGATCTTCAGAATACGATTATGGAAAAACCAATATCTCTTTCATTAAATTTAACAGTCAGGGTACAACATCGCTGAGCACGAAAACTTCTGTTCAAAAGGAAGGAAAATAAAATACAATTACAACATACAGATTAGCAACCTCCATTCTACTCCTTCTATTGATCTTTTATATATTTACAGAAAATCATAACGGATAATGGCGAATCCTCAGAATCAAGAGATCCTGAGGATTTCGCATTTGTCTAACATTTTTCATTATAGAATAAGTAAGGTCCTCCTCGATTGTCACTGATCTTTATAAACATAAACAAGATCTTGTTCCTTTTGTTGGCTATTACTGTTCAATGGTTTGAACAACGGTTAATCAATTTAGATTCCCTGCACATAAAAACAACGAGATTTAGCGTTTTTTCCCATAATTACGTTATTTATTGATAACTAGTTTTACCCTTTGTTTATAATTAATTGTTCCATATTTACTCCCAAAATGAAGGTAAACACATGAAAGTTAATAATAAATCAAGTTAATTATGAGGGTAAAACTTACCTTTTTCATGGCCCAACACCTTGCACCCAAAACTCAAAGGGATGTGAGAGGTTTTCTAGGACATGCGGGCTACTATAGGAGGTTCATTAAGAAATTTTCTAGGATAGCTACCCCCCTTTTTCGACTTTTAGCTAAGGATAGTGAGTTTTCTTGGTCCAAAAATTGCCAACAGTCATCTGAGACTTTAAAGGAAAAATTAGTACAAGCACCAGTTTTGAGAGGACCAAACTGGTCCCTGCTATTTCACATTTCCTCTGATGCCTCAAATATTGCTATTGGCACAGTTTTAGGACAAGAAGAAGACAAAAAATCATATGATATCTACATCATTAAGGAGAAAGAGTTTTTAGCTGTAATTTTTTCTATTAATAAATTCAAACACTACATTACAACGTATGAATTTTTTGTGCATTCATTCCGCAATAAAATATTTTATGAATAAACCATTAACTAGTGGTAGAGTGACAAGGTGGTTATTATTATTAAATGAATTTAATATTACTGTTGTTGATAGGAAGATTATCTTTCATGATTAAATAATCATGGTGAAGTTATTCATGTTGATGATGATTTTCATGAAGAATATCTTTTTTTTGTGTCAACAAAATCTCCATGGTTCGCTGACATAGCTAACTATTTAGACACCAGAAAAACACCACCTCACTTATCTGCTCTTGAGAAGTAGAATATTGTATTGAAAAGTTCTGCATACTCCTGGATTCAAGGAGACCTCTTCTACACTAGACCAGATCTTATTATCTGTAGATGTGTAAGAGAGGAAGAAGTGTTTGATATCTTAAAATATTCCCATGAAGAACCTTCTGGAGGTCACTTCGTTGATAAGCATACTACATACAAATTTTTATGAGATGGATATTTTTGGCCCTCCTTGTTTAAGGATGCCAAAAAATATGACAAGCGATATGATAGTTGTCAGCAAGTGGGCCAACCTAATCAAAACAATGAAATGACTTTATGTCCTCAGGTTATGATTGAGTGTTTTGAAAAACGGAACATTGATTTTGTAGGACCAATAAATCCAACGTCATTAGATAAAAATCATATTTTGGTTTGTACAACTTTCGTTACAAAATGGGTAGAAGCTAAAGCTGTTTCTTTTGCTACTGAAAAAGTTGTTGTTGATTTTCTCTTTACTGAAATATTTACTAGATTTGGTGTGCCTAGAGAGATTGTTCTGACAATGGTCCGCAATTTATTTCTAATCTGGTACAGGGAGTGATGGAGGAGTACAAAATCCAGCACATAAAATCTACACCGTATCACCTACAATAAAATGGTCAAGTGGAGTCCAAAAACAGGTTGATAGAGTCCATCCTCATGAAGATATTAAACATCCATAGAAATGATTGGTCTACCAAATTACCGGAAGCCTTTTGGGCATACCGAACCACTTGGAGGAACAACATGGGACACACACCATATGAGCTAGTGTACGGGAAACAAGTTCTCTTACCAATAGAGTTCTAGATCAAAACTTTTAGGAATGGAGTCCAATTAGGGCTAGATATCTCTGAAGCACAACAACAACATCTTCTATAGTTGAATGAGTTAGGTGAATTTTTAAGGGATGCTATTCTGCAGAACATGTTGGTTCAACAACAGCGCAAGAAGTGGCATGATAAGTCTATCTGGAAGAAGCATTTCCAATGAGGATATTGGGTACTCCTTTACAATTCTAGATTTAAATATTTTAAGGGGAAATTCCATACATGTTGGATGGGACCTTATGAGGTAATTAAAGTGTTTGAAAATGGAGCAGTAGAAATCAAAACTATTGATGGACAGAATTTAGTGTACCTGGTGAATGGGCATAGATTAAAGGTATATTTTTAGCCCCTCACTAAAGGGAATTTTATGTAGCAAGTCCAAAAACAATATGAAAAGGAGATGGTAGGTGGAAATGCCAACCTATTGAAAATTTGATGCTTTCTTTTCCAATTTTTTTTTTTTTGTTTTTTTGTTTTTTTAAATAAAAAAAAAGAAAAAAAGAAAAAAATGACAAAAACAAATTAAAAAAAAAAAAAAAGAATTCCTATAATTGTGAAAATCAGTTGACTGACATAATTGCATAAGGATCGACCCGAAAACCAACATGCTGGTAGGGCGATCAAAATTTCAATAAAAAGGGAATGTTCTTTGATTTTCAGATATGTTGGTTGTCACCAAGAAGAAGCAGGTTCATATGGTAACCAAGCCCTTACCCAAGTTTGGGATAGCTAGCATGGAAACTTTTATCTAAACAACATTCAATTCCCGCTGCATTTACTTTTTCTTGCACCAGTTCAGGAAGATTTCAAGGGTAAATTCTACCCTTCTTCTATTTCCCGTTTTGTAATTCCCACTATTTATCTTTTCTTAATCCCATAATGAATTACCCTCCTCTTTCTTCTAAGAAACTATCCCTACCTGATTTCGTAAAATCCCTCTTTTCCCCTTGAATTTTTTTCCACATCCCATTTTCCTTTACCCCCCTTGATGGTATTATTCTTGGAATCCATAATATTCCTTCCCATTCTAAAAGCTACCCCTTTTCCCACTTCTTTATTCCCTCATGGACCGATTTTAGGATCTAATGCAGTCAGATCAGAAGGCATGCTCATGAAACACTAAAGAATGGCGAATAAAAATTCTCTTGTATATTCAGGAAAAATTTTTAGTCCAGCCAAAGAACTGTGTTCTATCAGAATTTTTTATCCCCTCTTTCTTCGATGCTAAAAAAATCCCTAGTGTAGGAATGCGAATGATCAGTTCATCAAATTTTAGTGCAATCGTGATCAGTGCATGCAAGTAGGT
This sequence comes from Pinus albicaulis, assembly GCA_034641835.2. Lineage (NCBI taxonomy): Eukaryota > Viridiplantae > Streptophyta > Pinopsida > Pinales > Pinaceae > Pinus > Pinus albicaulis. Next base: position 262,496,598 of record CM076573.1, read on the forward strand.
TCAATGCAAGCACATTGCAGTGCAAGCAAGTTCAGTGCAAGCATGATTAGTGCAAGCAAACGCCAGACTTTGAAAACACTGTGAAAAAATGTTTAATGTAGTGCAGAAGTGCTTGATGAAAAATTCTTATTGGAAATTTACTTTTATTTATGCAAATGAATGACTACCACAGTGGTAGATCATAAAATTACATTATTAAAATTTTCGTTAACACTTTTCTTTATCATTTACGAACTTAGGGAGAAATCATTTAAGTGCAAGATATTTTAGGTTCCGAGGTATAATATTTTTAATGCGTACCGAAGTACATCTTATGTGAATTATGAGGCATAATTTTGGATAGTAAAAATCTACACGAAACCCCACACTTACCTCCCTTTGAAAAGATCCTCCATCACTTGTTCATGATAGCCTTACCTCATAATCCGATCATCCATGACCATTACACCTTCGCTGTAAAAACCTCTGCCTCCTCCAATTATCATTTCCCGCCTATGGAGGATTGATACTTGTGTGTATCCTTCCAGAAGGGATGATTTTAATGATTATAAGTGATTATATGGATGGGATCAATCAGAAGGTGGATGGATGAATCTCCGTCACAAAATTATCAGAAAGCCTTTGGCATTCCTTAGTGTGAAATATTCCTAAGGCCATGACATAGAATTGAGGTGGATTTAAACAAATATGGCACCGATGAGAAATGAACCATCATCTGTGAAGGAGATAGAGTAGACTGTAGAGTATCGAACTAGGCTTGCACTATTGCAATAATCGGTATTTCTCCCATTTTTGTAGAAATTTGATGGATTCGATATGGTCATGGCTCTGGAATTTGCAAAGACATTTGAAGGAGCCCAAGCTAAGGTAGGCTCACTAGAATTTGAGGTCATGGAAGAATATATAGCATGAACTATAGGATTGTCAACCATAGGGGAACAATGGTTCAAAAGGAGAGGATCGAAGAGAAAAGATGGTGTTGATTTGTGGTCGACCAGAAGCTCAAAGTCAATTGGAAGAAAGGGCTTTCACATAGCGCCATGCTTGGAAAATGGCGAGACCTCCTTTACATATTATAAAATTTTCTGACCTATGAGGGACATTATTCATTAACATTCATGTACCATATCCGATTATTGATGCATTTTGAATCAGGGAAACACATCAATTTCCCTTATTACCTTCTCTAGAGTTTAGAGAAAATGGCGAAAGGAGTGTCGAAAGGGGATGCGAGCTAGGTTGCATACAAACTATACCATCACAGGTTCATTGAAATCCTGGTTAAGAAAGAGATGGAGGCTAAGGAAATGACCTGGGAAGCGTTCTTGAAATAATTTCAAGAAAGAAGTGCAATGAAGTCGACTGGAAAGAGTGCAAGCAAGAAAAGAAAAATAGAGACCCCGTTCCCTGCCAAGACAAAGAGAAAGAAAAAACGAGTGTAAGTGGGGGAGAATTCTGTTGAAGAAACTCCATCCTCAATAAAAATAAAAGATACTGGGACCTTGAATAAGAAAAGCACTGTATCTTTGGGGACAAGCCGCGATCGGTCGAGCTCCTCGATTTTCATTGACGAGTCACCCCAGGCTTCACCTGGAGATCACAACCTCTCGGTTCTTGCGGATGCAGCAGCTCATATTATGGTGAATGAAGAAAATGTAGAGAGGGAGGATGACATATACTTGTCGGCCTTCCTTCATAATTTGAAGAAGAAAATAATAACACGGACTACAAGCAGATACCTGGCAGAGGGTCAGGTAGATGACGAAGCACGAAACATAGAAACCCTTGACAATTTTAATGAATAGGGTACTGAAGCCTGTGATGAGTTGGATGTACATGGTACTCAAGACCCTGATGAATTATTTGTGTAGAATACTGAAGCCCTTGGCACAAGGGACGTGGAGGATATTGAAACCCTCGGTGACATGGAAGCTCTTGGCACAGATATCCTTGGTGATATTATGATGCAGGCACCAGATGGCCAAGATAACTTCAATTTCAGCAATGATGGTACATGCTTTGAACTCGTTGCAGAAAATGTGCTTGCACCAGATGAGTTGGAAATGAAGACCTCTACCCTATATCTAAATAATCAGATAGTAGAGCTGGAACAACAAGTTCATGACTTGGAGGCATTAAACCAGGTCATGAAGAAGAAGTACTTGCATAAGCAAGGCAAGATAGAATTGGTAGAAGAGGTCAAACAACAGAAATTTCAAGTGAATGTATGGATGTTTCGGGCTTCTAAATGCTACAAGCGCCTCAAGAAGGTGACCAAACAACTTAAGGAAGCTCGAGGTAAGAAGGCGAAGGTAGTGAGAGAAAGAATCAGTATCCAAGTGCAGGATTGAAAGATGGCTCCCTATTTTGAAGATTTTTTGGAGCAGGTAAAGGTTGTGTGAGGACACACAACAACTTAGGAATGGGAGGATGTTGGTATGCCGAAATGCTCTATTTTTTCTCCCTTCCTATTACAAAACCACAATCATTAACCTTTTTGTTATCTCCATAAACCTCCCCATTCCTGCACTAGTCCAAGAATAATGTCTATTCCTACACAAACTTCATATTTCATGTTTAAGGTTTATTAGGTGATTAATTAATCATTTTAAGTAGATTATGTGCCTTTAATATTTCTTTTAACTTATATTTTCTTTCTTAAAGTATCTGATAAGCTAAAGTATTAATAATTATATTAGCTTGATCTAGTGCAGGTAGATTCTTGCACCGCTGACAACTATCCGTTTCGTGGTCTTCGCAATAGCTTGATCACTTCACGTGGGCATCTTGGTTCACATTGCCTAGTTCAGTTGCGGTCATATGAAGTTAAATTTAAGTGGAGGATATCAGGGATATGGCCGAGGATAAGGTTTATGGCCAATGGTCAGTTCACATCTTATTATAGCCAATGGCTTAATTTTGTAATTTTGTTTGTTATTTCATTAAGCCGAAAGGCTCGATTTGGAAGGAATGTGTAATTTTTATTATGGCCATAGGCCGAAGGGTTGCATAAAATGAATCTCTTATATAGAACTAGGTTAGCGATAGCAAGTGCAACTGTAATTTTGGTTAATTTGTAATCTCGTTATCGCCCTTGTTCTGGGCTGGACTTGAACTCATAATGTATATTTGATGATCATAATTAATACAAGTTTCGACATGATTTTCTCACTCTACATTCTTTCATTCATGCATTGTTACAGTGCTAAAAAGTTTCGTTTCCTAAAACAGGAAATGACCCAGTTGGCTAGGGCCCAGCCAACCCAACTCATATACCCTTGTGATTTTGTTATCTTAAAGGTGTGTGTTAACTTCGTTTATTTACAGAAGCGTGTTTTAAATCTTATTTTCGTTCTTGCTTAAGAATTCTGATTTATTTCGTTAAAAAATCAAAGTGTTAACGAATTCATTGTGTGGAAGTCAAATTGAATTAATTTATTTTTTTGCAATTTCTTTCCTAGTTTTCTTTCACTTGGATCGTGCAGATATATTATTCCTGCACCAGTGCATGTAGGATTCTGCACTTTGGTTTGGTAGTTTATTTACAACAAGCATTTTATTCTTTTTCCTTTATACGATTTAATCCATTTCTACAAGTAAGAATTTATTAATCAGAAGGAAGCATTTCTAATATTAAAAGCTAAACTCTTGAAGATTAAGAATGACTTCGTGAAATGGAAAATAACATTGTTGCAATATCTTAATTTATGTATGCACCTCACGATTTAAGGAGAAGGATTAAAAGTAATCAGAAATATTACAGGGAACCCTTTTTGAGTTAGATTTGGCCGCATGAAAAATCTCTTTGACTGAAGAAGGTCTGCTTTAACTTTTGAAGATTGCTTTCATCTTAAAAGTTTATTTCTATTGCAAGGTTCAGTTCATTGAAGAATTTTTTTTGTGTGCAAGTTATTTCAGAATTCTTCTCGCATTTGCAATTCTTTTTATAGTTAACGTGCCCTTTTATTTTTCGAAAGTAAATTGGAAAGCTTGGTGTAGGAAGCTCTGTTCTGGTACAAGAACCAATATCTTGTTACAGGAACAGAGTGCGCCAAGCCTTGAGGCTTAGAGCCCCTCCATGAAGACATAAGTCTTGAGTATAAGTGTAAAATAGACTTCGCACATAAGTTCAGTACTTGTACTAGTGCAAGAATATTACAGTAGTATAGGAATGATTTCTTAGTGCGAGAAGGAAATCATGTAGAAGGCAGATATTTTCAAGGGCCCACTTGTTAAACTACCACCACTTATACTGAGGACAAAAGTAGAATTTTACTTCAGCAGTTAAGAGTATTTACAGTATTGTGAAAGTTCCTTTATTTTATTTCTTTGCAAATGCATTCTTTTACATTCCAGCACTAGAATTACTTTGGTTTCAATTGCCTTTGAGATCGTTTTTTGTTTGATTCTACAATATTTCAATTGAGAAGTAGAAATAGAAATAGGAAAAGTTCCTACACTTCTGGCATTACCTGTGCTTCATCTCTAAGTTTATGAAACCACCGGGTTGACAATTAAGTGTTGAAGGAGTTTTCTTAAGTGTAATTACAGCACCCAACACCCCTCTCCTCTCGCTTTTGTTTATTTGAGTCTTTCCTCCAATCCTCAAGCTTCATAGCATTTAGATTTTCTTGCATAAAATTTTTGAAAAACTGTGTATCGTATTTCGTTTGAGGCATCCAAAACTAGTACATTCTTCTCAAGTCTTCTGGCTTGAAGGAATCAATTATTGTCTTTTTTGAGGTGATAAATAGTTGGTCCATTATATCCACATGGTCGATGATCCACCTCACCATATCTATGTATGGGAGAATTTTGGGATGAGCAGAAATTCTATGAAGAAACGAGTTAGCTTTGTAGCTCCATGCATCTTTATCCCTTGGTGGAGACTCATCAATAGTAGCTCCTCTTTTTTCATTTATTCTTGTATTTTCATCTTCAAATAAATTATAAGTTGCTTCCAGGTTAAAGGAACCTGAATCCTGGGTGCATGTAGTATCTGTGAACAGAGGAGCCATCTCATGATTTTCTTTAGGTGGCAAGAGATATTCTTGTTGAGCGGCTGAATTTCTCCATGGTTTGATTACCTTGGACATCTACTTATGTTGGACAAAACACGATATATACAGTTGGTTAATTGATGAAATTTCAACATTTTGGCATGTTGGCGTTTTGGCTTTTCATAGCTTGGGCTATTCGGTATATCGAAACTTTGGCATATCGGTATTTTGGAACTTTGGGAGCTCAGTGTTTCAGAAGTTCAACACATCACATTTTCGGCAGATCAAAACATCGACAATTCAACATTTCACATTTCGGCGATGTTCTTTTGGCACATTTCCATCTCTAACCAACATTTACTTATTTTCATACCTTTTAACATTTTGTATTATTTTCCGATGTTTTCATAAGATTGTATTTATTATGAAAAATAAATATTTTCATTGTTTTATTTGGAAAGATAAGGGAGGATATACTTAACTTATCTATATAAAAGGGTTTAACCTAATTTTTTTTAAAGGTTCCCCATTGTTCCTTCTAAAGCTTCTAAGGAAAATGGGGGTTTTTGAGTACCACAAGAGGTCCGAAATGTTTATATGAGTCCAGATAATATTACGCATATAAACTTTTGCCAAATTTTCCTTACCCTCTATGTTGGATTGGTTGCAAAAATCAATAAATTTATTATAATTCTGGAAGGGTAATGACTCATATGAGGCTAGTGTTCTAATCTAAAATTGAAACCATTATTCCTTTAGGTAGATGACATAAGAGTTGGAGGGATGCCTGTGTTGTATTTCCTCCATGCATAGGTTTGCCATGGTGGAAAACTGCTTGTCCTCCTGCTACAATTGGTCATTTAATCTTGCATTATATGTCGATTCCTCTTCTAGCTTCTCCTTTAAAACTGCCTCCCTAAGTCTGACATCATCTAAATCTTTCCCTATATCATTGAATTTCTCCTCCATGATCCTTACTTCTTGCGCACTCTTAGTTTTCGCAATTTTCATCGAGTGGTGTGTGCGTGCTCTCTCTTTCTATAGCTCATAAAATAGGGGAATTCCAAGATTTTGAGGGATCACTATTCCTCCTTCACTGAGTGTGTAATAGGAGCTCAGGTTTGGCTATGGGCTAGGCTATGTAACTATTGTTATGTCTTTTGGGACAATTTTTGGAGAGGTGAGCCCCTCCTTTGGTCCCTCCTCTTTCTTTTCTTTGACATACTACCCCTCAATTTCTATCTCTTTTTAATCACCTTGGGCCTCTTGCCCTTCCAAGGTTGCCTTATATTCTTCCACCATGACTTTTTGCTCTCTCTATGGAAAATTTTGGTTTTCCTATAGCTCGGTCTGAGTTTCCTATAGATTTTTTTTTTTTCCTGTAGAAATCCCTCCTTTCCTTGTTTCCCCTCCTTTTCTTCCTCTTGAAGGTCTGTGGGGGTTGGTACTTGTTTGAGGGATTCTAGCCTTGAAGTGTGTCTTCTTACATAAGTCGCAAGTGTCTTCGTAGGTGAAGTGACATCTTGATTATTTCCCTCCTTTGGGCCTATTTCATCTTTCTTATAGGGTGATTCTTCAATTGTGATTAGGCTCTTAGTTGGAGTTTGAGGTTTCCCTTGTCACCTTGGCACTCTTCCTGGTCCTGAAGTACACGGGGGTCTGTATTTTCTTCTTTTCCTTCAAAAGGGTACTTAGAGTGTATAAGGTGGCAGCCACTTCCTTTTCCATTGTCCCTAGTGAAATGCTGGTTTTTTGAGGAGAGATATCAGTGCTCAGCTTGGGGTTTAGTGTCTCCTCCCCTTCTGTCTTTACTTCCTTTCCTTATTCTTTCTCTTCCTCCTCCTTTTCATCTCCTTCTCCTTTTTAATCTTTATTTTCCTCCTCTTATTTTCCTTCATTTTATCCCATATTCTCTGTGCTTTCTGCCTCTCTTTCCACTTCCTCTTATTCCTCTTCTTCCTTTGTCCTTTCAATCTCTTCCTATTTTTCTTGAATACCCCTTTCTCCAAGGCTAGAGATAGGGGTTTGTCCAGGGGTAATAATTTTTGTCCTAATAAATGATTCTCTGTCTATGTCTATGAAGGTGGAACAAGGTATAGGGATGTTGAGTCTATTGAGAGCATCTACCATTATTGTTGGAAATTGGGTTCAACGCTCCCCGTGTGTTTTGCGACATGGAATAACTGCCTCTTGTGGATCCAAACTCTGGAAAATGTAGCAGAGACTAAGGCGTGTGGGTTTTGGTCTAATGGAAATCGTGATTCCAATAAGTGGTATCGAAGCGACAGGTCTCGAGTTCGAAACTCACTCAGCTCGTGTTGGGGGGGAGATTGTTGGACATTGGATTCAACGATCCCCGTGTGTTTCACGACATGGACTAACTGCCTCTCGTGGATCCTAACTCTGGAGATTGTAGTAGATACTAAGGCCTATGGCTTTTGGTATAATGGCAATCATGATTCCAATAATTATGAGTTTAATGAGCCCATGGTGAGCTAGGTGTTGATAGTTTCTCTCCCTTAACCCCCTGGCTGATGTTCCTGATTGAATGTAGGAGGAAGTATGGGATGTTTAGTCTCTGCTCTAGTGGAAAATATCCTTTGAATCTAAGCTCATGTAATAATATGAATTTGTATCCATATACCACACTTCGTCTTCCCTAGCCACTAGTGATTTCTAAAGATGTCAACCACAGGAGGGTGTAGTCTAATTCTTTTAACGTCTGTGGGATCCCTTCTGTTAAAACCTCCACCCATCTTGTGACTGTATTAGAGAGATGGTTTTATAGCTTCTGTTCAAAAAAAGTGGTGATATGGGGCCCCAAAGGCTTAAAATTAACACAAACTATTATTTTCTTACCCCTACTTCTCTGAACAACCTCTTAAATTTCTAAATTATGACTTGACTGTGTGTAATTTTCCATGAAACATTTTATAACTTGGTGGGTTGATGTCCACTTAACTCTACAACTATGATGTTTTGTTGCTTGGAGGATGGTGTTGGGGTGTCAATACACTCTGAGGGTGGCTTTCATGGAATTTTCTAGCATTGTGTAGCCTTCCTGTAAACTTCTTGTAGCACTAGTAGACTTTCCTGTTGCTTGAGCTTGCATGCAAAGCTAGATCTTGGTTTGAAACTCCTGGATGGATCCTGTATCTTTGATGCTATAAATGATCTCAGAATGCACAATATAATGAGGAAGAATGAGCCAAAGTACACCTTTTATTACAAATTGAGCGGACTTGGAACATAGTGGTGATGTGGATTTGGCACGAGATTTTCTCATTTGGACTGTTGGTCCCACTTGAGCCAATAATTCACATATTCGTCAGAACCACCTCCAAATACTCATGATATCTCTCTTAATTTATGTGATAGCCCCTAGGGCATGCAAACCCCAGTAACTCTTTACTTTAACTCTTCAAGGGTGGCCAAGTTAACTAGCCACTCGTTGGCCTATTAAACTCTCTATCCTTGACATTAACTCATTTTAGCCAAATGATGCATAACGAGAAGGTGAGGGAGCCATACCTAAGTTTACTTAATGTTGATGAGTGGTAGGATCCTTTGATGCAAGGAGCCGAAGCATGGTGATGGCCATCAATTCTTTTTTTCCTTTGTTGTTTTTATTATTATTTATATATATATATGTTTATTTTCTGAGTGAGCAGCTTATTTTTCTAAGTGAGATGCTTATTTATTTTGTTTGTTGATTCTTTTGTAGGTGTTTCATGGAAATCCTTAGGTGTTGTTGCTGGTGTGGCTTCCCTTCTAGAGTCCTATGGTTATCATTTGGAACCATATTCATCAGCTACCTCTTGCTTATTTGACTTGATAGTTGCATGTACAGAGTTACTATAGGAAGTGATCATCTTCCTACAACAATCCCTTTATTGCAATTTCATAGCTCCACTGAGTTGAGGAGTTAAGAGAAGTAGTGCAGGGATGCTAGGTATGAAGTTAGGAAGTGAATGGAGTGGTGAATTTGATGAGGATATGATACGAGACGCCCTGTGTGAAGATTTAGCTAAAGTAGCTCACAGTGGAAACATAGACTATTTAATGAGTGAATATTTATGCATGGAGTGGAGTGATGGTTAGGAGTAGTAGGTATAGGAAAAAAAAATATTTTTCACATCTTCTTGAGGGTTAGGTGTCCTTGGGTGAGCTCTTTCCTTCTCATATGACTTTCCTTTAGCATTGCAAGGCTTCTTATAGCACTACAGGAAATCATGTAGTAGCCTAGGACATCGTATAACACTGTAAAGAGTAAGAAAAACATGGATTTTTTTCTCACCTGGAGGGAGAAATGGATGGATGGATGCATACTAGGATTGTTCATGGAGTGGATAGGTATAGGAGAGAGGAGAGAAAGGATTTTTGTCCCTTTTTTCCAAATTTTCCTTGATCAAAAACCTTTAAAACCGAAATAGGTTAGTGCACAGGTGTTGTTTCATCCCTTTTTATTTTTCCTTTTTTTCCCTTTTTTTTCTTTCTTTTTTGGAAGATAGGTGGGATACCTAAACAAATTTTTTCAACCTACAAGACTACCTTGGGTACCTTAAAGAGGTTTTCACACAAGTATATTCAATTTATTATTTTTTTCTTTTCTCTTTTTTGCTCCAAGATCGCCTCATGGAGGTTTTCAACCCAGGAGTTAGTATTGGATACCTAAAAGAGGTTTTCATCCAGGCCTCTTTATTTTTATTTTTTTCTTTTTATTTCTCTAGGAAGGTGAGGGGCTAGAAGATATGGAGCTTCCATGGACATTCACCTCCCTCTTTATTGAATTGATAAACTCAACCTTAGATAGGGGCTTCTTCTACATTTTTAGCCTGTAACCATTAACAAGAAGAGGGATCCCCTCCTAATCTATGGTTATGATATGAAGAGCCCCATTTTCATGGAATTTATCCACTCGATAAGTTCTTATACACCTGGCCATCAGTTTTCCTTTGAATTCCTTAAAACTGGAGTCATAAAGTAGTGCCCAATCTCCTTCCTGAAATGTCTTCTCTTTGATTTTCTTGTCATGCCAAAACTTTCCTTTGCAACTAGATTAATTATATATGAAGGAGGGTCTGCATTCTGAATTCATCCAAACCATTTAGTTGCATCGACCTTTCTTTTTGTGCCTTTGTGATGTTCAATTCCAACTAAGCTACCATTCTTAGGGTGTTGTACTCAAATTAAATGGAAAGCAAAGATTTCTACCCATAAATTAGATCATATGGAGTAAACTTTGTGGTTGTCTTCCATGTGGTATTATCAGCCCAAGTGTCTTCCACTAATCTGTTTGCCCAATATTTCCTACTACTGCTCACAACCTTGGTGAGGATTTTCTCCAAAGATCTATTTGTCACTTCCACTTGGCCATTTTCTTGAGGATGATAGGTAGTGGAAGTCTTGTGATTTATCCTGTGCTTCCCCATGAGGTTATTAATGAGATGAGATGTAAATTGAGCCCCATGATCAGTGACTACTTCTCTGGGAATCCAAAATTGTAGAACACATTCTCTCTAAAAAAATCAACTACTTTCTCTTCCATTGAATCCTTCATGACCCTTGTTTCAGACCACTTGGTCAATTCATTGATGCGGACTATAATATACCTCTTCTGCCTGGATGGTGGATCAATGGGTCCAATGAAGTCCATTCCCCACTGGTAAAATGGCTCTAAAGATACTTGAGGTTGCAAGGGAATTTCATCCATCATTGTAGGTCTCCCCATCCTTTCACACTGATCACATCTGCCATAGTGTCTCTTGGCATCTTGGTGGAGGATAGGCCAATAGTAGCCTTCTTGTAAAACTTTGAAGGTTTCCTCTTAGCAGCAAAGTTCCCCCCACAAAGAACATCATGACATGCTGAGAGGATTTCAAAGACCTCCTCTTCCCTCACACACCTTATAATAATTTGATCAAGACCTAATTTAAAGAGATATCCACCAATACAAGTGAAAGGGGAACTTTTCCTGATAATCTTTCTCTTCTCTTTAGAGGAAACCTCTCAGCAAACAAATAGTTAGCTATGTTAGCAAACCAAGGAGGGACTGCTAAGATAACAAATAGATGTTCATATCAAAGTTGATCATCCACCATTCATTCCTCATCTGCATGTAAAGTTAGTCTAGATAAGAAATCTATAACATCATTTTCCTTTCCTGGTTTATCAACAATTGTAAAATCAAACTGTTGTAATAGAAAAAAAAATCTAATGTTTCTAGCATTAACATCTGGTTTATTCATTAGGTACTTGATGGTTGCATGGTCAGTATGTATAAAGGTCTAATAACCAGTAATAAAATGGATGAATTTTTTTACAGAATGAACAATGGCTAAGAGCTCCTTTTCAGTGAAAGTATAGTTAAGTTCAACTTTGGACAGATTCTTGCTAATGAAATAGATGGCATAGGGTAATTTTTCTTGTAACTGCTCCAAGGATGCCCCCAAAACTTTGTCTGATGCATATTTGTGGATGTAGAAGGGAAAAACCCAATTGGGACCTCAATGAATGGGGGTAGTGGTTAGCTTTTCCTTAATGAGATCAAAATTCTCTTGACAGAGAATAGACCAGAAACACTCAGAATATTTGGCCAACAATCTGAATAATGGAAAAACCATTTTTTTGAAGTCCTTAATGAACCTGATATATTATCCAACCAACCCTACGAAAATTATTACATCTCTCTAATTTTGAGGAATAAGCACCCTTTTTATGATGGTGATTATGTTTGGGTCTACCTGTATTCCTACTTGTGATATTGAATGGCCTAGGACTATCCCTACCATTTTTATGAATTCACACTTTTTTGGACTTAGGCAGTGATTCATTTTAATGCACTTTCTCAATCATTTTCCCATATTGGAGAGAGCCTCTTGGAAATCATACCCATAAGGTGTGAAATCATCCATGTAGATTCCTATAGAGTCATGGACTAGTTCAGAAAAAATGCTCAGGAATGCTCTCTGGAAATTAGCAAGGGAATTGCATAACCCAAAGGGAAGGAATTTGTAAAAAAAATTCCCCAGGGATATGTGAAAGTGGTCTTGTCCTGGTCCTCGGCGCTAATTTGGATCTGGTATACCCACTAAACCCATCTAGGAAAGAGAAACAAATATTCCCTGCAAGACCATATAGGTCTTGATATATGAAGGGAAAGGGAAAATGGTCCTTCTTAGTGGATTTGTTTAGTTCTCAATAGTCAACACATATTTTCCACTTTCCATTTTTATTTGGGACTAGAACAAGAGGATACACCCACTCACTGTCTAATATGGGGTAGATGAAACTTGCATCCAACGAATTTTGTAGCTCATCCTTCACTGTGTATTTTAGAGCTCGGTTCATCCTTATTTGGGGCTAGCGCATAGTATTGAATCCTATTTAATATAAATATGACGTGTGCACACTAAGGGATGCACCCATTTCATGTCTTTGTAGTCCAAAGGAAATGCATCAAGGTTTTCCTTCAAGAGCTGGCATAGGTTCTCTTCTTATTTGGTTGATAGGGATGAGTTAATCTTCGGGGATTTTGACGGGCTAAATTCCACAGTCTTGGTGGCTTTAAAGGTTGAATCACTGATTTTAGCTCAACCCCAAGGGTGGTTTTCAAATTCTCTTACTAGATCATCGAGTGGAATGGCAGTGGGGGGGGTGGATTTGAATGATGTAGTTGTTGAGATCATCCTCATGGGGTTTCTCCCCTCTAAGTACAATATCTATATTAAAAAAGGGGTATGGCGTGGTACTATACACTTCATATTCTTCTTCTTCGTCCTCTAACCACAAAGGTAGGTCATGGTCGATGGAAGGTTGGGTAGGAGGATATAATACCAGCTGTTTGGACAAGGGACCGTTCTTTATTGTCATATTTCTTTCCCTGTAGTTGATATAAGCATCGGTAGTGGGAAACCAAGGTCTTCCTAATATGATAGGTTGTCCATTAAACTCGGTTTTTCACTAGAGAACTAGGAAATCTGCGGGGTACTACCAGGAGTTGATTGAGACCATAACATCCTCAAAAATTCCTTCCAGAGCTACTATGGATCTATCTGCAAGTTGCAAAACAATGGTGGTCTTTCTCAAAGCTCATTGGAGGTTGAGTTTAAGCATAGTGTCCTTGGTCATCACATTGATGATAGCCTCGAGATAAATCAGAGTATGGGGGACTATGACACCATCGATGCGTACATATACTACTGGACTTCCAGGGTCCAAGTACTTCAGGAAGATCACCCTTCCCAACATTAGGGCGGACACTTGTCTCACAACATTGATGGTGGGGGTGTCATTCTTCTTTATGAATGGTTTCTTAAAGCACTTTTATTTTATGAGCCTATTGTAAATAGGAATATAAGTAATGGCCTAGAGAAGGGGTATTCTCACACACAATTTTTTTAGTTATCTTAGAAGTTTTGTCTCTTCTGGGGTGGATTAGGCACTCATGAAAATGAGGTTGATTGGTCTGAGTATTTCTCTCTTCCTTTTCTTCCTCAACCTATGCAGGTGGAGATGGAGGTTGATTATTTGGGAATTCTCTTCTAGACCTGAGGTTGATCTCATGTAACTCCACAACATAAGCTGGATCAGATCCTTCCCCACTGCAAACCTATTATGCCTGCTTGTTTTTCAGGTTCAGATTGGGCTGGGAAGGCATCTGAGGAAAATTTGGTGGAGTAGAGTGGGTGATCTGAGGTATAGGTTGGGGTGGAGGAAATAAAGCATGTGGTTGATTTTGTTGGGGCCTCCACCCTTGTGATGGGTTTCTCCACTGAGGGGGTTTAGGAACATATTGTTGGAATGGTTGGTTCACAGGCTAAGGGTGATATGGCGAGGTGTAAGGCCATGTAGGAGGCGTATGCCATGATGGAGGAGTGGATATATAAAAAGACTACATAGGTTCATTTTGGTTTGTGTGATATTAGGGGCAAGGTGCACCTTGCATGCCCCACTGATATGAAGAAGGCCCTTGAGGCATCCTCTGATATATGAAATATAGTTGCTCGGGTCCTCCTTCCCCACATTGATATACATATTTGATCTTGGGTAAGGAGGGACACTTATATGTGGCATGATTCTCTTAAAAGACCAAGAAAACATCTATGACATTTAGTGGACATTCATTTCAAGGGTGTTTTCTGGTACATCTAGGGCAGAATATAGCGAAGGCCCTGTCTGCTTTCTCTTTCTTACTCTTGATTTGTATTACGTCCATTTGAAAATAAAATGTGTGCAACATCTCACTTTTTAAGTCCTCCAACATATTTCAAATCTCATGCTTGATGGAGGTGGAAGAGGAAGGGGAAGGGGTGTTGGTCATGCCTTGGATAGCTCTACCTTTATTCCTAGCTACCCTAGAGCGGTTTATAAAGAAAATTTTTATGTCCTCATAAGGAAATTGGTAGATATCTCTTCCAAACAACATATTAAGGTATTCTATCACCTCTTCCCTGATCCCTCAGAGAAGTACCAATTTAAGTGATTTGTGATCCAGGGTGCAGTTGGCTCTTTTATAGTTCAAATTTAATCTTTCTTCGTAATCCTCCAGAGATTCATCAGGTATTAGAGTCATCCTAAATATATCCTCTTTTATTTCTTTGAATCTTCAATAGTCTTTATATTTTTTATTGAAGGACTCTTGCATCTGTGTCTAGGTAGTGATGTTGTTCCCAGGAAAACCCATGAAGCAGTGCAAGGCTGCATCCTTGAGGGTGGATAAGAATATTTTTAGCTTTTGGTCATCTGAGCCATAGTCATAGGTCCCGTAAACAACAAAAAAATCGAACATAAAGTGTCAGGATCCTTAGAAGTAAGGCCATGGAAATGTGGAAGGGTTGAGGGACTAACGTTCTTCACTCTTGTTTCTCCATTTGTTTCCCTAATGGAAAAGACTCCTTGGGTCCTAGTTTCAACCATGACTTCAATTAGTGAAGCATGTTCCTCAAGTGAAGCAAGTTCCTCTTATTCTCCAATAGGTTCTTCAAATTTTTCAAGTGGCTCACCTATGGTGTGTTCAACCTCACAGTCACTAAATAAGAGTGAAGGGTAACTGTAATATTCCCAAATGGGAAAGAAACAATATTTGAACACAATAATGGAAATAGAAGTGAAAAAATAAATACACCATTACATGAGACAAATGTAAAACCATCTTATTAAACATATCAACAAATAATAGGCACAAGATCTTGAGGATCAAGTCACTCAAGCAATAGAAAACAAGCCTCCAATAGGAAAATATGCTAATAAATGAGAAATACTACCATACAGGTTCCATGAGCCATGAAAACATAGTTGTAGGGCATAAACTGCTATATAAATGATATAAAAATGTATATCTGTTGTTATATAGCTCAAAAGGTGTTGGGGCTAGAGATTTATGCTCCCGAAAACATTTCCAAGACAACCTAGAAAGGGTTTTCGGAAATAATGAAAAGTACAAAATGTCAGAATGCAGCCCTAGGGCTGAATAGCAGCTGCAATACTAAATAATAGAAGAAGGTGGCTGAAATGATAAAGAAATGAACATAACTCTTCCAAAAAAGCCTCCAAGTGAAAGGCTAAGCCTAACACTAAAGATCTCACCCTCCAAATCAAGCACTGAAACCTCCACTGCAAGTGCTCACTAAAATAACGTAGTCAAAGAGGTAATCCACACTGTAAATGATGGGAATAGGTTTTTCTGATTCCAAGATATGAAATTAAGCTCAAGAACCTCCTTTTCTGATCTCCCAATGAGAGGAATGCTTCCTCCCATGAAAAACTAGATCAGAAAGTGGGTTTCTCAACCCTTCATTGCAACACCCTACAACACAACAGAAATATGAATGGACGTTGCATTGTAACTAAAGACTGAAGCTTGGCCATAATGCTGGAGTGTGGAAATGATAGTACAGTACTCTTCCTAGAGGCTACCTCAAAGGAAGAGGTGGGATCCCCGCTCGGGAACATCCAGTGCTAAACAACACAACAATATCAGCGAAACAGCTAGAGAGTGCAAGAAGTCATATAGACCACAAAATCAATAATCAATAACATATCCATCTATGGCTATCTTGCCCTCTTGAAAAACAATCTGAGCCTTCTCACCTTGGGTCCCACTCATTAAAGCCACTAATATCATGGAGACTTCCTCCCATTCACAATGCGCTGTCTCTCATTGATGATTCACTCCCTCCATACCAGCATTGTTGATTTGGTCAAACTTGAACTTGTCCACATGCATTAGCCCCTGTTCATAGATGAGGGTGATTTATCCCGCTATTAAGATGATTCTTTTTCATATTAATATGGTTTTATTATTATTTAAAATATTTATGGGTCTCCCTACCCACTTATTCATCTACCTAAATGACAAAAAGAAAAAATTAATATTCCTATTAGCTGCATGCTAATTTAGGAATATTACAGTCCTCCCCTCCCAAATGTTGCTTCTCCTCAAGAAATTGCAAGGATAGAACTGAAAAGCCTCCTCTCCTCCTCCTCTAGCATCATCATATAATAATCTCCTCCACTGAACAAGATGTTGTCTCATCAATAAATCTCCAAGTTGCTCCTCCCAAGTATGCAAGTTAGCTTTTGAGGACAATCCAAAATAGCTATCATCATGAAAAAGTGGAATACCCATGGAGGTAACAATATGATTTATAGAGGCCTTCTTGAAACATGGAATCTTAAATATATTGGGAACCTTCATTCCCATGTGAAGCTCCCATGCCCAAGCTATCATCCATACAAAATGAGTCACCCTCCAAAATGGAAACTCATAGAAATACTCCTCCAACTTAGGCTCCTGAACTTGATAGAAAAAATTGCCTATCCCATGCTCTCTCTCTCTCCACTTATGATAAGTGTAGAGTAGTTGTTGATTTTGGGCTACAATAATGTTTCCTTCAAGAGGCAAGAAGAAAACTGGATCTGCAAATATCCTCTCTCTAGATTCATGAATCATGCTAGCCCAAACCACCCCATATATGATGAATAATACATCATCACGATATGGCATCCAAATGAGAAAGATACTGCAGGTTTCATGTAGTGCTGGAAGGTACCAATATTTTCCCAAGGGGTCACATCGCATTTTTTCTAACTGTTGTTTCAAAACATAATATGGAAAGCTCTCTCCCAACAATTTTCTAGTTGTGCATGGCATCTCATCTACGAGTAAATAGTAAATGGCATTGTTTATCAACTAAGCATACAAAGAATAGTACAACACTTGCCCAAATACATACAAGAAATGGCTATCCCCATCACTGATTTTGGTCCCAAAATGACCATGAAGCCCAAATAGAGGCTTTCCCTCTTATGGAGCAATGCATTGAATATAAATGGCAAAAGAATGCAAATATGGTGTTAGATAATAAATAAGTGAAAAAACAAAACTCTTACCATGTACTGAGAGTAGGTTGATAATAAGATCCATGAATGAGCCCCCCATAGTGGTATGACATATCTCCATGAAAAGGAATGAACTATGTGTTGCATGCAAAACCTTCTCCTTATGCTTGGAGATCCAAGTCAAGAAGATCATATCATGGTAATAGATGTCTCCATCCACTACTCCATCACTCTCGTCTTCTACTTGTCCATCAAGTGCATCATATGTGAAGTTATCTTAGGAACACTCCATAAAAAAAACCGAGCTCCCAAGTGAGAGGGTGGTTGGCCTTTGTAATAAGGCTCCTGTCATCTCATAGCTCCATTATTTCACATGCCAAATGTCAAAGTTATCTACCATAATGCTGCTATATATGGGAGATTCCTTCCAAAGTGGAAGTACCTCATAATCATCCAAGGCTAAGGAGTAGCCCCTTTGCACCATGATAGTGCCATCACTACTCCTGCAACATCATGTAAAGTATGGGAGAAAATCAGCCCATACTCTCCCAAGAGCTTCCAAAGCAACAACAACTCGTGTTGCCTCCCTGCACCATCACCATATAAACTATGGAGAAACAACATGATGGTTGTCAGGAAAGATATCACATCACCCCAATACACCCAAACTCCTTGCTTCCATATGATTGAAGTGCCATGCAAATTCCCAACCATTAGCACACCCTTTGGAATAAGATATGCTACATGATAGCAAAACTATTTTAAGAGTAGCCAATGCAGCCTTGCCTCCTACTGCTTTGTGTCATAGATCTGCAAGTGGCTTTTCAGCCTCTTGCTCATCAACATCACCCATCCAACCAATGGTGAGTGTCTAACATCATGCTCAAAATTGGCATCCCTCCAATGGAGAATACCATTCTCCCAAATCATATTTCTATCTTTGCATTTCATGGAATGTTGAAATGCAATCTCCTGGAGATCTCTAGATGAATACCACTCACCAATGACCAAGTTGACCACATAAGGATCTAAATAAGATGTAGGCAACAACTTCTCATCAAGATGTGAAGTGATCATCAATAAGTATCCATCATATTAATGGAATATATCATTCATCATAACATGTCCCCCATCAATCATCTGCCTATCCAATGTCACACAAGTATAATGGTCATCAGAATGCCTCAATAATAGTTGGGCCCCCAACTCATCACTACTGCTCAATGACAGTGCTGATAATCTCCATGATGGTGCATCTGCTGTCTCATGCTCAAGTTCAATACTGAACATATAGTTTCACATTTGACTATTTAGGAAAATGATCATCCTATCCTCCAAAAATCCACACTCCAACCCTAAGAGTTGTGTGCAACTCAAAAATGAATAACCAGGATGAATGTATATCTCCTCCTTGAAAAAATCAAGGTTCCCCAGCGTAATGATAGTCTTCTGCTCCAAATCAGCAATGTGCTTTGATCCTAGGTCATGCATTTTCCATGCTAGCATGTTTCCATAATCCTCTATATGATTTGCTGAAATTATAGGAAATGGAAATATGTGCATACCTCGGTAAAGCTTGGGAACATCTTGTACTGCTACAGGGGTTCATTCCTCCGATGTGATAACTTTCCCAACTACTGATGATGATGAATGCTCCTCTATGGCTGCATCAACACCGATACAAGTCTCCTCCTCCTCATGCATATGTAGAATAGTGCATGATACTCTAAATGTCAGGAGATCAAGACCATTTTGCAAAGGTGCAAGTGTTCTTTCTCCTGATGCAAGTGGTGGTGGAATTTTCTTCTCCTCTGATTTCTCTTGTAAAACTTCTTCATAAACCTTTGAGTAAAATTTTCATATGCAATCACTCTTGCATGACTCAAATGGCTAAAACACCAAATTTTTGCTTCACCCTCAAGGTATAGCACTGCAATCTCGATAGCTTCTCTGTCTACTACTGGATGTAGCAGGAAAAATGCATCCAACTTCATTCCCAAAGCTCTTGCTGTGCATGTGGATTACCCATCAAATGTAGGCAATAGAAATATATTGCTACAAGGTATTCTTTCTTCTTTGAGCTAAATAAACTGTGGGAGAGTTAGATTCTCCTTGAAAGCATTTGTTTGAGATTTGTATTCTACAAGATACTCACTTAGAATATCATGATCTAAGTTTCCTCAATATCTATGCCTTTTGTCTTCTTCTTCACAAGAAAGGGGCATAATATGTTTCTTTGGATCTCTATAAAATACCAGTTCTTTCTTCTGCTGATAGGAAGTACATGGAACTTCCTCTTCTTGAAACCCTAGTGTGGTTTCATTGCTCTTCTCCACTTTTCTTTACTTTACCTCCTTGGTGAGGTCCCTTTTAGATCTGAAAATAGATGAGATAGAACTCATTATTTCCATCATTATGATCTCTTTCTCCTTATTCTTATTCTCTTGATAGCATAATGGCTGAGATCCACAGGCTGAGCCAAGATTATGCTCTGATACCGCTGTAATATTCCCAAATGGGAAAGAAGCAATATTTGAACACAATAATGGAAATATCAATGAATAAATCAATACACCATTACATGAGACAAATGTATAGCCATATTATTAAACATATTAGCAAATAATAGGCATAATATATTGAGGATCAAGTCACTCAAGTAATAGAAAACAAGCCTCCAATAGGAAAATATGCTAATACATGATAAATAATACCATACAAGTGGCATGAGCCATGACAACGTAGTTGTAGGGAATAAACTACTATAGAAATGATATAGAAATGTAGATATATTTTTATATAGCTCAAAAGGTGTTGGGGCTAGAGATCTATGCTCCCGAACACATTTCCAAGACAACCCAGGAAGGGTTTTGGGAAATACCCAAAGGTAGAAAATGTCAGAATGCACCCTAGGGCTAAATACAAACTGTTAAACTAAATATTGGAAGGAGGTGGCTGAAATAATAAAGAAACGAAAATAACTCCTCCAAAAAAGCCTCCAAGTCAAAGGTTGATCCTAACATTGAAGATCTCACCCTCCAAATCAAGCACTAAAACCTCCACTACAAGTGCTCATGAAAATAACACAGTCAAAGAGGGAATCTTCACTGTAGATGATGGGAATAGGTTGGACTGATGCCAAGATATGAAAGAAAGCTCAAGAACCTCCTTTTCTTATCTCTCAATGAGAGGAATTCTTCCTCCCCTGAAAAATAGCTCAGAAAGTGGGTTTCTCAACCGTCCATTGCAACACCCTGCCACACAACACAACACAAATATGAACAGACACTGCGATGTAACTGAAGACTGAAACTTGGACAGAATGGCAGAGTGTGGAAATGATATTAAAATACTCTTCCTAGAGGCTACCTCAAGGAAAGAGGTAGGATCCCCACTCGGGAACACCCAGTGCTAAACATCACAACAATCTCAGCTAAACAGCTAGAGAGTGCAAGAAGTCATACATACCACAAAATTAATAATCAATAACATAGAAATATATGGTTGCCTTGCCCTCCTTATAAACAATGTGAGCCTTCTCACCTTGTGTCCCACTCATTAAAGCCACTACTATCATGGAGACTTCCTCCCACTCACACTACACTATCTCTCATTGATGATTGACTCCCTCGATACCAGCGTTGTTTATTTGGTCAAACTTGACCTTGTCCACATGCATTAGCCCATGTTCACACATGAGGGTTCTTTATCCCACTATTAAGATGATCCCTTTTAATATTAAGAGGGGTTTTATTCTTATTAAAGAGATTTATGGGTTTTCATACCCACTTATTCATCTATCTAAATGACAAAAAGCAAAATTTAATATTCCTATTAGTTGCATGCTAATTTAGGAATATTACAGTAATTGTGTGGGGATGTGGAGGTTTTTGGTGAGAATTTGCCTTGGTTATCCCTACTCCTACGAGGCATGAAAGTAAATTTATTTTTGTATTTTACATCATTCTGGAACTGAATGTAAAATAAAAGTTGAAAATAATGCTAAAGTAGAATCAAAACATCTACTTAGACACCTCCCTAGAAATGACATCAAAAAGTGGTGAGCCCTGGTATTGCACCAAGAGTGCTAAAACTCCCAGAGGCTACTCAAATTTACTTTATCAACCTGGGGTTCGTAAAAAATTGGAGGTGATAGTGCTATATGCACAACATATTCATTCTACTCATGTCATCCTCTTCTCAGTTCTACAATGAGGTGTTACTGCTAGGGTTACTTCTAGGAAAGGAAGTTTGTCACATTTATGAATGAAATCTAATATTGGAAATAAATCATGACCATTTCTCTATCAACTGGACATAAAATGATCTATGTCATAATGACTCATCTAGCTATCTGCAAGAAAGAGAATTCCACACCTATACTATTGCAAGAAAGGAAATTAAAGTAAGTGGAATTCATAATTTAAATTGTTGAATTGAAATTACAAAAAGGGAAACTAATATAGGCACACATGCTGAACCAAATGAATTATTTAATTATATTTAATTTATGCCTAACTACTGTGCCTAATAGTGCATCTATCAATGATCTGATTATACTTCTAAATGACTTTGTTTTGGAGCAAGAGAAGGAGGCGATGAGGTGACCTAATAGGGTCCCTGACTCAAGGTTTCAGAGCTGAAGCTGTATTGGAGGCTATGCTAGGATTATATAAGGTGAAAGAGAGTTTTTGGACTGAAGGAATGAATGGTTGGCACTACTACAGGATTTTCTACATGATTTCCTATAGCATGTCCTGAAATGCTACAGGAAGCAGGCCGAGGGTATTTTGAGGCTAGAAAGGGTGAGGAAAGGGGTAGGATATGTGGAGTGAAGGTGGATCTAGGTGGATGAAGGGTAGCCAACCCCTTGGTCAAGCTAATAACTCTTCACAAAGCCCGTCTTTCATCCCCAAGTTGACCCTCAATGATGTAGTGGAAATTTCCAAAAATAGGGCTGAATGTGACTTGGATGGAAGTTGGTGGATGAAGGGTGGAGACTAAAGCTAATGGTGATGGGGAAAACCTCCTCTTCTATTATATTCAAACCCACAAGAAAAATACATGTTCATGCTTCATCATTGAAAAATTTATCATGAAAATGGTGGAACGGGTGAGTTGAATCTAAATAAACCTACCTATGTACTTGAAACATAAATCTACCTGTGCATCTACAACATGTCCATGATAAGAAAAGTAACATATCTAAATTTTCCAAGAAATCATAAACTAAAATAAATTATAGGTCTGTGGTTAAGATATAACCTCCTCAAGCTCTAATGGAAGAGGTGAGAGCGGGAGGCTTTGACACATAATTTTGAGATTTTATATAATACTGAACGTGAAATGGAATGGGATTAACTAATACAACATGAAATAAAAAGAGATTAACTACTACAACATGAAATGGAAAGAAATGTACATAAGAGAGACTGAGACGAATAGATTGGAACCTAACCTATAGGCTCAGCTCCCTGAAACTAACTCAGTGGAGAAAAAATCAAATACTCATTTTATTTCATAAACAGTTTTGTACATAAGATATGAAAGTAAAAAATGTCTATTACAAGAGCTAGGAGTGCTCTGGCTACATCCAAAAATTGAATCCTAGTGAGGTCTTTCTCTTCCCTAGTTATCCTAAAGGGTGGCTACCAACAGATCCCTAAAAAGTAGGTGGTTTGTCCCCTTGGAACTCGAGGGAAGTGGAGCTTGGCTCCCCTTGATCTTCCACTTGCTTGGATGCCTTGGATTTCGAGTAGTTGGAGGATAATATCAAGGATATATTGGCTGCCTTTATGAGGTAAGGAGGTGGTCAACCCTCCTACCCTCACTCCTTATTGTCTACTCCGATCCCAAATTGTGCAATCTTCCTCAAAAATGGCATACTCTCTTGATTTTCCTGCATTTAAACTACATTAGGCCTTCGAAGCATGAAAACCCTTAATACACCATCTACATTAAGAATCATATCACAATAATGCAATTAAATGTGAGAAATAGAGAATAATTAGGGTAAAAAGGTGTTAATTAACCCCTTAAAATGTACCTAATGATGGTTCTCATCAGAGCGTGCAACAAAGCTTATTTTGAGGAATTAAATATACTGTGCGGTGTCATGAGGGCTTTGGGGTGGGTCAAATCCCCTCCTTTTCGTAAAAGCGGGTGATTTTGCAAGGGATCAATGGTTTTGGGGCCACAGTTGCTTGTTTTAAGGACTACATAGTATTTGGACCATGGTATTTTGATGATGTAACCCTACAATATAATAGTATATATATGGTAAAATAAAATGAAGAGAATGATCAGTTTTGATCTAGATTAGAGTTATGGGTGAATTATCATTTTGATCTGTAATTTGGTAGCAAAGGATAGGCTCTGCAGCTAAGTGCACAAACGGCCGGAGAAGAGTCTGCAACAGAGTGCGCAGACAATCTCCAACTTAGTGCACAAGGTAAGAACTAGTTATTATTCAAAGCTTCATTAGATTAAGCAACAGTTCTTGTGGACATAGACCTAAACTAGGGTGAACCATGGTAATTTGGTGTTCTTATGTGATTGATCTATATATTTTTTTATTATAATATGTAGAGTAGCAGTTATTACAGTTGCATTTTTCTTCAGCATAGTGATGGTTTATGGTTTTATATGTCATGTTTAAGTGATTCGTCTAATGTGGCGAAGTGATTTATAAGTGCTAAGAATAAGATAACATAATAATACCACATAAACTAGTCATTCAAGGTTGTAGAAACCTGGTTCTACATCCTACCATAGTCACTTCGGGTGAGGTTGCGATCTACTTGGAGGTCGTTGCGGAAAGGGCCAATGATCAAGGTTTTTGTTGGTGCGTAGTATAGATTGAACTTGGGTCAGCCCAAAATGAGCCAACAATTATAATTTTGCAAAGTTCCAATAGCATGAAACTACAAAGATAGGTGGAAATGATAAAAAAAACTGTTGCAATGTCTGACATAGGAACCCAACCACAAGGTTAAAAAAAAGAAAAAATACAACAAAGAAAGAAAACGGTCACAAGAACCAACCATGTAGACCAAAAAGACTACAATCCCAGGTTGTAGGAATACTACAGAGGCTTGCAATTCCAAGAGTTGTTGAAACATAAAGAAATTTCAATGCCAATTTGGGATGGTACATAGAACAAAAATTAAATTGACACACACAACAAAGATGGATTGCTAACGGCCCCAGAAAGCTGCAAAAAATGGACTGCCAAGAATCGGGAACAAATATGCTAAATAGAAGGCAGAAGATCAAAGGATTGTTCACACGGTTTATTTAGGAAATATGGTCATTGATGACTAACGGTCCTCTAGTATTTGCAATATTTCATAATATATTGGTATGCACTTCAAATTTCAAGATGTTTTTGAGGGAAACTCCCTCTAGAAATTATACAAACAATATGTATACCAATGGACTCAATCCAATCATGCGATATGCTAAAGAAAGATACTGAATCCTTCTACAAATTAATTGTGGAAAATAATCATGATCACACAATCACACCAAGTAACAGAAATAAGAAAATCAATCCACAACACATATATTTTTCTTGGGGAAAGCTTGCTGCTCAAAACCCCTCTATCTTGTATTGTATATTCAACCAAGGAATCATGAAACAATTACAATACTCTCTTCTCACAAGAGCCTGTTGCACTCTCACAACTGTCTCACACTAATTCAGACAAAATCGACCAACACTTAGCCAATTTTCAACCTCTTCTCAGCCTGCCTTGCTTGCGCAATTCCTATAGAATTAAATCCCTATTCTTTATGAATTTCAGCCTTCCAAAACTGCACAATTCTCATGGGAAATCCTATGGGTGTATTACTACATGCGAGGAGTTTTATAATAATAAAAATGATAGTTAACATCCCTTTAACCTCTGTCTCAATTGTGTCTTCCTCAGAACTGACATGCATGCAGCTATTAATAGTAAAGTCAACTAGTGCAACAATAAGTAACAACTAGTTAAACTAATTTTAACTCAATTAATTGAGTTAACTGATTTATCATGCATTAAACTAATACACTAACTGCAAATTGGACTAAAAAAGAAATAGAATCACTCTGCATGCATCACTAACCAACTTCAACTCGAATTCCATGAGCTAATTAAGTTTGCCACACTTAGTTAACTATTACAAGTCATTATGAGATAAGATTACAATTTATTGTCCAATTTATTTAAGGGAAAATTAAATTAGACACACATTTCTTGTTGACTTTTCAACACTCCCTCTCAACAGCTACCCCAATCCTGCCTCTATGGTATTCAAATTTTCTCTTGGCGAGCACCTTCGTTAGAATATATGCATCTTGATCCTCCGTGGGAATGTACTGAAGTAACATAATGAGTCTCTGAACACAATCTCTGAGATGGTGGTACTATATGTCTATGTGCTTGGACCTATAATGGAATACCGTATTAACCGAGAGTTTTATGCAACTCTGGTTATCACAATGTATCTCTGTCAGATCCATATGACGACCAAATAAACCAACAAGTATCTTTCTCATCCAGATGGCCTCACATGCAGCCTGACTGGCCGCCATGTACTTTGCCTCGGCTGAACTAAGTGAAACTGATCTCTGCTTCCTACTGTACCAAGAAACTCCTATCGATTCTATGCTGAAGATCCCTCCTGATGTGCTCTTTCTGTCTGATGGACTGCCTATCAAATTTTCATCGGTGAAGCCTTGAAGCTTCACTCCCTCTGTCCATCTGTACCATAATCCATACTCTACAGTGCCCCTGAAATATCTCAAGACATGCTTCCCCACCTTCCAAAAGAGCTTGGTCGATTTAACCATAGATTGAATCAGATGGTTAACTACATAGAATATGTCTGGTCATGTGTTCAACAAGTACATGACTGAACCCACAAGTTGCATGTAAACAGTATCATCCACTACCTTACCTGAAATAGCATCCTCTTTCCTTTAGTTTCCTGCAAGAGGAGTCTCCATGGGTTTACAACTCTCCATGTGTAACTTCCTCAGAATCTCTATGGCATACTTGCCTTGAGAAACAAATAGCTCCCCATCCTGTTGTCGTATCTGTAAAACAAGTAAATAGTAAAGGAGTCCCATGTCATTCATTTCAAACTCTCTTGCAAGATCCTCTTTACAAGAAATTATGAGTTGCTCATCCCTTGTTAGAATGAGATAATCAACATAAAGTACAATAATAAAAATATTACCATCAACCAAAATCTAGCATAGGTTCGCATCCACTTCACTCTTTATGAAGCCCAACCGGGTGAAATAGTTGTCAATACTGGTGTACCAAGCACGAGGTGCTTGCTTTAGCCCATACAATGCTCTCTTGAGTCTGCACACATGTGACTCATTGTCAAAGGTCTCAAAACCTTTTGGCTACTCAATGTACACTTCTTCCTCAATAACTCCATTGAGAAGTGTAGTCTTCATATCCATCTGATGTATCTACCACCCCATTTGCACTGAGAGTGCAAGGATAGATGTAAGAGATGAGTACTTTGCAACTGGTGAAAAATTCTCCTCAAAGTAAATCACCTCAAATTGTGAGAATCCCTGGGCTACAAATCTAGCCTTATACTTCTCCACACTCCCATATGTTTCCTGCTTCACCTTATAGATCCATCTAGATCCAACCACTGATTTACCGACTAGTCTTGGGACAACCTCCCATCTACTGTTCCTGACGATGGAGTCATACTCCTAAACCATGGCATCAACCCAAGTTGGTTGCTGAATTGCTTCCTCAAAAGAGGATGGTTCTGTCACAATACACTTGCTCATAAGATCCATGTATCCAGTAAACCTGTCTGGAGACTGTCTCTTTCTGTGTAGTGATGTAGGTGCTCCTACATGTTCTTCCACATCAAGTCTCAATCTCTTAGCTTCCGTGGTGCACCTTTTACCAAGTCTGGCTGGCTTTGCATGAGTGGTTTTTGCCACTCCATGATCCTCTACATGTGGTTGCTCCACATCTTGAGGTTCATCCTTTGGAACCAAGAGTTCATCATTTGCATGCAAATCAAGCTCCCTTTCAAGGGACAATTGCATGGCTTTCTCCTCATCAAATTTTACATCCTGTCTAACAACAATCATCATGTTTTTCGAAAAATACAACTGATAGCTGTGGGGAGTATCAGTGCACCCAAAAATATGCCAATCTCAACTGTTGGTTCTAGATTCTTTCTGGAACCTTTGGTCACATGGAAATAGACAGATGAGCCATTTTTTTTAAAATATGAAACATCGGGTTTCTTACTAGAAAACGCCTCCTCTATATACTCATGCCAAGTATCTGATGAGGACTATGGTTTTGCACAAATACCACTGTGTCGCATGCCTCTATCCACATATGAAATGGTAGGCATTGATCATGTAACATCGCTCGTGCCGCACCCACAATTGTCCTATTATTTATTTCTGCAACCCCATGCTGTTGTGGGTTATGAGGTGCAATCAACTCTCTCTGAATTCCTTCTTTGGCACAAAAATTCTTGAATTCATTGGAGATTTACTCACCACCATTATCACTCCTTAGAGCCTTCACATGCTTCCCTGTATCTTTCTCAACCAGTGCTTTGAACTCACAAAATTTTGAGAACGTCTGATATTTCTTCTACATGAAGTAGATCCAACACTTTCTAGAAATATCATCAACAAAAATGACATAATACCTATTATTTTCTATAGAAGTTGTAGAAAATGGCCCACACACATCTGAGTGAACTCTCTCAAGGATTTCCGCTGCTCGGTTCTCCTTTTGGTGAAAATTTTCCTTTGAATACTTCTCCATGGTACATCCCTTGCATGTGTCTATTTGTGCAAGAGTACCCTTTGGAAGTCTTGTAGAAATCTTCTACATGAACTTCAAAGCTTCGTGGTGTATATGGCCCAATCTCCTGTGCCATAAATCACCCTCATCCTGGCTCACCACTATGTATTCTTTACCCATCAATGTTGTGTAGCCATATACATCAATTTTTTAGAGATTCTTCACAAGAACCCCAATATTCTTGACTTGTCCTATGGCTTTGTGATGAAGGAATGCTTTCCCTTCACTGAAAACCACATCATATCCTCTATCCTACAACATAGCAACTGAAACTAAATTATTTTTCAATCTTGGTACATGCATGACATTTTTAATAAGAAGGGTTTACCTAAATGTCTCTGGAAAGAAACCGTACCAATCCTTGTAGCTTTATACCTCCCATCATAACCCATATTGATGAGCATCTGAAGATACTTCTCCTCCAAGCTACTAAAGAGTTATTTTTCTCCCGTCATGTGGAAATATGCACCACTCTCCAACTACCACACTAATCCCATCGCACTAGAAACCATGCATGCAACGAGTGAGAAGTCCAACTTGAACTGTGAAGCGAAAGCTTCACCCATTGTAGATCCTGAAGCCTGGTTTTTGTTATTCTTCTGCTGTGGAAAATTAGTGGCATAATGTCCATGCTCGTTATAGTGAAAACATTTCAATCCAGACATGTCACGCTTCTTGCCTTCTTTGTTGGTCTCAGATTTGTAATAGGATTTATTTCCCTTCCCCTTCTTTACCTTACGATCCAAGGTGCAATTTTCCTAATCATATGTCTTGGATGAGGATCCATCCCTAGTATTCCACATGAATTCTTCTTGTACCAAATCCGACCAAAGTCGCTTCCAATCTGGTAGCTTCTCCCTCCCATTGACAAAGTCCTGATAGCTATGCCAACTCTTGGGAAGGCCTAGAAGATCTAGGCTCACCAAGTCATCATCTGCTACAGTAATCCTGACACTTCCAAGCTCATCTTGACATTGGATGAACTTGGTTAAATATTTCAGAATAGTGTCGCCTTTCTACATTTTGATTTTCCCGAGCTTGTCCTTCAGTGCCAATTTTCTGTGGTCACTGCTACTCTGAAACAGATTTTTCAAAGCCTTCCACATTACATATGGAGTCGATTTTCCATGGAGACTCAAGAAAATGTGATCTCGAACTCCCTCTAATAAGATCCTCCTTGCCTTTGCAACCTTCTTTTTCTAAGCATCAAGAAGAGCAACTTCTCCTGCTACGGGCTTTGGAATATCATTATTAATGAATTATTTTAGCCCATTTTCCTTCAGAACAACCTCCATTCTGTCTTTCCATGCAATATAATTTTAAATTCCCTTGAGTGCATATTCCAATATTAAGCCATCGAAGGCCATCTTGATCTGTCTATCGCACCAGATAATAGTTTTCCAAATTCGAATGTTGTTTAGCACAAACTCAATTTATTCTACACTATAGTGATTTCTTGCACTCTGATACCATGAAAAAATTATACAAACAATATGTATACCAATGTATTCAATCTGATAATGCGATATGCTAAAGCAAGATACTTAATCCTTCTACAAATTAATTGCATAAAATAAACATGATCACGTAATCAAACCAAGTAAAATAAAGAATAAAATCAGTCCATAACATAGATATTTTTCCTCGGGAAAGCTTGTTTCTCAAAACCCCTCTATCTTCTATTGCATATTCAACCAAGGAATCATGAAAATATTACAATGCACTCTTCTCACAAGATTCTGTTGCACTCTCACAATTGTCTCACACTGATCCGAAAAAAATCAACCAACACTTAGCTAGTTTTCAGCGTTTTCTCAGCTTGCCTTTCTTGCGTAATTCCTATAGAATTAAATCCCTTTTCTTTAGGAATTTCAGTCTTCCAAAACTATGCAATGCTCATGGGAAATCCTATGGGTGTATTACTGCATGTGAGCAGTTTGCTAATAATACAATTAATAGTTAACATCCCTTTAACCTCTCTCTCGACTGGGTCTTCCTCAGAAATGACATGCATGAAACTATTAATAGTCAATAATTTATTACTTGACATATCACTGCATGTAAATTAAATCTGATTTAATTCACTTGACTTATCACTAGTGCAATAATCAGTTACAACTACTTAAATTGATTTTAACTCAATTAATTGAGTTAACTAATTTCTCATGCATTAAACTAATACACTAAATGCAACTTGGACTCAAAAACAAATAGAATCACTCTTCATGCCTCACCAACCACCCTTAACTCGAATTCCATGATCTAACTGATTTTATCACACTCAGCTAACAATTACAAGTGATTATGAGATAAGATTACAATTTATTATCCAATTTTATTAAGGCAAAATTAATTTAGACACACATTTCCTGTTGAATTTTCAACACTCCCTAGCTCCCCAATCTATCATTTCTCTTTGTAAGCCTATTGGTGGTGGTTAAGATAGAAAATAGAGCAAGACAAAGCGAGGATAGTGAGTACATAGCCACAGGGGTTGGTACAAAGTAACAAGGACTACACTGGTGTAATGAATCTTTCCTAATGAATTTCTATGTTGTTATTTATAATTTATGCTTACGTATACCATGTAATGTGAATCTTTATTGATGCAGAATAAGTAAATCACTTCTTACTACATTGAATAGTCAAAATAACTGAGAGATGAGTAAAAAATTGCAAATATTAACCTCTAGATTCATGGTATCATGAGATATAAAACTCTAAAATTTTAAATCAATCTATCTTAAAGATCTCAACATTTCTTAAAAAATCATAGCACATAAAGAAGAAACTATTCTCACTTTATTCCAAGTAAGCTCTCATACATTATTTACTAAAATATATTCAAACAAGAAACTAGTAACCCACAAGGTTTGTACTAAGTAGCCTGTACTATGCTAGCACATTGTTTCCCTATTAGTGATTTGATATGTTGCCATTTACAATTTGTTTACATATTTAATGCAATGTGAATATTTTCAGTGACAACATAAGTCATTTACAATCTATTTACATATGTAATGCAATGTGAATATTTGCAGTGACAACATAAGTCATAGACTTCCTAAAACATCGAGTAGTCAAATGAACTGAGATAAAAGTACAAAATTGTGATGAGAATCCTATAGGATGCATGGTACTGGGAAGTTAGGTTTCATGCATCAGAAGCAGGAGTTACATGGAAGTTATAAGAGAAATCACTATTGGAATGTTTTGAAGCCAATTTTAAAACTATGTTTTTTCCAATATTTTAAGGCCTTCAAACAATATCAAAAATTTACTTCACAGAGCATTTCCTAGTTTGTTTACCTATTCATAACCAATAATCCCCATAGGAACACGATAGGGAAAAATACTGCACGCTTTGAGAATGTTGTCGAATGTGAAGTGGGTCAGCTTCAAACCTACTTGTCGCATTGTCCAAAAAAAAAATTGCGCATTCACACCATGTCCATTTTGAGCATATCCTAGAAGCAATGAATTCCATGAAACCTCATCTCTTTCAAACATGTCATCAAACACATCATGTTCCTCTTCTAGTAGCCTACATTTGGCATACATATCAATAAGTGCACTTCCCACAAATATACGGTTATCATATCCACTTCTAATGATTTGGGTATGAACCTACTTGCCACATTCCAGATCTGTTAGGTTGGCACACGTGCTAAACACACTAGCAAAAGTGAAGTGATTTAGCTTCATACCCGACGTATGCATCATGACAAAATTCCATGGGACATCCTTGTAAAACCCATGTTGGACATATCCTAAAATACATACATTCCATGAAATCACATTTGGTTTATGTATTTTGTCAAACACTTGGCATGCATCCTTGATCGGAATCTGGGTTAGGGGAAATTTTTTTCCAAAAATTCAAAGTGCTTAGAATTGCACCAAACTAGAATGACAGCAACCAAATTGTCGCCAGGAATCTAGTGCAACTGGTTTCATCAAAAACCGAGTTTGGATTAAGAAGTTATAGCCTATTGATTGCCATTCAAAACATGCAAATGTTTAAAAACAAATTGCAGAACAGTGACAGGTTGATGACATGGCAGCCCATTCAGCATGCAGGGAATATTCTTCAGTTTTTTTCCCAATGGGAATGTGAAAAGTGTCACTACATGATTCGCCAGTTTGGGTTTGAGAAGGTGGAAATTTCCCAATGACCTCCTAATATTGAATTCAATTTTTTTATAATGTGGGGGGGAATCCAAAACAGGGACTGCCATGTGTCCCCCTCTAGTGTACCCCCTCTCCAAGGTCAGGTTTTAATTTCATATATTTTATGTAAGGTTAAAATGTGGGTGCATATGTTGCTATCCTAAGGTCTGAATTGAAAGTTATATAGTTCAAAATTCACATATATTCAAATTATAAACTATATTATGATTGGGCCAAGTTTGTAATAAACGAAAGTTTATTAAACCTTGGGTTTATATTGGAGTGTATATTATATGATAGTTTAGAGGGTTGATTTAATTGAAGTGCATAATCCAAATTCCGGTGGCATATTAAACTATGGGTTTAATACATATTACGGTGGCATACATGTTGGTGGGAACCATAGTTTGAGCAAGTTATTTTTGAGATTGCAACAAGATGATGAGCTTAGTGAAAAGAGTTGCCTTCACTAAGTGGGCCCGCAGGCTATTTTTGGCGCAAGTCAATTTTTAGACTATGTCTATTTTTATGCATGTCGATCACATTCTATGAGTTGCAGGATGCTCTTTGTGGATGGTTGTTCAAGTTGGAAAAATATATGGACTTCTATTTTTAGACATATTAGGTGGAATCTATTTTTAGATTGCTAGTCTAAAAATAGATATGTCGAATATTATTAGCTCTTAATAATATTTGGACTATAAACATTATCTTATTCTCTTGGAGAACTTCAGTTAAGTGCACAGATGTGGCATAGGAGCTGATAGAAGGAATTAAGCTATTCTTGAGGGTTAAGTGGAGCTATTGCATGGAGACTTTAGTTAGAACTCATGTGACAGATTTTGGTGGAGTTATTGAGGTAGTTGGTGGAGTTGTGTTCAGTTTAACTTAGTTAAACATAGTTGAGCTAGTTATATCTTGTCTAACTGATTGATACACTAGTGAGAGTGGTGTGAATTAATTATTAATTAATTCACTAATTATTAAACCATTAATCAACTGAAGAATACATCAGTTAACTACAGTGCATGGACAGTTTCAGTGGAGACCAATGGAGAGGTAGGTGAAAGAGCAGTGTGACTATTAGTTGTGACTATAGTGTTGCATGATTTGCAACACACAGTGGTTGGAGATGCCAATGAGGATTGCGTGAGAAAGTCTGGAACAATTCAATTTCATTCAGAGCCATTCTTCAGCAGTGATTGCGCAGTAGAGGCAGGCTAGCAGGTGGCAGAGATCGATGCATGGGATTTGCTAGATCGAACCTGATTAGTGTGTAGCAATTGGAGATTGTACTGAGAGCTTGTGAGGAGCTTTGTATGATGATTTTTACATGATATCTATGACATATAATATACATATAGTTGGGGGTTTTCAGCTTTAAGCTTTCCCATAAATTACTGTGTTCATATGTGTGAATTTTTTATGGTTTTAATGTGTGCATGCAATTTATTTTATTTCTGCAAGTAATGATCAATGGTAGAAGAGATTTTGTATTGTGCATGAAGTCAAATAGTGTGTGATCAGGAGAATCTCAGATGCATAACACATTATTTATATAATTTCTACATGGTATCAGAGCGATATTGATCATTGGAGAAATTACAAAGCATTGAAGTGGTTGAGTTTTGTGCTGGTGGAATTTGAATTTGCAGTAGTGTTTTCTTGTTGTCAAAGTTGAGATGTCTTTCAACGGATTGCGATTGGAGTATGCCCTTGAGGGTAGCTCGAATTATATTGCATGGAAGGATAGGATGGAGGCGGTGCTGGAGGACAATGGGTTGAAGGAGTTCATAGATGCAGAAATTCCAAAACCTGCTTCTAACGATGTTGTCGCACTTGACGCATGGCAAAAGAAGAAAACAAAGTGTCGAAGGATTCTATTCAAAGGTGTGAAGGATAACATAGTGTCTAGCCTTCATGGTAAAGCTTCTCCATTCTTGATGTGGAAAGCTTTGACAAATTTGTTCCAAATCAAGAGCGACCAGAGGAAGTTGGCGCTCAAGGATAAACTCAGGAATATAAAAATGGAGAAAGGCGAAAGTATACCCAAGTACCTCACGAAGTTTCTCTAGTGCAGGGATGAGCTGGGAAGTGTGGGGGTTACTGTAGATGACGAGGACTTGGTGAGCTTGGCTCTCCTTGGGCTTCTGAAGAGTTGGAATTCCTATCAATACTCTATCAATGGTCGAGAGAAACTGTCAGGATCGGAGTGACTTTGGTTGAATCTTGTACAGGAGGAGATAAGGCAGAGTACCAGGGATGGATCTTCATCGAAGAATGCAGATGAAGAAAATTGCACTTTGGCTGCCAAAGCAAGGAAGAGGAAGAGCAAGAAGAATGCTTCTCAATCCAGTGCGAAAGGCAAGAAGCAGGACATGTCCAAGGTGAAGTGCTTTCACTGTCACCAACACGGACATTCCACCACTAATTTTCCATAGAAGAAGAAAAATAAGCAGGCTACTGGATCTGCGGATGGAGAGGCCTTAGTGTCGCATTTTGAGCTGAAATTTTTTGGTGATCGCATGCTTGGTCTCAAGTGTGATGGGATCAGTGTGGTTTCTTGACAGTGATGCGTCTTTCCATATGACCGGAGACAAATGTTTTTTTACTGATCTGGATGAGAAGGATCTTGGAGTGCACATCAAGATGGGCGGTGATGGTAGATACAATG
This sequence comes from Pinus albicaulis, assembly GCA_034641835.2. Classification (NCBI taxonomy): domain Eukaryota; kingdom Viridiplantae; phylum Streptophyta; class Pinopsida; order Pinales; family Pinaceae; genus Pinus; species Pinus albicaulis. Next base: position 262,531,637 of record CM076573.1, read on the forward strand.
CGACCGGTATCGGGACCATTTCCTTTGATAGGGAGTCTAGTAAACCCTTCGTATTGAAGGAATTCTAGGATTGAATAAGAATATTATCTCTATGGCAATGTTGGAAGACAAGAGATATGATGTTGTCTTTAGCGAGGGAAAGGATTTCCTGCGCAGTAAGGCAATTGGTGAAACCTAGAGGATAGGGGTTCGAGTTAAGAACCTCTATCAATTGCAGGTAGATGGCTGTACAACAATGGTAGGCAAGGTAGAAGGAGTGGTGAGCCAAGATGAGGGCGAGCTATGGCACAAGAGATTGGGCCATCTTCACCATGGTGCTTTGAAAATTTTGTAGCAGATTTCTACCGGGCTTCCCAAAGGTACACTTGCACAGTCATATCAGTGCAAGGGATGTACTTTGGGAAAATTTGTGAAAGCCACCTTTCAAGAGAAGGATAGTCGCACCACGACGATCCTTGAGAGAATTCACACAGACGTGTGTGGACCTTTCTCAGTAGCTTCGATAGCAAAGCACATGTATTATGTGATCTTTGTTGATGACTTTTCTCGGAAGTACTGGATCTTCTTCATGCAGAAGAAGAGAGAGACATTCTCTAATTTCTGTGAGTTTAAGGCACTGGTGGAGAAAGAGTCGGGGAAGTAGGTGAAGGCTATTATGAGTGACAATGGTGGTGAATTCATCTCTCGCGAATTCAAGGACTTTTTCAGTGCAGAAGGAATTCGAAGAGAGCTCATAGTGCCTCATAACCCACAACAGAATGGGGTCGCGGAGCAAAAGAAAAGAATGATCGTGGGTGCTGCACGGGAAATGTTGCATGATCAGGGCCTTCCCATACACTTGTGGGATGAGGCATGCAATACTGCGGTTCATGTGAAAAACTGTTGTCCTCACAAAGTAATTGGCATGAGTACACCCGAAGAGGCATTTTCTGGTAAGAAGCCTGATATTTCTCATTTGAAGATTTTTGGCTCACCTGTTTACATTCATGTGACAAAGGATGCCAGGAAGAAGTTAGAGCCAACTGTAGAGGTTGGGATATTTTTGGGGTACACTGATACACGCCACAACTATCGTGTGTATTTTCTAGACAGTCGGAAGACTGTTGTGCAAGGGGATATCAAATTTCATGAGGAGAAAGCCATGAAGTGTTCGCTTGAGAGGGAGCCACACTTGCATGCAGACGAGGAGATATTAGTTCCTAAGGATGAGCCTTGGGATGAGCCACAAGAGGAGGTTCATGGAGTTGAAGAAACCACTCATGCAGTGCCAACCATCAGAGGGCGGAAGTGCACTACAGAAGCTAAGTGACTGAATCTTAATGCAAAGAATATTGTAGGAGAACCTACATCACATCGTAGAAAGAGACAGTCACCTGACTGATATACTGGATACATGGCTCTGATGAGCAAGTGTATCGTGACAGAACCATCCTCTTTCAAGGAAACTGTAGAGGACCCTGCATGGGTAGATGCCATGGTGGAAGAGTATGATTCAATTGTTAGAAACAGTGCATGGGAGATTGTCCCAAGGCCGGAAGGGAAATCAGTGGTAGGTTCGAGATGGATCTACAAAGTGAAGCAAGTAGTTGACGGGAGCGTCGAGAAGTACAAGGCAAGATTTGTTGCCCGAGGCTTCTCACAAATTGAGGGGATTGACTATGAGGAAACCTTTGCATCTGTTGCACAGTATTCTTCCATACGGATGATTCTTTCTCTCTTAGCACAGATGGGGTGGCACATTCATCAGATGGATGTGAAGACTGTGTTCCTCAATGGAGTCATTAAGGAGGAGGTGTACATAGAGCAGCCTGAATGTTTTTATATCTTCAGTAGCGAGTCGCATGTGTGCAGGCTCAAAATAGCGTTGTATGGGTTGAAACAAGCACCTCGTGCTTGGTACACATGGATAGATAGTTATTTCACTGGACTTGGATTCTCCAAGACTGAGGTGGATCTGAACCTATACCAGATTGTGGTGGAGGGTAAGTTGCTGATCATTGTACTTTATGTAGATGATTTGATTATGACAGGTGATGAAATGTTGATACACTCATGCAAGGTTGATCTTGCAGAGGAGTTTGAGATGAAGGACTTGGGCCTTCTTCATTATTTCCTGGGATTGGAAATTTGGAAGTGCAGTGATGGATTGTTTGTGTCTCAAGGCAAGTATGCCCGGGAGATACTGGAGAAGTTCAACATGCATGGCTGCAAGCCTATCGACACTCCTCTTCCCGGTGGATGGAGGAAAGAGGATGCTACATCGGCAGAGGTAGTGGATGCCACTGTTTACAGACAGTTTGTGGGGTCGCTTATGTATCTATTCAATACACAACCTGATATATGCTACACTGTTAACTAGCTTTCAGAAGCTATGGTTAATCCTACCAAGCTCTTTTTGAAGGCAGGCATGCATGTATTGAGATATCTCAGAGGCACATCAGGATATGGTTCATGGTACATATAGGAGGATGAGTTGAGGCGGCATGGCTTCATGAGCCAATATCATCATATTAGAGATTGTGTGTAGCAGAAGATCATGTTACTTTCTTACATTCCTACAGAGGATCAGGATGCTGATATCTTGACGAAGGCACTCACTAGGAGAAAATTTGAATACCACAGAGGCAGGATCGGGGTGGCAGATAATCCCTATCTTGTTGAGAGGGAGTGTTGAGATTGCAACAATATGATGAGCTTAGTGAAAAGAATCGCCTTCACTAAGTGGGCCCGCATGCTATTTTTGGCGCAAGTCTATTTTTAGACTATGTCTATTTTTAGACTATGTCTATTTTTAGACATGTCTATCATATTCTATGAGTTGCAGGATGCTATTTGTGGATGGTTGGTCAAGTTGGAAAAATAGATGGACTTCTATTTTTAGACATATTGGGCGGAATCTATTTTTAGATTTCCAGTCTAAAAATAGATATGTCGATTATTATTATCTCTTAATAATATTTGGACTATAAAAATTATCTTGTTCTCTTGGAGCACTTCAGTTAAGTGCATAGATGTGGCATAGGAGATGACAGAAGGAATTACGCTATTCCTGAGGGTTAAGTGTAGCTATTTCATGGAGAATTTAGTTAGAACTAAGCTCTAAAATATGATTGTTGTGATGCAAGAGAAGTATGAATATAAGAGGGAGAGCATTAAACTTCAAGAGCAGTTGATTTCCATGAAGGAGGAGAAGCAAGAGCTTCTTGAAAAGATGAATGAGATGGAGACTCGGCTCCGTGATGCCAAGGAAGGCTTAGCCATGTATGTGCATCAAAAATAGGTATGCAATTCAATTTTATCTTCAACTTCCTCTCAAAATGAATGTGTAGGTGCTTTTGAAAGACACACTAGAGGAATAGGGTCCAAATTATTGATGAAGATGGGCTATGAAGGTAAAGGATTGGGAAAACATGCACAAGGCATAGTTGACCTAAATTTCGTTGAGGAATGACCTAAGTATTTGGGTCTTGGTTATGGAAAACATGATGGATAAAGCTCTAAAGCTAAGGAGGCACATGAAGGTGTTCCAAGAAGGTCTTTCAATTCATGTTCATTACCTCATGCTTGTGAAGATTGTGTTCATGAGGAATGAAATTTTTTTACACCCACTTTGCAAGAAGGTGCTCATAAGCATGCAACTAATGGGAATGGTGAACAAGAGGATGTTGAAATCTCTAAAGTAATTGAATGCATTGTTGGTATTCTGAAGAGAGCCACTACCTCATCAAATTCACCTCCTCAAGAAGGTGATAAAGGTGAAAGTTCAAGGTATAAATCTTTTTTTAATCAATTTGCTTTTGATTATGATTAACATGATAAATATTCACATAATATTTGGAGAAATTTTTCATGTTCCTTTTCTGGTTTAGATAACCATAATGTTTCAAGATGTTGGAAGAAGATAGCCATGCACATGAAAATTTAAAAAAAAGGAGGCAGTAAGCTAAAGGTCCATTGGACAAAGAAAACCATGTTGAAAAGAAGATGCAATTGTTTTCACTCATTTCCATAAGCAAGGTCATATTGTAGACAAGTGTTGGACTTTGTATCCAACAAGTCATCCATGACATTTGAAGAAGGTTGAGAAAGATAATGGCAAGAATGGGAAAGAAGATTCCATAATTGATGTGGATCAAGATGAGTCACATGATGAATTGTAGCTGAAAGAAGCGCCACTGAAATGGTTTGTTCTTCTGTCTTTACAATGCATGTTGAATTTTTACGCCAAGAAGGTGTTTGAAAGTGGAGTATGTTGACTCACTTTATTGCAACAAAATTTTTTCATTTCAACTCTTTAAGTACATGTGCATATCGATGGGGTTCTTGTATTTATGATTTTACTTGTGAGAGAGTTGAAGAATTGTATACATGCATGAGAGTTTTTGTGTATGAACAGTGGAATTTTGATGGTTTCATTGTGCTTTAACATGCATGAGTAATTGATTTGTGTTGGTTGATTGCTTTGTTTAGCATGTATTTTTTCAACTTAAGATTGGTGATCATTTGCACGTGCATGAGTGTTGACTATTGTTGGCCGATTGTGTGTTGCATGCATGCCATATTGACTTGGAAGAGTTGATTTTGTCTCCCATGAGAAAAGGAGATGTTGACGAAGTGTTTCATGAAATGTGAAATTCATTTTATTTTGGGAAAAGAATCATCAAATTATTATACATGATTATGCTTGACTTGAGAGTTAGTCGTTTGAAGAGGCATGTTTTGTCGACTTGTGTTTGGTTGATGAGTTTTGACACCAAGATGTAAGAGTGCATGGAAATTCTCACATGATGTGAAATTCGTTGCTTTGAAGGAGCAAGAGGATATGTCATCAAGTTATGTTTCTTACATGATGTGTTTTTTAGATTGATGGTTGTGTTTGTGATAAGATGTAAAAAAGAAAAAGAAATTTGCAGCCATTGTAGAAAATTTTATGTGTTGACTCCAAGAAGAGAAGGAGATGGCAAATGCATTCTTCCAAATGTGGAATTTGGAACTGTGGAGGTAAACAAAGGTCATTTATTTTCTTTTTATTACTGATGTTGGAACTCATTGTTGTAGTTCACTCATATGGGCTTAATTTGGAAATGTGGTTTCCAAGGAGAAGCTTTCATCAAATGCATGTTTGTGCAAAGGAGGAACATGATTCTTGGTGGGAAGGAAATCAGTTAGTTTTCCATGCACCAATGAATCAATTTGGTACAAAAAAGTGTTATGTCAGTCAACAAGTAGCCAACAAGTGTTGGATTTTTTCAACAGAAAAAGGAGAACATTGGTTGAAAAGCCAAGCCATTTGTAAGTTAAGGCATGTCATTGAATCCAAGTGGTTTTCATGGTGATTTTTCAAAGTAGAATCAAGATGATAGAACTTGGGAAACAAAAGAGTATTCAGCTCTCATGAGATAACCATCTTTTCTGGGTCCAAAAGCATGTCAGTGGGAAGCAGTGATCAGAATCTGTATTAGGGGAAAAAATTTGCCAAAAACTAAAACTACTCATAATTGCACCAAACTAGAATGACAATGACCGATCCGTTTCTAGGAATCCAACACAAATCATTTTGTTGAAAACCGAGTTTGGATGAAGAAGTTATAGCTTGCTGACCGTCGTTCAGAACAAACAAATTTTTTTTTTATTGTAGAACAGTGATAGATTGATGACATGGCAGCCCAGTCAGCATGCATGGAATATTCTTAAGTTTCTTTCCCAATGGGACTATGACAAGTGTCACTGCAGGATTCACCAGTTTGGGTTTGAGGTGGTGGAAATTTCCAAATGACCTCCTAAGGTTGAATTGATTTTTTTTTATGTGGGAGGACAACCCAACTAGGGACTGCCATGTGTCCCCCCTGATGGACCCCCTCTCCAAGGTCAGGTTAAAATTTTATTTATTTTATGCTAAGCTTCAAATTTGAGTGCATATGTTACTATCCTAAGGTTCGAATTGAAAGTTATATAGTTCAAAGTTCGCATGTATTAAGGTTCTCAACTATATTATGATTGAGCACATTTTATAATAAACCAAAGTTTATTAAACCTTGGGTTATATATATATAATGGAGCTTATATTGTATGGTAGTTCGAAGGGTTGATTCAATTGAAGAGAATAATCCAAAGTCCAGTGGCATATTAAACTATAGGTTTAATACATATTATGGTGGACCATATATTGGTGGGAGCCATAATCTAATCAAGTTATATGGAGTGCAATTTTAATATAAGGTTTGGAGGCGTATTATGTATATGGAAAAATATATATAGGATGGGCGGAGGGCGGGTCGAACCCGTGACCTCCCCCTCCTAATCCTACGCTCTAACCAATGGACCACTGGATGGGACTTGTAAAGTCTCTGTCCCCAAATAGTATTTAAATTTGCTTGCGGACTCTGATGGCAGAAGGGAGGGTGCCAAACCTCCTCCTCATATGACTTTACCACATAACCTTGACCAAAAACCTATCATAAACACGCTTAGTGTGTAATTAAATGCATTTATACATTAATTAGCTCTTAGTTAAGTTAGCTGCAGATTCAATGATCACCCCATTTTCAGTGGACTTGCTAATTTGGCAGACTTATCTGGAGTCTTCTCCAGATTTGGAGGGGGAATCAAGGGGAAAATTGAATGAACCATACCTTGAGAAATTTTTGACCAATTTTGGCTTAGGAAGAGTCATTCATATTATATTGGCATGCTCTTAATCTATTGGTATATTTTGCAAAGGCAAAGGAGAAATTCTACAGGCGTTTTTGTCACTTTGAAGAAAAAGGAAGCTCAGGGCTACCAAGAGGGAATGCCATGCCTAGATCAGCTGAAGACCAATATTGGCCCAAGAAGAGTCATTATTAGATTATTTTGATGCTCTTAACACAATGGAATAGGTTACAGAGGTGTTGGAGCACTTTTGAAAGTGTTTTTTGTCACTTTGGAGATTAAACAAGACTAGGGCAACCATGATGGGAGGTCAAGCCTAGATTAGCTAGAAACCAATTTCATAGATTGAATAGTCATTTTTGAGGTTTTTGGATATTATGAAGCCAATGGAGTAGGTTACGAATCTAGTGGAGAACTATAGGTGCATGTGATCATACATTTGACTCTTAATCCCAAGAGGGCCTAGCTAGTTGAAGCAGGTCCATGGAGATGTAGCCCAGGAGGTGTCAACTCCGTTATCAGCCATTATATTATGTGTAGGCCATGCGTTATTTATCTTAATTTAATTTTTTGTACATGAATTTTTAAAAGCTAATTAACTCATAATTTTATCATCAAAGACACATAAAAAGTGACACATAAACCCCTTTACAATTGGTTAACTTGAGACGATCCTAAACACACATTTTTAATACTGATGAGGGAGCTAGCACAACAATAACTAGTTTTCCCATATTCAGATCAATCCTCTAAAATACCACACTTAATATACATATTTATGATATTGTTATGCAGGAAAAGGCAAGGCTTGAATCCTTGTTTTATAATATGGACATGAATCCATGTGTCCTTTGACAGAGATTTTATCCTAATACACCCTTGCAAGAGATAAATATACACGTTATAATCTGTTGGGAATCCATGTTGGCTTATTTGTGTCCATAATTCCAATGCCTCATGAAATTTTCCATCCTTACACATTGCACTGATATGTTTAGTGAAATAAGGATACTCTTTGTTGGGGTGGTAATTCTCTATTAGGTATTCTTCAATACTAGCACAACTACTATGATAGAGAGAAGTATAAAGAGTTTTAATCTCAAAGCTAGAAATCCTAAAAATATAAGTGGGTTTTCATGTAATCCTGGGATTGTTGCGAGATATTTCATAAGAGTTGTAAAATTCAAGTGATCAAAGACCGAATTATGATTTATTTTTTATTATTATATCAATGTGATGAAGGCAAGAGGGATAAAGCCTTAGACAAGATAAAATGTTTTTGGAAAGTTTCTCCCCATTCTTGAGTCGCACAAGAAGAAACCATTTCATAACATAATCTATGAGAGACAATGAAAACCTTGAATGTGGCTTCCAAGTTCCCTGCTTATATTAGGAACATTTATTTTTTCTTTTCTCTTCTTTTAACTGAACTCCTTCCCTTCATTTAAATTTATATTTTTGAGAATATGTTCCCATTTCGACATCCATTCCTCTAGTTAAAAGTTAAAATATTTTGGATGAGTATCCAAAATATTATACAAAATCACAATAGTTCGATAAAATTTAAAATCGAACGACAATTAGTCACAAAGTTGCTTCTACTGAGAAACATATTCATATAGGAAATAAAACAAGGAAACCCCTAAAATACAAGGGAAAATTACACCATAGATTTGATTTCTAGGAATGGTATAGGGAAAAATGGCCCCTGACCAGTGCCATCCCTAGAAATTGCAAGTAATTGGAAGCAAAATCGGGGTTTGAATGAAATTTGGAGAGGCGAAATATTTTTTTATCGAGTTATTTTTTATGGCTAAAATAAAATATTTATTTATTTTTAAATAATTTTTGAGTGAACTATAGAAAGTGTGTGTAATATAAAAAACGCGCCCCTCCAAAATATAAAACCCCTTAAATTTTTCCCATTGGATAATATTCACCCCTAAAATTTTCTATGGAGTAGGTTTGTAAACTCCTTGAAAGTATGAAGGTTGCTTGGCTCATGTAAAGGAACATGTATTCTGAAAATATGTACTACATATTTGTATAAGGCGCATGTGTCAGTTCATCTATTATGGCCCTGAAGAACAAAGGTGAAGGAAAAGAAAGTGTGGCATGCTAGGGCACTTGTTATGTGGACAGGGGAGTAAAACATATTGCATATTGTGTTCATGCTTTTGGGGACCAAAAGCTCCTTAGTGGGGAGGAATGATCTAGGTGGCTCCAAAAACACTCAGTGATCAAAGATGGCTTTGGAGAGGCTTAAAATTCAAAATATTCAAAATGCAGAGAAGGGAAGACCAAGTTGTAGTGCTCGTTGATACGGTTCTAGTGGTGTAAACGACACTCAAATCTAATTCCAAATGATCAACCTATTGCTGCTTAAAGTTTGAAAAGACATGGAAAAAGAGGGGAACACATTGTGCCACATGACATCCTAGTCAGCAGGTGGGACCCACGAGGTACATGGAATCCCATCAACCATTGACATATGGCACTCCATCATTGGCTCTTGCATCTAGAAAATTACAAAAATAAAATGATATTAAAAATCTCATATAATTACAAAAGTCATTAAAAACAAAAAAAATCAATTTAAAAATCGTAGATGATTATTTCAAAACAAAAATTATATTAGAAATATAACCAATACTTTCATCATCGTGCATCCTTAAATTTTTATATTGAATTCTAAGAGTTTGAAGTTTCGCACTTTTTACCTTTGCATCACCTTCATAGCTCTGAATGATCTTGTCCCATATTTCCTTTGCTCAATTCAGTTGCATAACTATGACAAATTTTGTTTCTGACAAGCTTCCTAATAAAGAATTGACAGCTTTGGCATTGATTTCATATATCTTCCTTTCTGCTGCATTTGTAGGAACACTTGTTGGATACTGGTAACCTCCTTGCATGATTCCCCATACGTATGCTCCGAGACTTTGAAAATAATATCTTTTTTGTATCTTCCATAATAATAGATTACTTCCATTGAATAGTGGTTCCTTGATAAAAAATACTCCTTCACGAATTCCCATTGCGACGGATCTCCTTCAAGTGATCAAGCTTCTTCAGAAGGACCTGCTCTAAAAACAATTGTTGGGAAAAATAATGAGAGGGGGGGGGTGGTGAATCAATATTTATAACTTACTGTAAACTTTTACTTTTATTTATTAATTTATATACGCGTCTTTAATGAACCCAAATAGTGTATAAACGTGAATATCTTTAATGAAACTTGCATATGATCTGAGATCTTATTATGCAGATAAATATTTACTTAGATCAGTGCATCATTCATTCATCAGATTTTTAGTAAGAAGTAATCATGTGCATTAAGAACATAATAAATAATCACATATAAATAACACTTATGAACACCAAGATTTAAGGTGGAAACCCAAGTCAGGAGAAAACCACCATTGCTGTCGTCTCTGCCTTCAATATTTATTATAAAGAAAAATACTTACAATATTATACTAGTGCAGACTCATACCAGCACGCAGGAATCGACTTGCAAAATGCTGCAACCATCTCTCATTCTCCAACTTCTACTGGAAGGTAGCTCTAACCTCGTGATCTCATTTACCGGCTACCACTGGAAGGGAGCTACGACCCCCTGCTTCTCGTTTACTAGCCACTCCTAGAAGGGAGATACTACCCCCCGATCTCGTTTACCAGAAACTACTGCAAGGGAGACACAACCCCCTCACTGAAGGCTTCAACCCTCAGCACCACCGTGGACCACGATTCATCAATTTTCACACTGGATCCAACATCTTCCACACAAAACTATTTGTAGGAATCTTTTCATTAGATTTTCAACCTAGACCCAATCCACACATTTAAGCTCAAAGAAAAAAAATCAAACTGAAACTCATAATCATATCAAATCATTCACTGAATCCTCAATCAACCAACCAACCATTGATCTTTAACCAAAATCATATAGCAGCATAATCAATATTCAAACAACCCAAATTTGTATGAAGACATCATTAAGAGACAACAGTAATCCAGCAAAAATGATAAGACGTTTCCTTCCACATACATCAGCAAAACCCTGGATTCCATACATGCTTTTGCTGAAACAAACTTGTGTATATACACGATTTTACAGAGACAAACCAACATATAGATCTGCAAACATTTCAGGACTGTGTAACACTTCAGAATAGATAACCAACTCAGATCTTACCCTTCACTTCAACAAATATTCGCCCGATCACGGATCTAAACATTTCATAAACATATCAAGAAAATACATAGTCATTTCACGTCTAGAGATCTTGATCCATCATTGTATTCATAGGTGCATCATTTATTTTAGATCTATCAATAAAATGTAGCCCATTCCATGCAAATATACTTCAAAGTGAAGTATTCATTCAATACCAAAACACATGCACACTTTTTCACTAGGATCTTCTTCTCCTTATATAGGTTGAGTCTTTCCCAATACCATGAACAAAAACCAAACAAGTGCCGATGGTACTCTTGGACGGAATCAAATAGACGACAAATCACTCAATATTGTGGGCTAATACCATCGTAAGGACCCGTGGTATCATAAAAAGAGTGCATAAGTACATACGCCACTTGCGTGCTTCGCACCTACGTGTATACGTGACTTTTATTCATCCAACCTGCATATACTTTATGAAATATTACCTTTATCATTTCTTTGACCTTGACTGGATTTCCTTTCTCTGCCACATCTGAACTGACCTGTAGATACATCATTTGAAAATCTTTAGTTCAAAAAGGAAAACTCATCAAGTAGGTTGCCATCAAGGAAAACATATTACATCATAATGCCAACAATATCCCCCTTTGGACTAGATGGAAACCATGCTGGTGTTTGATCACCACAAAAGATAGATACATTAATCATAAACATTATTCAAACAACAAGCTACTCTCCCCCTTTGACATCAAGGGAAAAGGGTGGATCAATACCAAAACAAGGTTTCTCTTTCCTTGTAGAAAGAAGAGCTCTGTATATCTAATGTGCATTGAATTGATCATGCTTCCCCGGAGCTCATGTTGAATCTTTAGAGAGATTTTTCAATGAAGTAGATGACTCTATGACTCAACCGAGTATGAAATTTCCTATCACCAAGGACTCATACTTACATCAATGATCCAACCAAGTGGAATTAAATATTTGGCTCAACTACCCAACCAAGTTGGTTTACAAATTGACTCAACTACCCAACCAAGTGGGTTTAAAAATTTGAAGATGTCCTTACAAGAATTAATATAAAAAATTTACATCATAGGTCTCAACATGACCTTTTCATCAAATAACAGATATGAATTTGTATAACAAGGACCAAAATACCTCAAGAGAGAGGGATCATAATTCAATAACCATCATAATGCCAACAATGCATTCTTCTTAGAAAGGCTAATGCTCCCCCTAAACCTGTGCATCCTGAACACCTTCACCAACCAATTAATCAAAGCATATTCATCAAGGAGATAATCAAAACTTAATATCATATCAACAGATACAACCATTAGTTTAAGAAAATTATAGCTGTCAGCAGCATATCAAAAATTGTTCTTGAGTCTGTCTCACTTTTTTTCTTATCAGAGAAAACATACACATCTGCCTTCAATGGAACTCACGTGTATACATGGATTTCGTTCATGAAAACCACATACAGAAAGTGAAATACTAGAAATTTCACATCTCCATATCCCCCTGAACTTATAAATTATGTACATGTCTTCTGTTGTCACATAAGAGGCACTGTTAGAAATAAACAAAACCAAAATTACCAAACCAACCATGGGAATCACCATATATTTCTCCCCCTGTGATGATACAATACTTATTCCTATAATGTTTATCACATCACTCATGCAATCATTATGAGAAGTAAACTTTAGAAACAGATAACTGCAGTAGGGTCAATATTCCCTACTTTTTTTAACGATGCTTCTTCTTTTTCCAGCTTTGCTTGTAATTTCTTATTGTGTGCTGGAACTTCTCCAATTTCTTAGATATGTTCATCATACTTATCTTGCAATCAATGGCCTTATGCCCAAATGAGTTAGAATAGAAACAACGTCCATGAAAGCATCGTTTCTTTCTTCATCTATGCAATTCTTTACTAACCATATCCTTTTCTTTTAGGGAAAAATCATCATCCATGGCACATGTCATAAGTACTTGCAGACGTTGATAAGAATCTCCTTCTTCTTCATTTGACAGTTCATCATTATCTTCATTTGTATAATAATTCCTTCCTTTTTCAAACTGTTTCCTTTTATCATGATTTTCTTTATAAGGGAATTTATCAACATAATTACCAACTTTACCATCGGCAAAACACTTGAAAGGAAGCTTACCTCTAAATCTTCCAGTACCTGGCTGAAGTCTTCTTACAAAATTGGCTTCTTCTTCTTCTTATATATAACTTGATTCCTTGAGAAATTCCTTTTATTTTCGTTTTGCATGGGCCTTAAAATCAACTTCTCTGACTTGTGAGGGACCTCCTTTTCTCATTTCAAAAGCAATTAGGATAACGTGTAGTTGAATAACAGTAAGATTTTGTAGATCCTACGTTTCTACAATAGCTGACACTTTTGACTCGAACTTTGGAGTTAGAGATCTCAATATATTTTCTATTAAAGTTGAGTCTTTTATATCTTCACCCATATTCCTCATAGAATTCACAATCTCATCTAGTCGTAGGAATAAACTTGCAATACTTTCATCATCGTGCATCCATAAATTTTCATATTGAATTCTAAGAGTTTAAAGTTTGGCACTTTTTACCTTTGCGTCACCTTTATAGCTCTGAATGATCTTGACCCATATTTCATTTGCTGAATTGAGCTACATAACTTTCACAAATTCTTTTTTTGACAGGCTTCCTAACAAAGCATTGACAACTTTCGCTTTGATTTCATTCTCTTCCTTTCTGCTACATTTGTAGGAACACTTGCTAGATACTGGTAACCTCTTTCCATGATTCCCTGTAGATCTGCTTCACGAAATTGAAAATAAGCTCTTGTTCGTATCTTCCATAATAATAGATTACTTCCATTGAATAATGGTGGCTTGATAAAAAATACTCCTTCATGAATTCCCATTGCGATTGATCTCCTTCAAGTGATCAAGATTCTTTAGAAGGACCTTCTCTGATACCAATTGTTGGGAAAAATGCTAAGAGGGGGGGGGGGGGTGGGGGTTGAATTAGTATTTATAACTCACTGTAAAATTTTACTTTTCCTTACTGATTTCTATACGTGACTTTAATGAAACTTACTGAAATTTTATTTTTATTTATTGATTTCTATACATGCGGCTAGCTTTAATGAAACTTGTGTATGTCTAGAGATCTTATTATGCAGATAAATCTTTAGTTAGATCAGTTCACCATTCATTGATCATATGTTTAGTAAGAAGTAAGCATATTCAGTAAGAACAAAATAAAGCATCACATATAAACGATACACATGAAAACCATGATTTAAGGTGCAAACCCAAGTTGGGAGAAAACCACTGCTGTTGTCGTCTCTATCTTCAATATTTATTATAAAGAAAGTTGATTACAATATTTTACTGGTGCAGATTCATACCAGCATGCAGGTACCCATTTGCAGGATGCTAAAACATTCTCTCATTCTCCAGCTTCTATTGGAAGGGAGATCCAACCCCTTCATCTCGTTTACGAGCTACCACTGGAAGGGAGCTACGATCCCCTGCTTCTCATTTACTAGCCACTCCTAGAAGGCAGCTACTACCCCCTGATCTCATTTACCAACAACTACTGGAAGGGAGCTACGACCCCCTCACTGAAGGTTTCAACCCTCAGTACCACCATGGACCACATTTCATCAATTTTCACACTGGATCCAACAAATTCCGCACAACACTATTTGTAGGCCTCTTTTCATAAGATTTTCAGACTTGACCCAATCCACACATTTAATCTCAAAGAAAAAACATCAAATTGAAAATCATAATCATATCAAATCATTCACTGAATCATTAATCAACCAACCAACCATTGATCTTTAATCACAGTCATCTAGTAGCATAATCAATATTCAAACAACCTAGATCTGTATGAATACATCATTGACATATAACACTAATACATAAAAAAATATTAGACATTTCCTTTCGCATACTTAAGAAAAACCCTAGGTTCTATTGGAACGGGGGTTCCTAACCCTAATTTTTTCTAGTTTTGTAATATTTTTGTAATATTTGGTCTAGCGAAGGGGGTTTGGGGTGGGTCAAACCCCCAATGAATTATAATGGGTTAAAAAGGTAGACCTAGGGTCCACCAAACATGGTGTGTGGACCATAGGATAGCACAGTCTAAGGTGCTATAAGTAGATGGTTAGATCGAGTCTAGAGGTAGGCTAAGATTGATTGATGCAAATTGCAAATTATCGAGATCTGTTTTGGGTTGTATTTGGGTAAGGACACTGGCTAGTTGTGTGCGGGTTGTGAATTGGGTCTATAAGTGGATTTTGGAAGCTAATGAATGATAAATTTTTTGGATTGTATCTCTGTGTTATAAGAATTGGCCATGTTTATGATATTACGGTGGTTTAGTTTGTCGATTAATATTGATGCGCATGTGGATGCGAAGGTGTTACTGAGATCTAATTAGTAATAGTTGTTTATTTTTGCTATCTGTGGGTTTATGAACTTCACATTTTGCATGTATACTATTAAAGGTTTTACAATAAGATTTCCTCTGCGCAAATCTGATAGATATTAATATGTTCGCCTCTATTAACGCTCCTCTTAGGGTGCTGAAACCTGGTTCCAACACCCTCCCATATTATTTCGGGTGAGACCTTGACTTGCGCAAGTAGTTCATTGCCAAAATGGATAGTAGTATAAGGGTTTGTTGGAAAACCTTAAATCCGAACTTGGGTCAGGGCCCCTCAAGCCAACAAATGGTTTCGTTGATGGGACCAAGTGTTAGGTCCCTATATTTCTAGTATAGTCCCTTATTGTTGTTATTGTAACCCCCTGATTGTTATTATTGTACCCTTTTAACCCCCATATTGTTATTATTGTGCCCTTAAATTATTATTGTTAGGTCGTCTAGGATTACATTGTGGCGCCATGGACTCCTATATATAGAAGGGAGGTTTCATAATTTGAATCATCCAAGAATTGTTCATTCATGTAATGTATTGGAGGTTGCCCCCTCGAAGTGGCTTATTTATAAGGCGTTTATATCTCTTTTAATCTCTTTTTGGAACTGGTTTCACAAAATTTGGTATCAGAGCTTTGAGCTTCTAGGGTTTCGCTGCTCCAAACAGGTCATCGTGGAATTTTCGCTATAATTTTTTTCTGCGAAGGTTTAGAATCTAAAATTTTTAGAGTGTGAATCCAAAATCCTGAGGAACATCATCACAGAATTTTAGAGCTTGGTTCGCAATATTTTCGGAGATATAATTTATGCAAGTTAGGTCATTTTGCAGGCTCCTGAATTTAACCTAAATAGGTCATTGTGGTATTTTTGTAATAAATTTGTTTCTACGAAGGTTTAGAAGCTAAAATTTTTAGAGTATGAAGCCACAATCCTGAGGAACATCGTCACAAAATTTCAGATATTGGTTCGCAATATTTTCGAAGATATGATCTGTGGAAGTTAGGGATTTTTGAGGCTTCTTAATTTCATCTCAAAGAGGTGATAATGGGAAAATATTCATAGCTCTCTCTCTGAGCATCAGATTGGAATGCTATAGAAAGTGGCCACAAGTACACAGAATTTAGTTTTCGGTCTATCAATTTCAGAGCCAAAGGAGGAAACAGTGACACGTGGCAAGTCGTACAAGTTCGCTCTACTGAACCAATCCAAAATTGGGTCATTGTGGGAGATTGGACATAACTTTCCCTTGAAGAATCCAAATCAGATCAGACCTGTGGAATTTGAAAGAAGCTTCAGAAGGCTACTATAGGGCTGAATTTTAGATATTGAGGATCCAAAACTATAGAGATAATTCAATTTCAATATCGAGCTCCTCAAAAGCAAGTAAAAGGTGTGTATTTTTTTTTCGAATTGCATAAGTCTTGTTTGAAGAATCAAGTTGAATTGATTCCAAGGGCATATTGTAGAATATATATCAGTATTGGATTCTAAAATGGCCCCTAAAAATAATTCAACACCCATTAAGCCTTTAGAAAGCTTTACTATGACTCATGAAGATGAAGAATGGCAACATGACATATCAAAATTACAAGAGCAAGTGCAACAAATTTCGCTCTCGCAAAGAGCAACAAAAAATGACATGGAATTTTTGAAGAAAGGCATGGAAACTAAGATGGATGGTTTGAAGAAAGGCATGGAATCTAATATGGATGGTTTAAAGAATGGAATGGAATCTAAGATAGATGGCATGGAAGCTGGCATGGAATCTAAGATGGATGACATGGAAGCTAAGATCGATGAGAAAATGGAAAACATGAAGAATGATCTAAAAACAGACATGGAAGGTTTGACAAAGTTGATACAAGAAATGTTTCCTAATGGTGAAAAGATAGAAGAGGAAACTCGTGATGAGAACAAAATAAATGTTAATCGTGATTTCATAAAATCTAATGTTGGCGGGAAGAACCACCATATTCCAAAAATGGATATGAGGAAGTTTTATGGAAAGGATCCTGTAACATGGATACTATAGATGGAGCAATATTTTGATCTTCATAATGTGAAAAACACACAAAAGGTATGCATTGCAACTTTAAATTTAGAACAAAATACATTAGTATGGTATCGATGGATTTGCTCCCATAAAAAAATTGTCATTTGGTCAATTTTTATGGAGGAAATGATAGCAGATTATGAGGATACAAAGAGCAACACCTTCTTTATCCAATTGATAAATCTCAAACAAAAGGGTTTAATGGGGGAGCACATTGAGGACTTCCAAAAATTGAAGATAAGGGTAACTGATATTCCAGAGGAACACATGATTGATCTCTTCATAGGTACTTTAAAGGATAACATCCAACATGAAGTTCGCATTTTGGAACCTGATTCATTGGAGAATGCATTCAAGTTGGCAAGAAAAAATGAATGTAGAATTATGGCGACAAGGAAGTCTACCACTCACTTATATAAAGAGGGAAGTGTTGCTACTCCTAGATTTCCACAACCTACAAGGTTGACACCACAAAAATTGGAAGAAAAAAGAGCAAAAGGGCTTTGCTACAGTTGTGATTGAAAATACACTAAAGGTCATAAGTGTGCTGAGAAGAAATTATTTTACATAGATTGTGAAGAGGAAGAATAAAATGAACAAGAAGAGGATATACACCAAGAACCAACCCAAGAAAAGGAAGAAATGAGTCTGCCCATATCGTGTAATGCATTGGTAGGAATTACCACTCCTCAAACTCTCAAGATATAAGGACATATCAAGAAGAAAAAGGTAATAGTGTTGATTGCTTCAGGTAGTACCCATAATTGTATTCATTGTAAGGTAGCCAAGGAATTGAATTGTTTCCTATACCCAGCACTAGAATGTCAAGTGATGGTTGCAAATGGAGGAACTATAAATTGCTTTGGAAAATTCCATAATATCAAGATAACCATGGGGGAATATGTATTGAATAGTCCAATTCTTTCCATTCCTATGGGAGGTTTTGATGTTGTACTAGGAGTACAATGGTTACAATCTTTGGGGATGGTAGCTTTTAATTTTAAAGAAATTTTCTTGAAATGTTTTTCAGAAGGAAAGGAAGTCGAATTATAGGGTATTGCAGGGAAGCCAGAAAATATAATAAACTCTAATGTCATGACAAAGCTTCTAAAGAAAGAATAATGAGGCATAATTGCACAATTATGCTCACTCGAAGTTCCAACATCAAAATCATCTATTTCTGCAGATCTCCAAAAAATCTTGGACAATCATTCCAAGGTTTTTGAAACTCCAAAAGGACTCCCACCTATTCATGATCATGATCATGCTATTCATTTGATTCCAGGAAGTGTTCCTCCAAACATCAGGCCTTATAGATATCCTTATGTCTAAAAGAGCGAAATTGAAGGTATGATTGCAGAAATGTTAGAGGCGAGTATAATTCAACCTAGTTAAAGTTATTTCTCTGCTCCTGTAGTATTGGTACACAAGAAGGATGGATCATGGCGCATGTGTCCAGATTATAGGGAGCTCAATATGCTCACCATTAAAGTTAAATTTCCCATTCCTGTGATTGATGAATTATTGGATGAATTACATGGAGCAATTTATTTTACCAAATTGGATCTTTGTTTAGGGTATCATCAAATTAGAATGAAGACTGAAGATATTCCGAAAATAGAATTTTGAACTCATGAGGCTCCTTATGAATTTGGTCATGCCTTTTGGCCTTAGCAATGCACCTTCTACATTTCAAAGGTTGATGAATTCCATTTTCAAAACCTTCCTTAGAAAATTTGTGCTAGTATTTTTTAATGATATAATAATCTACAACAGGTGTTGGAAGGATCATGTTCAACATGTTGACAGGGTGCTCAAACTATTGCAGGAGAATCAATTATATGAAAAAACATCCAAATATTTCTTTGGAGTACAAGAGGTGGAATATCTGGGTCATAATGTATCTCATGAGGGTGTTAAGGTAGACCCTAACAAAATTAAATCCATTAAGGAATGGAAAGTCCCCACACCCATAAAGCAGTTGCGAGGATTTCTCGGGTTAACAGGGTATTATCAAAATTTTGTTAAGAATTATGGGAGACTAGCAGCACCTCTAAGAACATTATTGAAGAAAGATGCATTTTCATGGACTCCTGAAGCAACTAAGGCCTTTGAACATCTTAAAGAGGCAATGTGCCTAGCACCAGTCTTAGGTATTCCAGACTTCACAAAAACCTTTATTGTGGAATGTGATGCGTCATGAAATGGAATTGGTGTTTTTTTAATGCAAGAAGGAAGACCCATTGCTTTTGAAAGTCTTCCAATCAAAGGAAAGTATTTACAGAAACCTATTTATGAGAAGGAAATGTTAGCAATACTGCATGCACTAAAGAAATGGAGAATTTACCTAATGGGAAGACACTTCAAGGTAAAAACTGATCATGATAGTATTAAACACTTTTTGGAACAAAGACTATCTTTAGAAGAGCAACAAAAATGGGTCACAAAGATGTTGGGTTATGACTTTGAAATAATATACAAAAAAGGGAAACTAAATGTTGTTGCAGATGCACTCTCAAGAAAGAATGAAGATGTAGAAGCATTTCTTTGTGCCATTTATATTATCCAACCATATTGGATAACCGAAGCAAGAGATGAATGGAAGAAGGACGAAGAAGTGTGGACACTCATTCAAAAGTTGCAGCAAGATCCTAGTACATCTGATACATTTAGTTGGAAAAATGATTCCTTATGATACAAAGATCACTTATATCTTTGTAAGAATTCCCAACTAAAACAAAATATTATTTTGGAATTGCACACTTCTCCTTTAGGAGGAAACTCAGGATTTTTAAAAACTTACCACAACATGAAGAAAGAATTTTTTTGGGATGGCCTTAAATTTGATATTCAAAATTTTGTGGTGGAATGTTTGGTTTGCCAGCAGAATAAAGTTGAGAAAATTAAGTCCCTGGGTCTTCCACAACCTTTATCCATTCCAAGTAAATGTTGGGAGGAGATTTCAATGGATTTTATCATAGGTTTACTTAAGTCCGAAGGAAAGAGTGTCATCATGGTGGTAGTTGATAGACTTAACAAGTATGCACACTTTTGTGAATTATCTCATCCATTTAAAACAAGTACAGCTTCTACTACATTTATGGACACAATTCAAAAGCTACATGAAAACCCAAGGGTTATTGTGAGTGACAGAGATCCCATTTTTATTGGAAATTTTTTGACGGAGTTATTTTCTTGTTTGGGTACTCAATTAGCTCATAGCTCATCTTATCATCCTCAATCCGATGGTCAAATTGAGATAGTAAATGAATGTTTGGAAGGATATCTTAATTGTTTTGTATCTGATAAACAAACGCAATGGGTCAAGTGGTTACCTCTAGCTGAATGGTGGTATAACACTTCCTTCCATACTGCAGCAAAAATGACCCCATTTATGGCACTTTATGGATATCACCCACCATCCATCACATCATATTTAAGAGAAAAATCGAAGGTTCAAGCAGTGGAAGATCACATCGATCATCAACAAGAAGTTCTCCAACTCTTAAAGGACAACCTGAATTTAGCACAAAATCGAATGAAACAATAGGTAGTTCAACATCGCAGTGAGAGAATTTTTGATGTAGGAGACTGGGTATTTTTACGGCTACAACCATACAAACAAATGTCCCTCAAGAAAGCTAATAAGGATAATAAATTATCGCCAAAGTACTATGGTCCTTACAAGGTGTTGCAAAATATTGGTGCTATGGCATACAAATTGGAGCTTCCTGCTTCTTCACGAGTACATCCATTTTTCCATTTTTCATGCTTAAAGAAGGTCATAGGTGAAAATATTCCAGTTCAAACAATATTTCCATAACTTGATGAGGAAGGAAAAATCATATTGGAACCTGAAGTGGTCACAGAAATAAGAACTTGACAGCTACGGAATCGATCAATTTCAAAGTATCTTATCAAGTGGAAGAACTTACCCACTGAGGATTCTACATGGGAGGATGAGAATTTTATACAAAAGCACCTAAAGCTACTCAAGCGTTGAGGACAACACTTTTTTGAAGGAGAGGGGCATGTTAGGTCCCTATATTACTAGTATAGTCCCTTATTGTTGTTATTGTAACCCCCTTATTATTATTATTGTACCCTTGTAACCCCCATATTATTATTATTGTGCCCTTAAATTATTATTGTTAGGTCGGGTAGGATTAAATTGTGGCCCCACTAGGATTACATTGTGGCCCCATGGACTCCTATATATAGAAGGGAGGTTTTTTAATTTGAATCATCCAAGAATTTTTCATTCATGTAATGTATTGGAGGTTTCCCCCTCGAAGTGGCTTATTTCTAAGGCGTTGATATCTCTTTTCTTCTCTTTTTGGAGCTGGTTTCACAACACCAAGAGCATTTTGAGAGAAATAGGGTAATGCCACGAGGTCAGTCACGGCCTGAGAAATATGAGCTTGAAGACTAGTTCGAGAAACAGATCCAGGAATTTTCTTTAAAAGAGAAGCGAAGTACTAGGTTGACTACCGAAGAGTGGAAAAACAAGTATATATTTACCGAAGTATATGATATTTTCTTTTTGACCTTCGCACACAAACTACAAGAGTGGTTAGCAATTTTAGCAGAGTTCTAGAACTGTGAGAAGAAAGTTTATGTTACGCAGTGGACCCCTAAATTGATTCGACAGTTGGAAAGGGATGATAAAAAAATCACCCAGACTATAGATCACTGGGTGGATAGTGTTTTGGGAGGATTTGTAACAGAATTCGTAGCTGACCAATTCATATATTATTTTGAAGTTGAGCGGAGGTTCTTCAAAGGGTTCCGAGGTACATTTTTGCAAACATTACCGCTACTAATTAAGATACTATTGTGCGAAAAAGGTGTGTTGTGTAGTCACACCACGTGAGTGACCTACGATCAGAATGAAATTACAACACGAAGTGGTAAATATTACAGGGTTAACCAAGAAAATGATAGGTTGGTATATAGCCCCCTAAGAGTGCCGCCTATGCATGCAGGAACTAGCCTGTTGGTTACCCCACTGTCAAATCCGCGAAAGGGAAATAATTATCCTACCCCACCACTGCCACCAGAAGATGACATGGCCACACACATGAAGCTAACTCCCTTTAAGGTTGTGGGGGACGAGGGCATGGACCGGTTTTGTTTCATAGCAGAATCAGAGTGGACTGCGTAGAATGTTGCTAGCAATGCTATAAAAAGGGCACAAATATCCCTAACCTTTGAGGGAAGAGCCTTGGATTGGTTCATGGGGTACGTCGGCCAACACGTGGATCCGTCAATGCAGGAAATTAAGGACGCCTTTTAACATTAGTTTCAGAAGCCAAAATCCTACGCCCAACTAGTGATCGACCTAAAATATTTCCAACAAGGACCTACAGAATCGGTATGGGAGACCGATCAGTGGCTGAAGAAGGTTATCACAAATGGGGATTTTAAGTACGAAGATAGAAAACAAAAATAATGGTTCATTTCCATGCTATTACCACACCTGAAAAGGCCTATGGGCCAGCAGATGATTGATACACAAGAAAAGGCATACACAAGAAAAGGCCCTAGAAATTTCCATGAAACTAGAAGCTACACCATGGGATGATGCCCAGTTTGGGGTATAGAAGATCCAGGGCCAGTTGGAGGAGATGCACCTAGAAATCCAAAATCTACGAAAAGAACCCTGAAAATAAGCCAACACAGACATTTGGTGCATACGGTGCAGGTTTTTAGGTCAAACCAAGGATCAATGCCCTCTACTATTAGACTACATGCAGGCCAAAGAGGTGGCAAGACAAAGAAACCCCATGTTATGGTGCACTGACTGTCGAGTAGTTGGATTTCATGATACAAACCACTACCCACGGCCTGGTGCCTATTTCCTAGAGTTGAAGTAGCAGTGGTGTAGATTCTACTCGTCTGTATAACATGATGAGCACAATTGTCAGAAATATGATTTGATGATAGATAGAGGAAACCTTTATAGGGTATAGGCTAACCCTTCCACACCATTATCTCCCTCTGGATGAGGAGGCTCCACGGCAAGAGGCCGAGGGGGGGGAAGAGGTGGAAGCATAGGATGAGGAAGAGGACAACTAATCTGTTATAACTGTGGAGAGGTGGGACACTTCGCAAGGGACTATCTGAACCCTGCACAAAAATATTGCAGGTATTGTAGGTAGTTGGATCATGTGATCAAATATTGTCCTATACCAATAGAAAATATGCAGGAAAAACAACAAACGCCGACATATAATGTGAAAAGTGTTAAGGTAGAACCACACAATGAAGGGCACAGTATTAGCATAATTACGCACAGTGGCATCACCATGAGAGGAGCTGAGGAAAAGGCCACAGCCGAAACCCTTATCAAGAAGGTCACTGACAAAAGGGACAACCTAGAATTATAGAAAGAGAAATAAACCTTCCTTGAGGCAAGAAAAGAATTTACCAAAAATGAGGTATCTACCTCCAAGATCCCAACAAAGCTGAAAGAAGGTGAAGAAGTGAAGTTGCTCATGCAGGCATGTATAAAGTTACTACCCAACAAGAAGGTAGTCAAGAACCTCAAAGCATTGATAGACAATTGCACCAAAAATATTTCCCCATGAACATAAGTGAGAGAGGTCAACAAATTTTTTAAGCATCAGAAGAGAACCGGTTGGGAAATGCGGCTAACTGTGCAGATTGGAGATTATGAAATGGACCAAGTCATCCATGACTTAGGATTTGATGTGAATGTCCTGCCTAAACAGACTTGGCAAAGGATGGGAGAGTCAAAGCTGAAATGTTCTACTATACAGCTACGCATGGCAAACCAATAGAAGATCATACTGCTAGGAAGGCTATCAAAGGTTATGGTAGACATTGTGAGAGTTAAGGTATACACAAATTTCGAAGTGATTCAAATCGTAGATGATGCGGACCCTTACCCTACGATTTTAGGACTGGATTGGGCTATCGACATGGAGGGTATTATCAAGTTAAATAGGCAAACCATGGGTTTTGAAAACGAGGATACGAGGGTAATAGTCCCTCTAGATCCGGCAGAAGGCGAGTGGTATACAGAACCAGTGTGCGTAGGGGAAGACGTTGATAATATTTACAAGCTGATTGCCCGGAACGAGGATTGGATCAACCATACCACTGATGTTTTGCTCTATTAGGAGAAGGATAGCAAATTTCTTTCTGACTCAGACGGGGAGATAGAAAATTGGCATAATCGGTTGCATGACGTATCTGCACTACGATTCCTGAAGATCACCAAGAGCTTCCAAAGTATCTCCTCAGAGGTAAGAGAGCTGCCATATTTTGATGATTTTGGTAGTGTTAGGGATTTTCTTAGAGCATTCGAAGAAAAAGTCCCAAGAGAACGGAGGATGTGGGCACTTAACCTAGCTATGTGTGTGACCCCTGCACGGTGGTGGGAAACTAATAAGGGGACTTTCCAGGATTGGGATGAATTTTGTAGAATGTTGATCCTACGATTCAAACCTCTAGTCCACCTACCCACGGAGATTTTCCTTGGTCATGGGGACCCATGCATGCATTTGTCAGTATGGAAGGAAGTATGGTGAAAAAATATGTGGGATGAATGGGTCCACATGTTTATCTGCTCCTTGGGACCTATCCCTAATACATGGTATTTGGATGCAGAGCTACATCAGCGCACTCACCACTGGGATGCCCTAAGGGAAGTTTTTTTGGGGACATTTGGATTGGTAGGCAGGACTGAGAAATTAGATGAAGCCATGTAGGACATAGATGCTCTAGTATTTTATGAATCAAGCCCTCACATAGGATGTGGGGAACTAGCTTGGGATACACAGATGTAGGATATTTCCAACTGTAAAAACCTATTAATGGAAGAGTGTGACAAGGATCCAAGAAATATCACTATCCTGGAGTCTGAGGGAGAGCACGCAGTTGTTGGACCCCCATTACAAGTATTAGACATGACTAAGCCTCTCAAATTAAAGGAAGTCAACATTGGAATGGAAGAAAAACCCAAGATGGCTAGAATTTGGGGTTACTGGGATGATGATACCGTTGGAAAAATTGCGGAACTACTCACTAAATATTAGGATCTGTTTCCCACAACTTTTTCAGAGCTCAAAGGTATTATAGGGGACTTGCGTGTCATGCGGATCACCTTAAAACTAGATGCACGTACTATAAAGCAGCGACCTTACCAATTGAACCAAAAATATAAGTAGAAAGTCAGAGAAGAAATCGATAAAATGATAGTCGCAGGTATCATTGAACCAGTAGAACAATCATATTGGGTAAGCCCTATGGTGGTTGAAAAAAAGAAGACAAAAGGAGAAATAAGAATCTGCGTAGACCTATGCAAATTGAATGATTGTTGCATACATGATCACTTCCCTACACCATTCTCTGATGAAATTCTTGACAGTGTGGGATTCTAGGAAGCATACCCATTTACTAATCAGTTTTTAGGCTCCCATCAAATTAGAATCGCTTCTGAAGGTCGTAGCAAAACTACCTTCGCCACCGAATGGGGATCCTCTAATACACAGTCATGCCCTTTGTGCTCAAAAATTCCCCTGCCATCTTTTCATGAGTGGTGGTGGAAGTGTTTAGGGAATTCATTCACAAGTTTCTAGAGGTATAATTTGATGATTGGATAGTGTTTTTGTTGGTCAGGAAGCACATATCGAACCTACGCATGATGCTGGGTGCCTGCAAAAAGTACCATCTCTTAACATTAAAAAGTGCATATTCTGTGTACCTTTTGGGATCTTGCTAGGACATGTGGTATGTCAGAAAGGATTGATGGTTGACCCATCCAAGGTGGCATTTATCATGAATTTAGCAGTACCCACAACTAAGAAGCAGCTACACTCCATCCTCAGGCACACTGTCTATTATATAAAATCTATTCAAGGGTATGCTCTGATCATGGCGCCAATGGAGAAGTTGCTAAAGAAGGACGCATATTTTTTCTGGAATGAGGTGTGTTAGAATATTTTTGAGCTACTAAAGGAAAATATGGTCTTTGCACCTATCCTCATATTTCCTGACTGGGCGAAGGATTTTCATGTCCATGTGGACGCCTTAGGGATCGCCCTAGGCATTGTCCTTACATAGTGTGGGGAAGGGGATATTGACCACCCGGTTGCATTTGCTAGTAGAAAAATTTCTAGTGCAGAATGAAATTACTCTACTAATGAATGCGGGGGACTAGCCATGGTGCATGCCCTACAAAAATACCGACACTATCTATTGGGAGGGCACTTCAAGATGTTCACGGATCATTCAGCTTTGACGTACCTAGTCAATAAGCCTATGTTGGGGGGGACGATTTTTTGCTGGTTACTACTATTTTAGGAGTATGATTTTGAGATAATTGTAAAGCCTAGGAATCTAAATGCTGGACTAGACCACTTGTCCCAAATCGAGAGTGGTGAAGAGCTAAATACCCTAGAAAAAGGCTTTCCCGATGTGCAACTATTTTCTATTAAGGTGTTTGACGAGCACTTTGTAGATATTATTCAATTATTAACTACGGAGATGGCACCTACAGACTACTCAGTACAATAGAAAAGAGAACTGGTCACCTATGCCACTAAATTTACTATCATTTCCAGCCAATTGTACGAGCTCGGAGCTGATGAGGTGCTGCGAAGGTATGTGCTGGAGCATGAAAGACAAGCCATTTTGGCAGAAGCCCATGGAGAAGTGGCAGGAGGTCACTATGCCGGAAGAGAAACTGCGCAGAAGGTACTAAGAGCTAGGTTGTGGTGGCCCACACTACGTAGTGATGCCCACGCATATTACAAAGCCTGAGACACATGCCAATAGACAAGAAGACCTTTGCGTCAGGACGAGATGCCCTTGCAGCCACAAATGACATTGCAGGCATTTGATAAGTGGGTCGTTGACTTTGTAGGCCCCATTAACCCTCCTGGTAAGAAGACATGTGCTCGATATATAATTACGGCTACAGATTACATTACCAAGTGGGCCGAAGTTGAAATTGTCAAGGATTGCATTGCGGACACATTGATGCACTTCCTTTTTGAGAATATCTTAACCAAGTTTGGGTGCCCCAAGATCCTAATGAGCGACAGAGGGACGCAATTCATTAATGAAATGATTAAGGCTTTGACTAAGGAATTCCAGATCCACCATGCCAAAAGTACCCCATATCATCCACACGCGAATGGGATCGTAGAGGAATTCAACAAAATTTTGGAACAAGCACTCACCAAGGTCTATAACACACAACACATTGATTGGGATGTGTACATCCCCTCTGTCGCCTGGGCCTACAGAACCATGTGTAAGAAGCTCATGGCAAAACACCCTTTTTCCTGGTCTACAAAAAGGAAGCTATTATTCCTATAGAATATACTATTCCTAGCTTTCACATCTTGGCATTCATAAATATGGCTGATCCTCACATTATGGAGGAGCACTTGGCACAACTGGTAGAACTAGAAGAAGACTGGTTCATTTCCCAATTCCACCAACATGTTCAGAAGGAAGGAGAGAAAGCATGGAACGATCGCCATATTTGACAAAAGGAGTATTTAGAGAAAGCATTGGTCCTACTATATGATAGCCAATTCATGAAACACTTACAAAAATTCTGACAGCACTGGTTAGGTTCGTATGTGGTTAAAGAAATCACCAATGGCGGAGCGGTCAGACTGGCTACACTGTGTCGTGAATCCCTACCTGGATATGTTAATGGAATTCGGTTGAAGCCCTACCATGGCTCCGTGGTGCCGATCAAATGACTATATGGCTGGAGTAACTATACTTTGGACACTGCACATAGGGACGATGTGGAAGTATGGTGTGCAAGCATGGATGCATAGGGGTGATGCGCAGGACTATTAGCACAGGTGGGTGTGAGATAGACACGGGTGCTGCGTGCAATGGATAAAAATAGCCATTGGGATGGAGTGGAAGCATGGAAAGCCGCACTCCCCATTTAATGACATGGGTAACTGGAAATTAATGAGGAATTTTACGAGGATTTTGTACCATTTCCATAATGATGGAAGGCAATTAAGGGTTTGAAGGCAATTTCTCTCTCGAAGACGCTATAAAGTCATGACTGTTTGTTCTATGAGATTCAACTGTTGCTCATATTTACCACACTTCAGCCTCTTTCGTATATACCATTGTTTCTGTCTATATACCAACCACATGACTAAGCAAGCTCTGCTATCCGACAGTAGCCATGCTGAATTTATATTTCAAGCAAGGATGACTGTTGCCGACCCAAATGCACCCTCACCTGACACAATGTCTGGAAAAATAGGTTTTGATGAGGTCCGAGAATTCACCCCTACATTAGAAAAAATTGGCTCGACTTCAACAACCCAGAAGGGAAAGGGAAAGGCTAAATAGACAAAATAAGCGAGCGGGAAGCCTCATACTTCCTCTCGAATTCAGCGTCCCCCCCGAAAGGTGCCTAAGAAGCGATCACCCACCACACCCCTGAACCCGATGGAAATTGTATTAGAAGGCCTACAGGTGACTCCACTAACCTAGTTATCCCCTTATATTCGGCCACGCAGAACAAAAACCTGTATGCCCAACATAGATGTCGTTTGTTCCTATCTTCATAAGCCTTTGGTCCCCAAATAAGTGCCCCAACAGGGAGATATGTTCGGCTAGTTTCCTAACATAAATTTCGATGACCATGACCTAGGGAACTTGGATGATTTTCCTTTGTTAGATCCACAATTGTATTTGGAACAGGTGATCGAAGATTATGTTCCCAAAGTTGAGAAAATTCTTTGGGTCATAGGATTAGCCGGGGCAGGCATCCTGAACTTGCTACACCTTCCTCATTTTGGACTCTACAACATAACCAACCTCATCAATATCCAACTGTTGGTACTTGTCCATGATGTTTGCTTGTGGCTCCAAGGCCGCATACTGATCAATACTACCCTCATTCACCACATCACAAGCCTCCCTATGAATGGGCCCGACCCTAGGGACGGAAGGGGCAAGAAAGTTGAGAACCATGCTACCGACACTGTCTAGAAGAAGTATGGTGTCAGATGCAACAAGAAAGGCTTCTTGATTAATACCATCGAGGACCCGGGGAAGTGCATGGGCACCTTAGTGCTTGCTTGCAAAATGATGCGGAAATTTCAGGACGCAATTGTCCCTGTTCACGTCATTCATATCAATGGCTAGTGTGAAAAAGGAGTCTGCTACAATTGGTCCTAGTACCTGATTGAAGAATTTCTCGAAAATGTGTGCGAGGATCAAGAACAGAGAAAAGTGTTCTACTAATCATGGTTGATTCTTCTAATCATCTTAGTTTCCTCGAATACCTCGGAAGAAGCGGTCTTCCCCCCTCTTGAGCCTGGCATGTGCAAAGTGGTACAGTTTTCCAACCTCTAGGACTCAGAGGATCCCAAACAGGCAGAGGAGAACAAGTTCTTCTAGATACTCTACAATGGGGCTATCTATGCGGTCATTGATCCCCAACCATGCATGTCCCTGACCATCTATGAAAAGTATAAGTAAATAGCAGTATTTCAGATAATCATGCACAATGTGAAAATTCGGGCCCAAAAATCTCACACTTCATATAATCTTCCATACATGATTATCAAGGTTGATATTGAACAGGTAATTTCCACTTGGCCGCTAGAGTGGAAGGTTGCAGCTCTTCCAACTGACCTATATGCATCAAGTACATTTGGCCGCAACCTAGTGTCCAAGGCTATCATTCTGCTCGACCCAACAACAAAATTCGTGCCTCCAGCGTCCATGCTGCAGGCGACCCCCAGGAGCACCACCACGCAGCTAGAACCAGACTCCCTACTAGATCAAAACATAAACAATGTTGATAACGCTGGTATGTCCATCCTCCACATCCTTAAGTGGCCCCACGAATTGTCTCAAGGGCCTAGAAAAAAAATCTAAGGCCACTAAGACCAACACCACTACGGAAGTTACCACCACAGAGGATGATCTTGATCAGATTGTTGATGTTTTCAATACTGTGTCTGCCGATCGATGGAATACTTGGGAAGAACATCACAAGGCTGCTATAGATGTTTTACAAGTTGACCTGCAGGCCCTCCAACTCAAAGCAGACACACTTCAGGCAAGCGTAGATTAAGCGAGGCAAAATCAGGATAGCGTAGATCAAGCGAGGTAGATCCCTATGGGCCCGCTGGCCCCTATTACAACCCTAGCCATCATCATAGATAGCCGGATCTTCCTCCTCCCCGGTGCTGCCTTTTTCCTGGAACTCGCTGAATTGTGCGCCCAAGTCTAGGCATGCTCCTTCATTGGTCTTGAGTTTGGTCATTTAGCTGGTGTGCAGACGTAGGAATTATTGACCGCCATCAGCAGCGAAATCCAGCACCGCAAACTCCAAGTATAGCAGCAACTCAACATAGCTGAGCAGACTACTTTGACCCAAGCCACTGAAGTTGCTCAAATCCAAGTCGTGCATGTCGCCACCATTGAGTAGTAGGCTTCCCTCAAATAACTGATCAAGAGGCTCTGTGAGGACATGCCCGAAGTCATTCCTACTTTTCTTGAACCGCATGCTAAGGTTGAAGGGTTGGTCATTGCCCTGAAGGCATCCCAGATTGAGGTACAGGTTTTCAAGGTTGAGTTTTCACTTTAGCTTGCATCTTTATAGGCCAAGCTGCAGCTTGAGACCCCTCCAGAGGTACGTGCCCAGTGCGCCGCATTGGTTATGGAAGCGACGACCACTATTACGATGAAGATCAGTTAGGGTGTTGCTCTGCTTGATTAAGCTATGGAATTATGGTCCCAAGTACAACATGACACTCTCCTCCACAATATCGATCAGGAGTTAATGCAGAAGGAGCACGAATTTGAGTAGTTGGAAGCTACGATGTCCACCCTTGTTCCTGCCCAATAAATAGCCTGTCTTCAGACTAGCCACACACTCCGCACTAAAATTATTGGGCTGTGGATTAAGAAATAGGTACTCAGTGACAATCTCACACCGTGGTAAGATGACGCCCCTCAAGCTATCATAGGCATTAGGGGAAGTTTGAGGTCTAAAATGGGCCTCCTAAGAAAAATGTACAAAAAAAATAAAATTTATAAGAATCCATAGAATTTGAGATGATGATGTCAACCATGGTGGATGATTAACCAATTTTCAAGTAAAAGGATACAAATAATAAAAAATAATAAAATTATAAAACTACTTTTTCAACTCATATTTTAGCCTTATCTCCCTATGGGTTTGCTCAAATTTCGAGTGGGAGTACTCCTTGGATGAAAAATTTAATTCCTCATCCAAGGAGTACCCTTGTTGCATACTTTCGATGGACCCTGCTACATGAAAAATGAGAAATACATAAAAAATGTGATTACAATGAAGTTTTTCATGTTTTTTTTCATTTTTCGTGTAGAGGGACCCATTGTAAGTATGAAACATGGGTACTCCTTGGATGAGGAATTAAATTTTTCATCCAATGAGTACTCTCACTTGAAATTTGAGTAAAAACTTTAGGAGATAAGTTGAAAATATGAGTTGAAAAAGTAGTTTTTTCTTTTTTCCCTATAAAATTTGATGATGTAATCAAGTATTATTTTATTATTTCCTCTATTATTTTATAATTTCCTTAGGAGGCCCATTTTAGACCTCAAAATTCCCCTAATGAATTAGACGGGGCAGTGAGATAATTGAACCAGACTCTCGACAACGTCACTACTGCCACATAGGGACCAACCTCACAGAAACTAGTGGACATTGCGTAGACGGTTGCCGCACAGAGCCTCCGTGTTTTACCTCCTCTTACTGATGTGATGGAGCAGCTCAAGGAAAGGATGAAGAGCTCACCCACGCTGTCTCTTGGGACGAGTCACAAGATTGTGTTGGGGGATTGTTGGAACAAGGGTTCGTAACCTTAATTTTGTCCAGTTTTGTAATATTTTTGTAATATTTGGTCTAGCGAAGGGGGTTTGGGGTGGGTCAAACCCCCAATGAATTGTAATGGGTAAAAAGGGTATACCTAGGGTCCACAAACCATGGTTTACGAACCATAAGATAGAACAGGCTAAGGTGTTATAAGTAGATTGTTAGATCGAGTGTAGAGGTAGGATAAGATTGATTGATGCAAATTGCGAAATTTCGAGATCTGTTTTGGGTTGTATTTGGGTAAGGAATCCGGCTGGTTGTGTGCGCAGAGAACATTAGTTCTGATGTGTGTGGACCCCACTGGCTATGTGCGCAGGTTGGGAATTGGGTCTGTAAGTGGATTTTGGTAGCTAATGAATGATAAATATGTTGAATCACATCTCTGTGTTATAAGAATTGGCTGTGTTTATGATATTACAGTTGTTTATTTTGTCGATTAATATTTATGTGCACGTGGATGCGAAGGTGTTACTGAGATCTGATTAGTAACAGTTATTTATTTATGCTATCTATGGGTTTATGAACTTCGCATTCTGTAGGTATACTGTTAAAGGTTCTGCGATAATATTTCCTTCACACAAATCTTATAGATATTAACAAGGCCACCTCTATTAACCCTCCTTCTCTCAGGGTGCGAAAACCTAGTTCCAACACCCTCCCATACTACTTCGGGTGAGACCTTGGCTTGGGCAAGCAGGTCATTGCCGAAAGGGCCAGTAGTATAGGGGTTTGTTGGCAAACCTTAAATCCAAACTTGGGTCAAGACCCCTGAAGCCAACAGGTTCCTTATGCGCTTTTTCTGAAACGAAGTTGCATATATACACGCTTTTACAGAGACGAACCAGTGTATAGATGTGCAAACATTTCAGGATTTCCTATCTCAATAAAATGTAGCCCATTCCTTGTAGATATACTTCAGAGTGAATTATTCATTCAAAACACAATCACATTCACACTTTTGCACTATGATCTTCTTCTCCTTATATAGGTTGAGTCTTTCCCAAAACCATGAGCCAAAACCACACAAGTGTCGATGGTACTCTTGGACACAATCAAATAGATGAAACATCGCTCAATATTGTGGGATAATACATGGTAAGGACCTATGGTATCATAAAAATAGTCCGTAAGTACATACATGACTTGTTTGCTTCGAACCCGCATCTATACGGGACTTCTATTCATCCAACCTGCATATAGTGTATGAAATATTACCTTTACATTTCCTTGACCCTGACTGGATTTCCTTTCTTTGCCACATCTGAACTAACCTGTAGATACATCATTTAAACATCTCCAGCTCAACAAGGATTATCTAAAATGGGTGGATAACGTTTGTGATTTTCAAGCACCTCCCACTCAATTAAACAAATTAAGATCTAGCATATACTTGATTGTGCAGAATTGAATTCTTGATTCAGGTGTATGTGTTTTAAAATGTTTTAATGCTTAAGTGTGAGGAATTAAAATTTTTTTTTGTTGATAATAAGCGTGTACAACAACCATAAAGTGCAGCAAATAAGCATTAACAAATAATAGAAAATTTAATAAAAGAGTTCACTCAAATATCGTGGGATATGTCTCCTTGAGCCCTTGTCAATTGACTTGGCTCTTTGGGATTGTGATGGAAAATTTTCATTTACAAGTAACTACTCAACTCCAATGGTTATTTGGACTGTACGATTGGGTTTATAATACCATCATACCCCTGGAATGGTTTCTATCTCTCTGGAAATGGATCTCGTCTCCCTTAGACTTGACCTCTTCTGTCAATGCCGTTAAGCTTCCCTGAGCTTCCCTGTGGCACTAAATCCTTAGGAAATCATTTTATATCCTTGAAACCTTCTCTATTTTCTCCAACATATATCAGACATCCAAAATAGACTAATCATTTTCTCCAAATGAGCTCTGGCTCCCCAATCTAGGCCTCCAACCCCTGGTGGCCTTGGTGCCTCCAAAACTTCCTTATGGCTTCTTTAGCTTTAAAAGTCTCTAAATGGCTCTGAAAAATCCTCTAATGGATTCATAATGTCCAGAATAATCATAATATACTATTCTTTTGGTGAAAATACCCCTGGTTGCTCTGGTTACGCCTCCAACACTTGGTGGCACCCTGTGTCTCTAGGCTCACTGAAAACTTCCTTGAATCATCTCGGCCTTCAGAAGTCTCCAAAAGATTCTTTAAATCCTTCCATTGGATTCATAAGCTTCAAGATATTTATAATAGACTATTGGTTTGCTGAGAATCGCCTCTGGCTGCTCTGAATAGGCTTCATTCTCCTGCTGGCCCTTGGTGGCCCTAGTGGCCCTTGGAACTTCTCTGAAGCAAAATCATGCTCAGAAGTCCTCTGATGGCTTTGAAAACCTCACTAATTTCTCTTGAATGTCCAAGAAAGTTTAAATTGACTATTCACACTATTAGAATGGTTGAATAATGCTAAATATAGATCATAATAAATTTTTCCCAGTAACCCCCTAGGAAAACTCCACTGATTGTGGAGGACTTCAGTTTAACTGAAGTTAAATTTGCAAAATCTACCATAACAAACGTGCTCCAAAATTACCAAAGAACTAACCATTACCAATTATTTTTTTTGGATGCGTGGCCACATGCCAACCCAAACCATGCGGTGACATAAATATGGAGCACAACTATAGCCCAAACCTCGGTGGTTAGGAAAAACCCTGGGTTATACAACTAATCGCCGCATGTGACAAGCCGTGGTTTAAACCGTGGCATGTGACAAGCCGAAACTGTTACAAAAATTAGCATGGAGTTTTGTGAACCGTCAGATTTAACTTTTTTTGTTTGTGGTTGACCATTGTCGTGTGACCATCTCATGGACCACTGGTAGGTTGGGACCACCAGTGGTCCTAACCCCCAAAACATAATATCATACAGTTTAAATATCACCCTTGGACTATAATGGTTAGGAAAAAAAGGTAGAGCAGATGGTTAAGTCATGCATGTGTAGGCAAGGAGGCCCAGGGTTCAATCCCCAGCTGCTCCACAAAATTTTATACAATCATCCTGGGCCACATGGTAACCTCTAGGCTTGCCATGTGGTAGCCTGTGATTGGCCAAAATAATCCTTTCTTCAATTAGATTGCAGAACTTGTCAACATACAACTGGTTCGAAAGGAATATTCTAGGAAATATTCCAATGAATATTCTAGGAATATTCCTAGAATATTCTTTTTTGTGACTATACAAATGTCTATTCAAACTTGGTCAACTATAAAAAATTGTAGTTTACTAAACTTTTCAAAACGCAATAACTTTCTCATAAGGTGTCAGTTTTTCAAATTGTTCAGGACGCCAGAATCAGGAAGACGAGATCTATCAGGTTGCTCATGTTAGACACACTTTTGAAAACTTTGAAAATTGAGCTATCACTTAGGTCCTTGATCCAAATCTGATCACTTCTCCCCATTGGGAATATTTTGGACCCAAAAAGTCTGATTATCTGTTCAGTAGGTGAGATTACAACACCTTCACATTTCCAACCTCCTTACAATTTTCCTTGCTTGGATTATTTCCTTTGAGCCCCAACTCGAAGGTAGTCAACATTTTCATTCTTTGATACTCTTGTCCTCCTGTCAAGAATTGTATCCTCTTTGAGCTCATCAAAAAATTTCTGGGAGAAATATTCAATTGAAGGTAGTTGAACATCACTTCCTTGATCATCGATCAAAGGTAGCTCATACAAACATAAGTTTCCAACATAAATACATGCATAAATAACTAAAATTTGCATATGTACAAATGAATGTATGTCTTACTGGGTCAAGAAGTCAAACCACTTCTTACCAAGCCATTTCCATGGCGATTTTTCCTACTAAAAATCTTCTTGTGAAACATCTGTTCTCACATCAATGATGGAATATTTGGTTCCAATTTCTCCAGTATTTTTATCCTCTTGCTTCAAATTCTTGGGATGATTGGTTGGATGCAATGTCCAACATTGGGAAGTGAAATGTCCCTTCTTCTGGAAATGTGTGCAAGTCTTTTACACCCTTTGAGCAAGTTTCTTTTTCTTCAACTGTTTCTGATATGCCTTCATCCTCTTCCAGCATTTTGAAACTTCATGGTTACATAGACCACAATAGGAACAAAAACTCTTTCTTCCATTCATGCATGAAGATTTTCCATGCTTAATATAAACATAATCAACTTGACTATGGGAAGAATTATACCTCAAATGTTGCTTTTCATGTCCATCTATTTTACCTTCTTGAGGAGATGAACTTGAAAAGGTTCCAACTTTCTCTTGAAGACCAAAATTAGTTTTCATATCTTGATAGCTGAAAGAACTCTCTTGCTCACCATGAGCTGCATGTCCATTAACATCTTGATTCAACATAGGCTTCAAACAATGGACTTCAACTTGAAAACAAACTTGACATGTTTGTGGTTTTGAACTTGCAACAAAAGTTCTTCTTTGGGTTGTCTCAAATTCCTCCATGGGTGTAGATTTTTCACCATAAGAATTAACATAGCCTAGACCAAACTTCTTAGGCCTTTCCTCAAAAAAAGTAGGATGAAACATGCCTTGTACATGTTTGCCTAAACCCTTGCCTTCATAGCCCATTTTTAACATTAACTTGGACCCTATACCTCTAGTGTGCTTTTCGAATGAACCTACACATCTATCTGAAGAGGAAAATGAAGACAAATTTGAGTGATTTACCTCTGCTTCAAGCATGTGTTTGGCTAAGGCCTCTTGGGCTTGATGGAGCTACATCTCCATCTCATGAATTATTTGAAGAAGTCCTTCTTTCTCTTGCTTCATAGCAACCAATTTCTCATGAAGTCTAGTGCTTTCCCTTCCATCTTCATACATAATTTGCACCATATCCTGTAGGATGTAGAAGTCTTGCTTCATCTCTTCATTGAAGAGTCTTGTAAAAGAGGATTTAGAAACCTTACTTGAAGAAGTTGTCATCATTATTTAAAAAAATTAAAGACCTTAAAAAAAATTCACAAAGCTTCAAAACAATTTGAAAAATCTTCTGAACAAAATGGTTGTAGATTCAAGCTCTTTTCTACAGCTTGTTTCTCTTCTTCAAGAAACCCCTTTTGCAAACAATCCCTTTTGTGCTTCAAGGGTTGCCTCGAGTTCCTTTGGGTAAGGAGAATGCTTTCAAAATTATTCCTTCTTTTCTTCTTCTGGACTTAGCTAATAGTGGCTCCCCTTCACCTCTAGCAAACTCAAACTTCTAAGCATTAATCAATTTGCAGACAGTAAAATTGTTTGCATTGTTAAACAACTTTCAAGTCAAACAAGCAACCTAGTGATTTTTCAAGAAAGAAACCTGGTGCTCTGATACCACCTGATCTGAAATGGGTGGATAACTTGTTATTATTTGCAAGCACCTCCCTCTTAGTTAAACAAATTAAGATCTAGCTTATACTTGATTGTGCAGAATTGAATGCTTGATTCAGGTGTATGTGTTTTAAAATGTTTTAATGATTAAGTGTGAGGAATTATTTGCTGATAATAAGCATGTATAGCAACCACAAATTTCAACAAATAAGCACCAACACATAATAGCAAATTTAATAAAGGATTTCACTCGAATTTGTTGGGCTACGTCTCCTTGAGCCCTTGTCAATTGACTTGGCCCTTTGGGATTATGATGGAAAATTTTCTTTTACAGGTAACTAATCAACTCCAATGGTTATTTGGACTATACCATTGGGTTTAGAATACCATCATACCCATGGAATGGTTGCTATCTCTCTGGAAATGGACCTTGACTCCCTTAGCCTTGACCTCTTCTGTCGGTGCCCTTAAGCTTCTTTTGAGATTCTCTGTGACACTAACTCCTCAAGAAATCATTTTCTGTCCTTGAACCCTTCTCTAATATCTATAGCATATATCAAAAATCCAAAATATACTATTCATTTTCTCCAAATGAGCTCTGGCTCCCCAATCTAGGCCTCCAACCATCGGTGGACCTGGTGGCTCTGAAACTTCCCTGTGGCTTATTTGGCTCTAGAAGTCTCTAAATGGCTCTGAAAATCCCTCCAATGGATTCATAATGTTGAAAATATTCATAATTGAATATTCCCTTGCTGAAAAAGGCTTTTGGATTCTCTGGTTAAACCCCCAACACTCGGTGGCACCCTGTGGCTTTGGGCTCACTGAAAACTTCCCTGAAGCATATCGGCCTTTAGAAGTCTCCAAAAGCTTATGTAAATCCTTCCATTGGATTCATAAGCTTCAATATAGTCATAATATTCTATTGTTTTGCTGAGAATAGCCTCTAGATGCTCTGAATAGGCCTCATTGTCCTGCTGATCCCTGGTGGCCCTAGTGGCCCTTGGAACTTTTATGAATCAAAATCATGCTCAAAAGTCCTCTAATGGCTCTGAAAACCTCACCAATGGCTTTGTAATGTCCAAGAAAGTTGAAATTTACTATTCAAACTCTCAGAATGGTCGAATAATGCTCAATATAGAGCATAATCAATTTTGCCCAGTAACCCCCTAGGAAAACTTCACTAATTATGGAGGAATTCAATTTAACTAAAGTTAAATTGGAAAAATATGCCATAAGAAATGCACTCCAAAATTACCGCTGAACTAACCGTTATCAATTATTGTTGGTGGTTGGGTGGCCACATGCCAACGAAAACCACGCGGTGACATAATTGTGGAGAGAAACTATAGCCCAAACCTCGGTGGTTAGGCAAAACCTCGAGTTATACTGCTGAACACGCAGAGAAGGTTTAAACCATGGCATGTGACATGTAGAAACCATTACAACAATTACTGCAGAGTTTTGTGAACCATCAGAGTTAACTTTTTGTGGTTGTGATTGACCGTTTTCGTGTGATCCTCTCATGAATCGTCAGCGGGTTCGGACCGTCGGCAGTCCCAACCCCCAAACCATAATAAAATACAGTTTAAATATCACCCTTAGACTATAATAGTTAAGAACCAAAGGTAGAGTAGATGGTTAATTCGTGCGCATGTAGACGAGGAGGTCTAGGGTTCGATCCCCAGTCGCTCCACAAAAAGTTTTACAACCATCCTCGGCCACGTGGCAGCCTCCGGGCCTACCACGTGGTAGCCTGTGATTTACCAAAAAAAATCATTTCTTCAATTAGATTGCGACACTTGTTAGGATACAACTAGTCTGGAAGGAATATTCTGGGGAGCATTCCAATAAATATTCCAGAAATATTTCGTAGAATATTCTTTTTGTTGACTGTACAAATGCCTAGTCAAACCTGGTCAATTGTCAAAAATTTCACTTTACTGGACTTTTCAAAATGTGCTAGCTTCTTCATGCGGTGTCATTTTTTTGAACTTTTCACGGTACCAGAATCAGGAAGACGAGATCTATTTGGTCGCTTAGGTTTGAAACACCTTCTAACACTTTGAAAATTGAGCTATCACTTAGGTCCTTGACCTAAATCTGATCAAAGGAAAACTCATAAAGTAGGTTTCTATCAAGGACAACATATTAAATCACAATGCCAAAAATCTCCCCCTTTGGACTTGATGGCAACCATGTTGGTGTTTGATCACCACAACAGATAGATACATTGATCATAAACATTATTCAAACACCAAGCTACTCTCCCCCTTTGACATCAAGGGCAAAGGGCAGATCAATACCAAAATAAGGTTTCTCTTTCCTTGTAGAAAGAAGAGCTCTGTAGATCTGATGTGCACTGAATTGAACATTCTCCCCCTGAGCTCATGTTGAATATTTGGACATATTTTTCAATGAAGTACGTGACACTATGAATTAAATGAGTATGACCTTTCCTATCACCAAGGACTCATACTTACATCAATGATCCAACCAAGTGGAATTACATGTTTGGCTCAGCTGCCCAACCAAGTAGGTTTAAAAATTTGACTCAACTACCCAACCAAAGTGGGTTTAAAAATTTGACTCAACTACCCAACCAAGTGGGTTTACAAATTTTAACAAGTCCTTACGTGACTGAATATAACAATTTTACATCATAGGTCTCAACATGACCTTTTCATCAAATAATAGATATGAATTTGCATAACCAAGACCAAAACACCTGAAGAGAGAGATCATAATTCATAAACCATCATAATGCCAAAAATTCATTCTTCTTAGCAAGGCTAATGCTCCCCCTAAACCTGTGCATCCTGAACACCTTCATCAACCAATTCATCAAAGCATCTTCATCAAGTAGATAATCAAAAATTAATATCATAACAGAGATATAACCATCATATCAAGAAAATTATAGCTGTCAGCAACATATTTGAAATTTTTCTTGATTCTATCTCATTGTTTTTCTTATCAGAGAAAACATATGCATTTGTCTTCATCTGAACTCATGTGTATAATCAGCTTTAGTTCATGCAACCTGCGTACAGAATGTGAAATACTGGAAATTTCACATCTCCATCTCCCCCTGAACTTATACATTCTATACCTCTCTTCTATTGTCACATCAGATGCAATGTTAGAAATAAACACAACCAGAATTACCAAACCAACCATGGGAATCACCATATATTTCTCCCCCTGTGATGATACATTACTAATTCCTATAATGTATCTCACATCACTCCTGTAGTCATTATGAGAAGTAAACTTTAGAAACACATGACTGCAGTAGGGTCAATATTCCCTACGTTTTTTACCAATGCTTCTTATTTTATAATTTCCTTAGGAGGCCCATTTTAGACCTCAAAATTCCCCTAATGACTTAGACGAGGAAGTGAGAAAATTGAACCAGACTCTCGACAGTGTCACCGCTGCTACAAAAGGACCAACCTCGCGGAAACTGGTGGACATTGCGCAGACTACCATCGTGCAAAGCCTCCATGTTTTACCTCCACTTACTGATGCGATAGAGCAGCTCAAGTAAAGGATGAAGACCTCACCAGCGCTGTGACTCGGGAAGAGTCACAAGATTGTGTCGGGGGACTATTGGAACGGGGGTTAGCAGCCATAGTTTTGTCCAGTTTTATAATATTTTTGTAATATTTGGTCGAGAGAAGGGGGTTTGGGGTGGGTTAAACCCCCAATGAATTGTAATGGGTTAAAAGGGTAGACCTAGGGTCCACAAACCATGGTTTGCAGACCATAGGATGGCACAGGCTAAGGTGTTCTAAGTAAATTGTTAGATCGAGTCTAGATGTAGGCAAAGATTGATTGATGCAAATTGAAAACTTTCGAGATCTGTTTTGGGTTGTATTTGGGTAAGGACTCTGGCTGGCTATGTGCACGAAGATCCTTAGTCTTGTTGTGTGTGGACCCCGCTAGCTATGTGCGCGGGTTTGGAATTGGGTCTGTAAGTGGATTTTGGAAGCTAATGAATGATAAATCTATTGGATCATATCTCTGTGTTATAAGAAATGGATGTGTTTATGATATTACAATGGTTTAGTTTGTCGATTAATATTGATGCGTACCTGGATGCGAAGGTGTTAATGGGATCTAATTAGTAACAATTGTTTATTTATGTTATCTGTGGGTGTATGAAGTTCACATTCTACACGTATACTGTTAAAGGTTCTGCGCTAAGATTTCCTTTGTGAAAATCTGATAGATCTTAACAGGGCTGCCTCTATTAACCCTCCTTCTCTCAAGGTGTGGAAACTTGGTTCCAGTACCCTCCCATACTACTTCGGGTGAGACCTTGGCCTGCACATGTAGGTCATTGCCGAAAGGGCCAGTAGTATAGGGGTTTGTTGGAAAACCTTAAATCCAAACCTAGGTCAAGACCGCTCGAGCCAACAGGTTCCATATGCGCTTTTGCTAAAACGAACCTATATATATACGTGATTTTATAAAGACGAACCAGCGTATAGATGTGAAAACATTTCAGGACTGCCTAACTCAATAAATTGTAGCCCATTCCATGCAGATATACTTCAGAGTGAAGTGTTCATTCAATACCCAAACACATGCACACTTTTTCACTATGATCTTCTTCTCCTTATATAGGTTGAGTCGTTCCCAATACCATGAGCCAAAACCACACAACTGCCGATAGTATTCTTGGACACCAAGATCTAAGGTGGAAACCCAAGTTGGGAGGAAACCATGGCTACCGTCATATCTATATTCAATATTTATTATAAAGAAAATTTCTTACAGTCATGTATTGGTGTAGACTCATACCAGCACAGAGGAACCCACCTGCAGAAGGATGCAACCTTCTCTCATTCTCCAGCTTCTACTGGAAGGGAGATCCAACACCCCGATCTCGTTTACCAGCTACCACTGGAAGGGAGCTATGACCCCCTGCTTCTCCTTTACCAGCCACTCCTTGAAGGGAGATACTACCTGTTGATCTCATTTACCAGGAACTACTGGAAGGGAGCTATGACCCCCTCACTTAAGGCTTCAACCCTTAGCACCACCGCTGACCACATTCATCAATTTTCACACTGGATCCAAAAAATTCCACACAACACTATTTTTAAGCCTCTTTTCATCATATTTTCAGACTGTACCCAATCCACACATTTAAGCTCAAAGAACAAACATCAAACTGAAACTCATGATCATATCAAATCATTCACTAAATCATCAATCAACTAACCAACCACTAATCTTTAATCACAGTCATCTAGCATCATAGTCATTATTCAAACAAACTAGATTTGTATGAGGGCATCATTAACAGACAACAATGATACAAACAAAATGATCATACATTTCCTTCCACATACTTTAGCAAAACCCTCGATTCCATACGTGCTTTTACTGAAATGAACCTGCGTATATGCACACTTTTACAGAGATGAACCAGCATATAGATCTGCAAACATTTTAGGACTGCGTAATTCTTCAAAATAGATAATCAGCTAAGATCTTACCCTTTATTTTAGCAAACATTCACCAGATCACAGTTCTAAACATTTCATAAATAAATCAAGCACATACATAGTCATTTCAGGTCTAGATATCCTGATCCATTTTTGTATTCATAGGTGCATCATTATTTCATATCTATCAATAAACTATAGCCAATTCCATGAAGATATACTTCAGAGTGAAGTATTCATTCAATACCCAAACACATTCACACTTTTGCACTATGATCTTCTTCTCCTTATATAGGTTGAGCCTTTCCCAATACCATGAGAAAAAACCACACAAGTGTTCATGGTATTCTTGGTTGGAATCAAATAGATGACACAATGCTTAATATTATGGGCTAATACCATGGTAAGGGCCCCTAGTATCATAAACACTGTGTGTAAG
This sequence comes from Pinus albicaulis, assembly GCA_034641835.2. Classification (NCBI taxonomy): domain Eukaryota; kingdom Viridiplantae; phylum Streptophyta; class Pinopsida; order Pinales; family Pinaceae; genus Pinus; species Pinus albicaulis. Next base: position 262,575,092 of record CM076573.1, read on the forward strand.
TACATACGTGACTTGGCTACTTCGTACCTGTGTGTATATGCGACTTCTATTCATCCAACCTACATATACTTTATGAAATATTACCTTTATCATTTCTTTGAACCTGACTAGATTTCCTTTCTCTTGCACATCTGAACTGACGTGTAGATACATAATTTGAACATCTTCAACTCAACAAGGACAACTCATCAAGTATGTTTTTATCAAGGACAACATATTACATCATAATTCCAACAATAGAATCCCATCAGCCGTTGACACATGGCACTCCATCATTGGCCCTTGAACCTGCAAAAAGACAAAAATAAAATGATATTAAAAATCCCATATAATGAAAAAAGTCATTAAAAACAAAAATAAAATCAATTTAAAATCATAGAATATTATTTCAAAACAAAAATTATATTTAAAATATAACAAATATGGTTTATTTTAAAATACAAACAAAAATTTAGTAATATAAAAACCATAAGAATTCAAAATATTAAAAATGAGTTATTTGTTGGTCTGTTTGTTACAAACATAAATATGGTTATTAATAATAACCATATAACTTATAATATGGGTTTTTACAAACCAAAACATTACATTTTGGTTGTCAAACGATTATGAGTGAAGCCATATTAAAATGACATTTGGATGGGTCAACACGACGGAGGACATTGATTTTTTTTTTTTTGTGCAACCATATTATGGTTTAAACCATATCATAACGGTATCACTGATGTTGGAACAAACATGGAGTCGGTTACATAAAAAATAAGAGGTCTGCAAATTTGATCTAGCAACCCTTCAATACCAAACATGCTAAAAATCATCTGCCAGCCAATATATCAGGCCTTTAACTTTGTAAACTCCGTCAAGAGGCTTATTATTTAAATTTTGATTTATTTGCAACGAGTGGAGACAAGTGGGTCGAGAGCGAAGCAACCATGAGCATTGAGCACATTTCATTTTAACCAGAATGCCAGAACCATGAAGTCTGAGGCGGAACCACAAGTTATGGAACCATGACCATGCAACAGAACCTTGATGCAAGGCATCTGGGAGGAATATTTTAGATTCCTTGGAATGGATTTTGATAGAGGAAAAATTATATCAAGTTTATAAATTTTATACTCATTTTTATTATAATTTCACGAGTGTGATGGTGAGATCAATTTCCTCATCTGAGCAGTAGATATTTAGTCATCTTGCAAAAAGGAATCTTTGTGGAATCATGAAGAATTAAAAAGATTCCCTTGGGGCCAAATTTTCATAGGGATTGAATTGTGCTGATTTTATACTCATTCTTCTTAGTTTTTCACAGGGAATGTGATGGTGTAATGTGATTCCTCATCTGAGCAACAAAATTTTAGTCAACCTGCAACAAGGAATATTTATGGAATCTTGAGGAATATTTGAGATTCCATAGAGGCTCAAAAATGTCATTCTCTGAACCAAACCGACTTTATACCCATTTTTCTTAGTCCTTTGCAAGGAACGTGATGGTATGATTAGATATGTCATTTGGGCATCAAAATTCCAGACAATTAGTGGGAAGGAATTTTTGGGGGAATCTTTGAGATTCCCGAGGGTCTAGATTTGACCAAGTCAGATGGGGGTCAATTTTATACTCATTTGAACCAGTTTTTCACCAGGAATTCAACTGTGCAGTTCATTTCTTTAGCAGAGGTGTGAATTTTCAAGCCATCCCTGGAAGTGGAGGTATAAGAAACATTGTTTCCATGTGTTCATTTGATTTTTCTGAGATGATGATTTGATTTTCAAATCCATGTATGCCACTTTTTGAAAGGATCCTTGTATGCCACTTTATGTGAGAGTTTGATATTTTGTCATGATGTTGGAGATATTTTATGAGTGAGAGTTCTTATAGAATAACATCTCATATAAAGGCATGCCACTCTAATTAATGGACTTGTATTGACAAATAACACATTATGTATTCATCATCATCTTGCAGGAATTAATGAAGCGACCTCCCCACTCTTGACACTGGGCCCAAAGATGTAAGCCACACTGGGTGAAATTCTTTATCAACTTGCATGTGTTCTTGATTTGATGGTTGTCCTTATGTTTCCTCTTCTGCAAAGTATGCACATTTTGTTTTTTCATACTCTTTCACATGAAATTCTGCTAACATCACAAAAGTAAAAGATCTTCAATAATTATGATAGTTGAGAGATCCAAACCATCTAATGCCAACAAAATTACTATGAAAAATTCTCTTAAGCCTTTGAAATAAGCGAGAAACCTTGGGATGGCAGAAGGAATTAACGTTTTTGTGAACCATTCATGGTGGAGGGGGCAACGACGATGAAATCTCCACCACTCCCAAACTAACCAAGCGCCAAAGAAATGAGACATACTAACAAAGCTCAGACCACAAGTTTTCAACCACCATATTACCATAGTAATATAGAATTATTGAACCTTGATGAGCTCTATAAACCCACTGATCCAGGTTGATATCGATGGCCACCCACCTAATCCATTTGGACCCACACCATCAATTCTTTCAACTTTTCACATTCAGCACCACTTACTATTTTTTGCAGGTTTTTAGGTCTTGCACTCCCAAAGCCGTTTTGGGGCCTTAATGATCTAGGTGGATATTGGTGGCCACCCATCTATTCCATTTGAACCCCCACCATCAATTCGTTCAGTTTTTAAGTTACAACACAACTTACTATTTTTAGCAGTTTTTCGGGTCCTGAACTTCCAGAGTCGTTTTGAGGCCCTAAACGACGTTTTTTGGGAAAACCTAGAGCAACATGGGTCCATGGACTGATGTTTCTCACATTAAAGTTGTACTCCTCGGATATATCTTTCTAACGAGCTATTGAGCACGTCAAACGGAGATCGGATGCCAAAGTTACGTCCCCGAGAAGTTGAAACACCAATTTACCCAAACGGGAACCACAATTTTGGCACTTCATCTTCTAGAGTTAGGTTTTTGGACGTTTTAGTTTTTCCATTGTTTCTCAATAATAAATAGGCCCTCGACCCTCATTGTAAAAAAATTCAGAGGTCTGTAGCCACCACATCTCTTCTTAGAGATTCGCTACCAACACCCTAGCTATTTTATTTCCATTATGTTTGTAAGAGTATTTTTGTTATTTGATATTAATGAAATGACACATTATTGTTGGAAATCCTAAGAGGGGGGGGGGAGTGAATTAGTATTCCTTTCAATTAGAGCATTAGTTAATCTTCAATTATTATCAGTGTTTGTAAAATGATAACAGCAAACAAGAGGAACACAAATGCACACAGTTTTTAAGGTGGAAACCCAGTCCGGGACAAAAACCACCTAATGCTTCTCTAATAATTCTTTAATATTCAACTCCAATTGAAAATGAAGTTCCAACTTCCTAGAATCTAGAAAAGAATTCTTCTCTAGCTCCATGGATGGATGCTCCAATGCTTTATATTCTTCAGTAGTCAACTGAACGGATGCCCCAACACCCAATGAGCTACAACTCACCGTAGCACCACCCTACAACCCTATAGAAGAATAAAAGAAGAATGGACTCCTGTACCAGGGAAAATGGTCCACTTTACAATGATATAGAATGATGTAGAAGAAGAAGATGTACTAGAACATAACCCCAACTTTGACATAACCACCTAATGATGATCCTAGACCTCCCAACACTACCTCTTCAACCCTTGGTAGATAGACACTAGTACAATTTGTACAATAATGTATTTACAATGACTAAGTACACTGATACCTTTACAATGATTGTATGCAGTGATGCCCACTTGAAGACTTCATATGATGAACTTCTGGCTGCTGTTATGCACCTTGGTTGCTGCTCTTATCATGCTACCCTTTGCTACACCTTGCTTTGATTTTTTGCCGTAGAAATTCTGTTCCTTTGCAACCCTTCACAACACATGATTTAGCTTTTTCTTGCCTTCTGGGAGCTCTATATTGAATCTGGTGTATCTATGTTATTTCAGATCCTCAATATCTAATTTTTCGTCCTGTAGTAGTCCTCTGATTCTTCTTTCCAATGCCATAGGTCTGACCCAATTTGGATTCTTCAAGAGAGATTTATACTGAATCTCTCACAATTCCCTAATTATGGATTGTTTTAGTAGAGCGCACTTGTACGACATGCCATGTGTCACTATTTCTTCATTTGGCTCTGAAATTGATAGAGCGAAAAGTATAGACTATGCACTATCTTCCACTTTTTATAGAATTCCAATCCGATACTCAGAGAGAGAGTTATGAGGATTTTACCAAGGTCACTTCTTTGAGATGAATTTTAGGAGCCTGCACAAACCCTGACTTCCACAGATCATATCTCCAAAAATATTGCGCACCTTGATCTGAAATTTTTACAGCAGCTTCCTCAAGATTTCTTCTTACCCTCATAAAAATTTTAGCTTCTGAAACTTCGTAGAAAAAAATTTAGAGTGAAAATTCCACGATGACCTGTTCCAGATTTCCGAGTCCCTTGCATAAGGAGGAAATGAGGATCATACCACACATATTTGTTCTTTTGAGCCTTGAAATCGAGAGCAGAATTATCATTCTTCTTCTTCTTCTTCCATGTTTTTTTGTTTCGTGGCTTTGAAGATTCTTCTGGAGGATTTTCAAGTCTGCAGTCTTTGGCTATGTGTCCAAAGTTTCGACATTTGTAACATTCAATATTATTTCTTAAATGTTCAAATCTATTGATGTTTCGCTGAGCCCTGGGAGGTTCATATTTGACAGATCTCCTGGAATTGTATTCGTTCCTAGGGTACGTGCGACATTCTACAGCTTTATGAACAAATTTTCCACATGAATAACAGTAGCCATAAAAAATATGTTGGTACCTGGATAGAAATTTTTGTCGATGAATTGTCTTCCAAGGCTGTTCTTGTGAATCTTGTCCAGTGAAGTCTACATGCATGTCAGATCTCATAGTTTAATTTTATTTTGTTGTAGAAGGTCATGCTTCTTCTTCTTTGTAACCAATTCTAGTTCTGTCGTTGTAAGATCGTTGATTGTTGATGAGTTCTTCCAATGCCCTTGAGTTGTTGGCATAGTTTTGGATAGTTTTTCCTTTCTTCACTTCCTCACGCAGCGAGACTACTTCAGCTTATAATTCTTCCCTTTCTTGGTTGCTTTCTTCCAAATTTTTTTGAAGTGACTCTTCAATGCATTTGTGTTCTTCAACTTCAATTTTAAGACCTTGAACTTGTTCTTCAAGAGTATTGAAACAGATCTTCTCCGCATTGAGATATTTTATAAGCTTGATTGCTTCCTCATAAAATTCTTCTATGGTCCATCGTTCTTCTTCGTTGTTTGATACCTCTTGTTTATTGTTCTTGGGTTTATTGTGCTTGGCCATAAATAATACTCTCTCATTGGCTTCTTCTTCACTGTCATTGTCTTCATCGGATGGTGAGCTATCTTCTTTAGAGAGAAAGTTCCTTTTGGATCCTTGCTTGTTGAATTTCTTAAATCCTTTCTTTCGTTTTGAGTTGCCATTACTTCTGTTTGGAAATTTTTCTGTAAAATTCCCAACCTTATTATAGCTTAAACATATCAATGGAAGTTTACCTTTGAATTGTCCCTTACCAATTTTTAGTTTTCTCGTGAAGTAAGCATATTCTTCATCTGAAATTCCTTCTTCAACATCTCCCTTTTCTTCACACATGTAGGTGCATGTCTTTTCAATTGAAGGTTGTTTATCCTTATTGGATTTCTTAGATGCAATGAACACAGTTTCTAGATGCGAAGTACCCTCTTCTTCATCAATTCTCACTTCATATGCTATGAGAATTCCATGTAATTCCTCTTTGCTAAGTTTTTCTAGATTTGCACTGTATTCTAAGACTGATAACTTTGGGTTGAATCTCCCTGGTAACGTTCTAAGAATCTTCTGTATAATAGTCTTCTCGTCAACTGGTTCTCCCAATCCTTCCATACTATTGGTTATTTCATCAACGTATTGGAAGTATGCAACAATGTTGCAATCTTCTTTCATTCTGAGTTGCTCAAATTTTTCTCTATAGATTTGAAGCTTTGCTTCTTTGACATTTGAGTCACCTGCATATATATTCTCAAGCTTGTCCCATACATTTTTCACAGTTTTACAACCCAACACCTTATGATAAGAAAATTCAATAACTCCACTGATAATAACATTCTTTGCTTTTGCATCATTTACCAAATTATTGTTACCTTGTTCATCCATAGTTGATGTAAATCCATTTTGAACAGTGTCCCATACTTCGTAACCTTGCACCAAGATATATACCTCCATTCTTCCTTTCCAGAGTGCATAATTATTTTCATTGAATAGAGGTACACCATTGTTAGTATGCTCCATGACCTCCTTCCAGCTGTTAAACTGCTATTGAAGGAACCAAGCTCTGATACCAATTGTTGGAAACACTGGGGGGGGGGAGGTGAATCAGTATTCCTTTCAATTAGAGCATTAGTTAATCTTCAATTATTATCAGTGTTTGTACAATGATAGCAGAAAAAAAGAGGAACACAAATGCACACAATTTTTAAGGTGGAAACCCACTCCGGGACAAAAACCATCTAATGCTTTTCTAATAATTCTTTAATATTCAACTCCAATTAAAAATGAAGTTCCAACTTCCTAGAATCTAGAAAAGCATTCTTCTCCAGCTCCATGGATGGACGTTCCAACGCACGAGATTCTTCAGCAGTAAACTAAATGGATGCCCCAACACCCAATGAGCTACAACTCACCCTAGCACCACCCTACCACCAGGCTATAGAAGAATAAAACAAGAATGGACTCCCGTACTAGGGAAAATGGTCCACTTTACAATGATATAGAATGATGTAGAAGAAGAAGATATACTAGAACATAACCCCAACTTTGACACAACCACCTAATGATGATCCTAGACCTTCCCACACTACCTCTTCAACCCTTGGCAGATAGACACTAGTACAATTTGTACAATAATGTATTTATAATGACTAAGTACAATGATACCTTTACAATGATTGTATGCAGTGATGCCCACTTGAAGACTTCCTATGATGAACTTCTGGCTATCGTTATGCACCTTGGTTGTTGCTCTTGTCATGCTACCCTCTATTGCACCTTGCTTTGCTTTTCTGCCATACAAATTCTGGTCCTTTTCAACCCTTGACAACACATGATCTAGCTTTTTCTTGCCTTCTAGGAGCTCGATATTGAATCTGGTGTATCTATGTTGTTTTAGATCCTCAATATCTGATTTTTAGTCCTATAGTAGTCCTCTGATTCTTCTTTCCAATTCCATAGGTCTAACCCAATTCGGATTCTTCAAGAGAGAGTTATACCCAATCTCTCACACTACCCTAATTATGGACTGTTTTAGTAGAGCGCACTTGTACGACATGCCACGTGTCACTGTTTCTTCATTTGGCTCTGAAATTGATAGATAAAAAATTAAAGACTATGCACTATCTTCCACGTTTTACAAAATTCCAATATGATACTCAGCGAGAGAGTTATGAATATTTTACCAAGGTCACATATTTGAGATGAATTTCAGGAGCCTGCACAGACCCTGACTTCCACAATTCATATCTCCAAAAATATTGCGCACCTTGATCTGAAATTTTTACAGCAGCTTCCTCAGGATTTCTTCTTCGCCTCATAAACATTTCAGCTTCTGAACCTTCATAGAAAAAAAACTTAGAGAGAAAATTCCACAATGACCTATTCCAGATGGCCGAATCCCTTGCATAAGGAGGAAATGAGGATCACAATTTATATAAATGCTTAAGTTGAGAGGGGCTTCAAAAAGTGAACGTGGGAGGGATTTTAGGAGCTTAAAAAATATTAATTATGAATTTCAATGACCCATGCCCCAACCCCATGGGATTTTAGCCCACTAACTGGGGGTACAAACTTCAAACATGAATATCTCTCAAATCGTGAAGAATTACATGGCGTGCCATATATCAACGGAAACATCTCGACAAGTAGAAACCATCAAAAGCATTATTGACCCATAATATATTAATTTGGTAGGTCAAAATTACCATTCAATATTTGGTTAGCCCCTGGTGATGCTTGGGTTGACATTAATGACAACCGCTGATCAACAATTATTTCCACTGCATCTCTATGTTTATGGTTATTTCTGTATTCTGTTGTGTTCCTGCATAAATCCAAATCAGTGGTATCAGAGCGGTCTTCTCTTTCTTTCTTTTTCTTTGCATGTCCCCAACGCGGTCAGGGTATAAGGAGTTAGGGCTTGATTTGGTTGAACCCTTGCAAGATCAGCCTCGCAAACCCCGACGACCTCCCATGGCGGAAGAAAAGAAAGACGAGGGAGTAGGAGATCCTATCAAAATATTGCTCAAGGAGGCCCTCGATAAATAAAGGAACGCGATGATGGATAACTTTGCTCAGATCCTTCAACGACTACCCACCTACGATGCATCTGCATCCAACAACCACTCTGGAGGCGCCACTCCCTTCAAGGTACATGTAAACTTTGATATTCCTGTATTTGAAGGCCAAATAGATGCAGATGCCGTAGGTAGATGGTTGAATTTGTTGGAAGGGTATTTATTTGTCCATGATTTCTCTAACTGAGAAAATATTATTTTTGCACTCCTCAAAGCCACCCCCCATGTCAAAGACTTGTGGGAAACCTACCGTGAGCAAGAGGACGAAGGGGAACCCTCTCTGTTCTTGCCCACACCCACTTGGAATTCATTCCGACATGGCATCAAGGAACAATAATACCCCGTGGGGAGCTATGAGGAAAAATACATCCAATGGACCACACTGCGGCAACAACAAGATCAAAATGTGCACGAAGTGACGAATTTGTTCCATACCCTGTGCACAAAGTTGGGTATTAAAAATTCAGAGGGACATTTGGTGCTCAAGTACCCTGGTCGTCTACACAAACACATTCAAGATAAAATTAGTTCCTCGACATTACATTGCTTGGTACAGTATATCGCTATGCCGCTAAGATCGAGCAGAAATTTAAGCAGAAGAAGCAAGACTTTGGATCTGCGAATTTGAAAGGTGCCCCCAAACCAAAGAACAAGGGGCAAGGCCAATGCGGTGCAACTGAGAACAAAACCACAAATCAAAATAAGGACACCAAGGAAGTGGCGTGAATTTCACAACAGCCCCACTCACAGCACAAACGAGTGTCGGGCCAAACAGTCATTGGTTGTCGAACTAAAGGCACCCGAATCAGATGCATTTTTTGATCCTGAGTCAAAACCGGACAAAGGAAATGACAAAGGGAAGCAGATCATTGATGCGGATCCCATTTCCATTGTTTCCACCACCAAGAGCTAGAGGGAGGACCCAAAGGATCTAGAGGAGGGGGAGCATCTCTTCCATTCACAAATGTGGGTGAAGGTTTCTCTGCTGAAATTTTATTGTCGATAGCGGAAGCCAAAAGAACCTCATTTCAGCAGAGCTCATGAAGCAGCTCGACCTACCAACCATAGCACACCCGTAGCCATATACCATCGGGTGGCTTCACCTAGGGAGAGATATCTGCATCCTCCAACAGTGCCACCTTCTGTATAGCATCAAGCCATTCACGGATGAGGTATTATGTGATGTTGCTCCTCTTGATGTAACTGGTGTATTATTGGGCCAACCATACTTGTGGAGGCGACATGCTGTGTATGAGTCTAGGCCTCGTGCTATTATTATTACTTTGGGAAATAACTTTTACAAGATACTGGAGGTAGTACCGCTTCCTGTCATCTCTTTGACTGTTTCCCAAACTAGGAAATTCATTTTCCTTACAACTCACTCACAGGGAAAGAATAATATTGTGGCCACAATGTCAAAACAAGGCTCCCATGCATGGCTGCAGCAGATGGAAAAATTCATGGAGGGATACAAGGACATTTTCTCCTCACTCACAGAGGTTCCTCTACACTGTCAGGACAAGCACTCCATTGATCCGACCCCTAATGCACCCTTGCCTGATGTTTCCATACCTCTTGAAAATACACATACAGAATCCACACAGGTACTGTCTGAGGCTGATAAAGAAACCAAATTTACTAAATGCATCCAACATGTCTGCCCACCGGTCCATGACATCTTCAACAAATCTAATACCCAGTTCAATAGAATTTGCTTCATCTCATGGAGGATCTCAACGCAATGGAGACCATTGCTTCCTAAGGAGGGAGGAATGATCTAGGTGGATATCGGTGGCCACCCACCTAATCCATTTGGACCCACACCATCATTTTTTGCAACTTTTCACATTCAACACCACTTACTATTTTTAGCAGGTTTTCGAGTCCTGCACTCCCGAAGCCGTTTTGGGGCCTTAATGATCCAGGTGGATATTGGTGGCCACCCACCTATTCCATTTGAACCCCCACCATCAGTTCGTTCAGTTTTTAAGTTACAGCACAACTTACTATTTTTAGCAGTTTTTCGGGTCGTAAACTTCCAGAGCCGTTTTGAGGCCCTAAACGACGTTTTTTTGGAAATCCGGGAGTGACATGGGTCCATGAACTGATGTTGCTCACATAAAAAATTGTACTACTTGGATATATATTTCTAACGAGCTATTGAGCACGTCAAACAGAGATTGGATGCCAAAGTTACGTCCCCAAGAAGTTGAAACACCAATTTACCCAAACGAGACCCACAGTTTTGGCACTTCATCTTCTAGAGTTAGGTTTTTGGAAGTTTTAGTTTTTCCATTGTTTCTCAATAATAAATAGGCCCTTGAGCCTCATTGTAACACAGTTCAGAGGTCTGTAGCCACCACATCTCTTCTCAGAGATTCGCTACCATCACCCTAGCTATTTTATTTCCATTATGTCTGTAATCATATTTTTGTTACTTGATATTAATGAAATGACGCATTATTTCTGCTGCATCTCTATGTTTATGGTTATTTCTATATTTTGTTGCATTCCTGCATAAATCTGGATCACCCACTTGCCTCTCGAGAACACAATCGCAAAGATAATGAATGAGACTTCGTATGCAGCACTGTTAAACTCACCATACACCATAAGTAAAGGGAGGATAGTGTATCTCTCCTCCTTACCATCTACCAAATGTACACATTCATTGTATATGCATATAGGAGGCCTCGATGTTCATCACTCCCATCAAGGATATATAAAATTATATTGTTTAACATAGACAAGTTAAAATTTTATTTATAACTCCAAAAGTCAGAGTGATATATTTTTAAAACATTGTTTTCATATTTGATCGTAATATTAACAATGAACCATGTGAACACAATGAGAATGAGATTATTGATATTTTATAATTCTTTTAATTAAAGCTACCCAAATATGTAAAATCATTTATTTAAAGTATTTTTTTAAGAGATGTTGTAGCTCGTTTTTATTTCTCTCTTTATATGTTGAAAAAGAATATATATATATATATATATATATATATATATATATATATATATATATATATATATATATATATATATATATATATATATATATATATATATATATATATATTTATATATATATATATATATATATATATATATATATATATGTATGTATGTATTCCAAAATAAATAAATAAAGAAAAGAAAAATTTAAATATTTAGCTTTATAATTTTGAAAAAGCACTAATGTTGGATTAATTTGGGATTAACATAAGCTACATCATTAAACATTTAATTTTTGTGGGCCCGAGTGGAGTTAAAGTTAGAGACATGTTAAAAGGCTGGAAACTTGTTGAGCAGGATAAGTTTGGGTTGTCAGGTTCACTTGATGGTGCAAACTCGACAACACAAACCAATCGATATGTATTTGTCATCGTGCCCCCATAAACCGGTCAAAGCTAGTAGCATTAACCAAAGATCTACGATGCAGATCAATTGTGAGGGCACAATGGGTGGGGTTACACTGTAGCCTTGGTGCTCCCATATCTCAACGACAGGCAAGCGCGATCGAATCACACCTCCACATCATCTCATTCCACTCCACGTCATTCCCCTCCGCAGCATCTTATCCCACTCCTCGTCATTCCCATCCACGTCATCCCTGACACCTCCATGTCACCACGTCACATTACATTCCCTATACATGTCAAATCATCATTAAAATCTTGTTTCCCTCATTTTCCCCATTTTTCATCTCTAAATACCATTTTCACCCTCTTTTTTACATTTTTAGTTGCTTCTCTAGTGTCTGCAACATCATCCTAGTCATCCTCTTGAGAAAATTATGAGAAATCAACATCAACTAAGGTTTAAAAGTATTTATACAGTATAGTTTGACCATTTCAAAGAATCAAAATGTCTAAAAATTTGCTCTGTATTGTTCAACCTCTCACATTCCTCTCATGGACACTAAGAGGGATGTCTTCGACTCAAATTGTTCTTTAAACCTCATGGACCTACATTAGTGCATCTTAGTGAACCAAAAGGACTCCCCCATGCATGCTATAGTCATAAGGTATGGTCTTTTTGCTGCTATAAACCAACAAAATTATATTTTCCCTAAATTCATCCATTGTTTGGTGTTTTCCATATATCCCCATAAATTTTTTGTCATGAATGCTTTAAGTGAAAACATTTTCTAGGTGTCATCTCCTTTGGTATTTCCATCTCCAAAACTATATGCCCCAATTTTAGAGGAATCCCTATTGACTTTTTTCAGAAATTGTCTGCAAAAGAATATGCTCAAATGTATTTCTATCTAATCCCTACAATTCATCATTTATATTTAAAATAGACCCAATTTCCTCTGGAGTCTTTTATTGAAGAGTGGAGACCAATTTTATATATAATTTCCAGCGTTTTGGGGAAAGAGGATGCCACTATTATAGACCGAGTCATTTTGGGGATGTTTAGCATGATGCTGCGGCTTGAAACAGTTTTAGATATACCAACCTATTGGGATGAATTATTTTATTCTCACATGACCAATTTTAACCTCACTAGATGTTTCAGATTTACTTCATTGATAACCTATTTATTCCTTTATGTTCATGTTGAGAGTTTCATGCATTTGGGCCTGAATATTATGGATGTGCATAAGAGAAAACAATTTGTAGTGGATTGGACATACATTGTGTTAGAGATACGACAGCAGAAATATAAATCAAATGACACACACAACATTCAAACACACATAAAGAACAACAGATTTTAACGTGGTTTACCCAACCAATCTGGGCTACGTCCACCTAACAGGGGATCAGCAATCTCATTAATCAACTGCAGAAATACAATAGCATAGTTTCTCATCTGCTCAGCCTTCCTCACTACACATTCCTCCTCATGCTCTCTTGCCTCTACGGGCTTACATTTTATAGCTGTGAATGAAAACAAACTCATAAATTCTCTCACAACAAATATAGGATGCATTAACTCCTCATCAGAAACTGATGGAGCCAATGTAGCAAAAAATCCTATTGTTGTCACCTACATGAGATTTTCCTCCAGATTTAATTAAAAATAAGAAATAAAATCTCAAAAATCTCCACCTTGACAACAATTAGCCTGATACCCTGTTTCATTATTATTTTTATCTTTTCTGCAAGCCAAGAGAAGCCAGACACCATCATAGCTTCTCTAACAAAACTGGTTTCGTGAACATGTCTGCACAATTTTCCTTTGTATGCACCTTTTCAAGAGAGACTCCCCTTTCAGTGATAACCTGTCTTACAAAATGGTATTTGATAGGTATGTGCTTTGATTTACTATGATAGGCGGGATTTTTAGCCAAGTGAATTGCACTTTGACTATCACAAAATAACTTGATGTTGTCCTACAACCTACCAAACTCACCAAACAAACCTTTCAACCAAACCGCTTCTTTGAAAGCATGCGAAGCAACTATGTATTCTGCTTCTGTAGTGGATAAAGCAACAATGTTCTGTAGCTTTGACATCCAGCTAATATCTCCACCTGCAAGAGTAAAGACATACCCTGAAGTTGACCTTCTCTTATCCAAATCACCTACAAAATCGGAATCAACATATCCACAAACATATTCACTGCTTCTGTTATAAGTGATACAATAATCACTTGTGCCTCTTAGATACCGAAGCACCCATTTCACTGCTGACCAGTGTTCTTTTCCTGGATTTTCCATATACCTGCTGACAACCCCAACTGCATGTGAAATATCTGGTCGAGTACAAACCATCGCATACATCAAAAAACCTACTACATTGGCATATGGAATTCGAGACATATATTCCTTTTCTTCATTAGTGTTAGGACATAAACTTGAAGAAAGCTTAAAATGGGACGCAAAATGGACTGAAACAGGCTTCACATTGTTCGTACCAAACCTGAAGAGTATTTTCTCAATACACTTCTTTTGTGATAGCCACAGCTTACCATTGCTCCTATCTCTGAAAATCTCCATGCCCAAAATCTGTCTTGCTACTCCTAGATCTTTCATATCAAACGTCCTAGCCATCTGAGCCTTTAACCTGTTGATCTCTGTTATGCTTTTGCTTGCTAAAAGCATATCATCAACATACAACACTAAGATAATGAACATGCCATTACTTAATTTATTAAAGTAAACACAATGATCATATTCACTTCTTATATAATTTTGACTCAACATGAAAGAATCAAATTTCTTGTACCACTGTCGAGGCGACTGCTTCAGACCATACAATGATTTCTTGAGCCTGCAGACAAATTTCCTGTTGCGATTTTGAACAAACCCTTCCGGTTGTTCCATGTAAATTTCCTCATCTAAATCTCCATGTAAAAAAGCAGTTTTAACATCTAGTTGCTATAATTCTAAATCAAGTAAAGCAACTAATGCTAATACAATCTGAATTGAAACAATTTTCACAACTGGTGAAAAAATCTCATGAAAGTCAATGCCTGCTTTCTGAGAAAAACCTTTTGCGACCAGCCTCGCTTTGTACCTGTCTTTTGTATCATCAACACCTTTCTTCAACTTGTAACCCACTTACATACCATATTTTTTCTGTCTTTAGGAAGTTCTACCAGATCCCATGTGGCATTCTTCGCTAATGCCTTCATCTCGTCCTTCATAGCCTCTTTCCACTTACCACTGTTTGAACCTTCTATAGCTTCCTGATAGCACAAAGGTTCATCATCGTTAGCAGTTAAAGCAACTGAAGTAACATAATCATCATACCTTTTAGGAAGTCGTTTGATTCTTGTAGACCTCCTTAAAGATGTTTCTGGTACTTCCACAATTTGCTGATTATTATCTGTAGGAACTTCTTCATGATAAGCATCTGAAATACGTTCATGATCTGCATCTGAAACTTGTTCATGATCTGAATCTGAAAATTTTTCATCTAGACTATCATCAGTATTTGAACTGGTTTCAAACTGAATGTGTTGAAGCTGAGGTACATTATCCTGTTTCAATTTATCATCTACATCTGGATTTTCAAGTGAGGATTCATTAAATTTAACATCTCTGTTAATGATGATCTTGTGAGTAGTAGGATCCCACAACCCGTATCCCTTAGTCCCATCACCATATCCAACAAAGATATATATTTTTGATTTAGGATCTAATTTAGAACGCTGATGTTTCGGAACTAGAGCATATGCATCACAACCAAAAACTTTCAGTTTAGAATAATCACATGGATAACCTTTCCATACCTCTTGAGGAATTTTGCATCCTATTGCAGTAGATGGTGATCGATTTACCAAGTAACAAGCTGTAGAAACCGCTTCTGTCCACAATTCCTTCTGCAAGTTGGCGTTACTAAGCATACTTCTTGCTCTCTCTAAAAGAGTCATGTCCATGCATTCAGCAACTCTGTTTTGCTGAGGAGTATATACAATGGTTTTATGTCTTTCGATCCCAGCGTCCTTGCAATAATTATCAAATTCCTTTGAAGTAAACTCACCACCATTGTCAGTTCTTAAACATTTAATGGTTCTTCCAGTGATATTTTCAACTAATTCTCTAAACTGTTTGAAAACTATGAACACATCAAACTTCTTCTTTAACATGTAGAACCACACTTTTCTAGAGAAATCATCAATAAAAGATACAAAATATGACGATC
Organism: Pinus albicaulis; assembly: GCA_034641835.2. NCBI lineage: Eukaryota > Viridiplantae > Streptophyta > Pinopsida > Pinales > Pinaceae > Pinus > Pinus albicaulis. The sequence continues at coordinate 262,591,096 of CM076573.1, forward strand.
CTCCATATGAGGTTGTAGGAGATGGACCCCAAACATCAGAATGGATATAATCAAGGACTCCCTTACTAGTATGTTTTCCAGTTTTAAACTTCTGCTTGCTTTGTTTCCCAAACAGAGAATGTTTGCAGAAATCTAACTTAGAAGATTTTAAACTAGGAAGTAACTTACGATCAGATAAAATTTTTAATCCTCTTTCGCTCATATGGCCCAAACTTTGATTGCATAAACGAATAGAATTACTATCGTTTTCAGATACTGTAGAAGCATGATCTGACTCTGTTCTTCCTTCTAACTGAAAAAGATTTCCAACCTTCTTTGCTTTCATTACTAGTAAAATTCCTTTATAAACTTTCATTACTCCACCTTGAATAAAGGTTTTATATCCATTAGTGTCTAGTACTCCTAGTGAAATGAGGTTTTTTCTTAGTTCAGGTACATGTCTTACATCAGTTAGAATTTTGTTTGTCCCATCAAACATTTTAATCTGGACACTTCCAATTCCCACAATATTACATGAGGCATCATTTCCCATATAAACCACTCCATCATTGATTGATTTATAAGTTTTAAACCACTCTCTATGAATGCACATGTGATTTTACGCACCAGAATCTAACAACCAATGTTGATCATGATTAGACAAACTAACTGATAACACTTCATCACTCATACCTGAAATCGATGCCGAACCTGTATTTGTCGTGTTTGCTTCTTTCTTCTCTGTCAAAGAGTCTCCTTTGGATGCTTGCTGTCTCTTCCAACAGTCCTTCTTCAAATGTCCTGATTTGCCACAAAACCAGCACTTTACCTTACTCTTCTTCCCTTTCGATTTTGAATGCGAGTTGTTGTGCTTACTGAAGCGTCTTTCTTTAGAACGACCTCTGAACATCATTGCTTCTGATGTGGAGGTTTCTGAATTTGACCTCTTCCTTGTTTCTTCGGACAACAAAGCTCCAACAACATCATCAAATTCAAGGGTTTCTGATGAACTAAGACTTATAGAAGTAACAAAATTATCCCATGACTCGGGCAACGAGCATAATAAAGTTACAGCTTTATCTTCTGATTCAAATTTTACTTATATACTTTCTAACTGAACCAAGAGAGTATTAAAGGTATTCAGATGATCAGTTATTGTCGTACCTTCTTTCATGCGCAAGCTGTACAACTGTCACTTCAGAAGAATCCTATTGGTTAAGGATTTTTTCATGTACAACTTTTCAAGCTTTGTCCACAAACCAGCAGCAGTTTTCTCTGACACGATGTTAAACAAAACATCATCCGCCAAACACAGTTGAATGCCGCTCAGTGCTCTTTCATCCAGATCACTCCATTCATCATCTGTCATGGTGTAAGGCTGTTTGGATTTTCCCAACAGCGCCTTCGCCACGCCTTGTTGCACAAGTAGATCATACATCTTCACTTTCCAGATCTCGAAGTTGTTTTTGCCATTGAACTTCTCGATCTCAAACCGGGCACTTTTTTTTTTGCCATAGCTTAATAGCTCGTGTCACAAAAAAAATCTCCAATTACAACTTTTTAATAAATGAATTTTTTTTTTTTTAATATTTTAATCAAAAAATAATTTTGATTAAAAAATTGCCCTTGCCTTAAAGAATGCCTTCAGTTAAAAAAAAACTTATACCCTTCACCTTATAAAAAAGGCCTTTATCTTAATACCATATGTAAATGGCATTTACATTATTAAATATCAAATCGATTTATTTTTTTGTTTTTAAAAAACATGCCACCATTATAATTGATTTAAAATATATATGCCAAATACAAAGGCATGTGAATAGAGGTAAAATTCAAATCGATTTTAATTACAAAATTGCATTATTGCAATAAAATCAATTTTATATAAAGGCATTCTACTCACTTTACTCTATTTGATCTTTCACGTTTTGCAGCTTCTGCCTCCACTACTGCATTTAAAAAAAAAAATATATCGATTTAAAACAAAAAACCAGTGATGCACTAACCCTGCAGAAACGCCTCTCCTTCAAAGTTTCTCCAAAATCGATTTTCACATGCCCAGAAAATCGATTTGAATGGCAAGCCCTTCCACTTGAACCGGCTCACGGCTTTGCTGTGGCTCCTCTCACAGTCAACAATGGTACAACTCCAGTTCACGGTTAACATAACAGTCCATGTCCTGTTTAACAGTCTCACGCAGCGGATCAACTCCACGGCTCTTTGTGCTCTTTCATGCACATACAAAATGAATCTTTGTTCTTCAAATCCTCACGGCTCACGGCCTCTCTCTTGGACGCAGGTCCACGGCTCTCTACAATCGGCATCTACGGCCACGAACCACGAGCTTTAAAAAACATCAAAAAACGAGTTTTAACCTTGCAGCCACGGACCACGAGTGCACTGTGCAGCAGTCTCACCTTACTGCTCCGATACCAAATGTTAGAGATACGGTAGCAGAAATATAAATCAAATGACACACACAGCATTCAAACACACATAAAGAACAACAAATTTTAACGTGGTTCACCCAACCAATCTGGGCTACGTCCACCTAACAGGGCATTGGCAATCTCATTAATCAACTGCAGAAATACAATAGCAGAGTTTCTCATCTGCTCAGCCTTCCTCACTACACATTCCTCCTCATGCTCTCTTGCCTCTACAGGCTTACATTTTATAGCTGTGAATGAAAACAAACTCATAAATTCTCTCACAACAAATATAGGATGCATTAACTCCTCATCAGAAACTGATGGAGCCAATGTAGCAACAAATCCTATTGTTGTCACCTACATGAGATTTTCCTCCAGATTTAATTAAAAATAAGAAATAAAATCTCAACACATTGTAGTAATTCAATCCAGGTATGAAGTCTTCACCTACTTTACCTCTATTTTTCTGTCAGTTTTTTTTCAATCATAAATAGTTGCCCTTCACCTTGTATTTTTCGAAAATCCCAGTCCCTTCTTCAGTAGAGAAAGGATTTCAAGGTAGGATACTAGTTTCAATTTGAATATTACACTGAGATTAAATTTTATGGATCTGAGGTTTCCCCTTATAGGCTGCCTACTTTTGTGCCCATGATGTTGTTTGCTCTGAAATTTATCAGACATAGCTTGAAAGTTGATCAAGTTCATTTTGTACCAGCTAAGAAAGGAAATTTACTTAAGCTTCCCAATTTTATAGTAAAAAAATAGAAAATCCATGGAAGAGGCAGATAACATTCTCAAAAGCATGCATTTATAGTGTTAGGTCCCTATATTACTATTATAGTCCCTTATTATTGTTAGTGTAACCCCTTTATTGTTATTATTGTACCCTTGTAACCCCCATTTTGTTATTATTATGCCCTTAAATTATTATTGTTAGGTCGGCTAGGATTACATTGTGGCCCACTAGGATTACATTATGGCCCCATGGACTCCTATATATAGAAGGGTTTTGTATGATATGTCAAAAATTGTTCATTTATGTAATGTATTGGAGGTTGCCCCCTCGAAGTGGCTTATTTCTAAGGCGTTGATATCTTTTTTCTTCTATTTTTGGAGCTGGTTACACAACATTTGGTATCAGAGGTTTGGATTCTAGGGTTTTGCTGCTCCAAACAGGTCATCATGGAATTTTCACTATAAATTTTTTTCTACGAAGTTTCAAAAGATAAAAATTTTAGGCTGCGAAGCTGAAATCCTTAGGATTATTTTCTAAAAATTTCAGAGCTTGGTTTGCAATATTTTCGGAAATATCATCTGTGGAAGTTAGGTCTTTTTTCAAGCTCCTAAACAGGTCATCGTGGCAATTTCGCTATAAATTTTTTTCTACGAAGGTTTAGAACCTGAAATTTGTATGGTGCGAAGCTGAAATCCTGAGGAAAAGTTTTAAAAAATTTCAGAGCTTGTTTCACAATATTTTTGGAGATATGATCTGTGGAAGGTAGTGCTTTTTCAGGCTCCTGAATTTCATCTCAAAGAGGTGATCGTGGGAAACGTTCAATAACTCTCTCTCTGGGCAGTGGATTTGAGTACCGTAAAAATTGGTCGCAATCACATGGACTGTAGTTTCTTGGCTATCAATTTCAGAGACAAAGGACAAAACAGTGACACGTGGCAAGTCCTACAAGTTTGCTCTACTGAACCAGTCCAAAATTAGGTCATTGTGGGAGATTGGACACAACTTTGTCTTGGGGAATCCAAATTAGATCAAACCTGTGGCATTTGAAAGAAGCTTCAGAGGGCTACTACAGGGCTGAATTTAAGATATTGAAGATTTTCAATTACAAAGATAATTCAATTTCAATATCGAGCTCCTCGAAGCAAGTAAAAGGTGTGTATTTTTTTTCCGAATTGCATAAGTCTTGTTTGAAGAATCAAGTTGAATTGATTCCAAGGGAATATTGTAGAATAGGTATTAATATTGGATTCTAAAATGGTGCCTAAAAAGAATTCAACACCCATTAAGCCTTCAGAAGGCTCTACCATGACTCATGAAGATGAAGAATTGCGACATGATCTATCAAAATTACAAGAGCAAGTGCAACAAATTTCACTCTCGCAAAGAGCAAAAAAAATGAAATGGAAGTTTTGAAGAAAGGCGTGGAAGTGAAGATGGGCGGTTTGAAGAAAGGCATGGAAGCTAAGATGGATGGCATGGAAGTGAAGATGGACGGTTTGAAGAAAGGTGTGGAAGCTAAGATGGATGGCGTGGAAGCTAAGATGGATGGCATGGAAGCTAGCATGAAAGATAAGATGGATGATCTAAAATCAAACATCGAAGATTTGACAAAGTTGAGACAAGAAATGTTTCCTAATGGTGAAAATATAGTAGAAGAACCTCATGATGAGAACAAAATAAATGTTAATCATGATTTCATAAACTCTAATGTTGGCGGGAACAACCACCATATTCCAAAAATGGATATGAGGAAGTTTGATGGAAATGATCCTGTAACATGGATACTACAGATGGAGAAATATTTTGATCTCCATAATGTGCAAAACACACAAAAGGTACGCATTGCAACTTTGCATTTAGAACAAAATACATTTGTATGGTATCGATGGCTTTGCTCCCATAAAACAAACTGTCACTTGGTCAATTTTTACAAAGGAAATGATAGCACGTCATGAGGATACAAAGAGCAACACCTTCTTTAGCCAATTGATAAATCTCAAACAAAAGGGTTTAGTGGGGCAACACATTGAGGACTTACAAAAATTGAATATAAGGGTAACTGATATTCCAGAGGAACACAGGATTGATCTCTTCATAGGCACTTTAAAGGATAACATTCAACATGAAGTTCGTGTTCTGGAACTTGATTCAATGGAGAAGGCCTTCAGGTTGGCAAGAAAAGTTGAATGTAAAATTATGGAAACAAGGAAGCCTACCACTCAATTCTATAAAGAAGGAATTTTGGCTACGCCTATATTTCCACAACCTACAAGTTTGACACCACAAAAATTGGAAGAAAAAAGAGCAAAAGGGCTTTGCTACAGTTGTGATAGCAAATACACTAAAGGTCATAAGTGTGTTGAGAAGAAATTATTTTACATAGATTGTGAAGAGGAAGAAGAAAATGAACAAGAAGAGGATATACACCGGGAACCAACCCTAGAAGAGGAAGAAATGAATCCGACCATATCGTGTAATGCACTGGCAGGAATTACCACTCCTCAAACTCTCAAGATACAAGGACAAATCAAGAAGAAAAGGTAATAGTGTTGATTGATTCAGGTAGCACCCATAATTTTATTCATTGTAAGGTAGCCAAGGAATTAAATTGTTTCCTATACCCAGCACCAGAATGTCAAGTGATGGTTGCAAATGGAGGAACTATAAATTGCTCTGGAAAATGCCATAATATCAAGCTAACCATGGGGGAATATGTGTTGAGTAGTCCAATGCTTTCCATTCCTATGGGAGGTGCTGATGTTGTACTAGGAGTACAATGGTTACAATCTTTGGGGATGGTAGCTTTTAATTTTCAAGAACGTTTCTTGAAATTTTTTTCAGAAGGAAAGGAAGTCGAATTACGGGGTATTGAAGGGAAGCCGGGAAGGATAATAAGCTCTAATGTCATGACAAAGCTTATAAATAAAGAAAAAAGAGGCGTAATTGCACAATTATGCTCACTAGAAGTTCCTACATCAAAATCATCTATTTCTGCAGATCTCCAACAAGTCTTGGACAATCATTCCAAGGTGTTTGAAACTCCCAAAGGACTCCCACCTATTCGTGATCATGATCATGCTATTCATTTGATTCCAGGAAGTGTTCCTCCAAACATCAGGCCTTATAGATATCCTTACTTCCAAAGAGCGAAATTGAACGTATGATTGCAGAAATGTTAGAGGCGGGTATAATTCAACCTAGTCAAAGTTCTTTCTCTGCTCCTGTAGTATTGGTACACAATAAGGATGGATCATGGTGAATGTGTCCGGATTATAGGGAGCTCAATAAGCTCACCATTAAAGACAAATTTCCCATTCCTGTGATTGATGAATTATTGGATGAATTACATGGAGCAATTTATTTGACCAAGTTGGATCTTCGTTCAGGATATCATCAAATTAGAATGAAGACTGAAGATATTTCAAAAACAACATTTCGAACTCATGAGGGTCATTATGAATTTTTGGTCATGCCTTTTGGCCTTACCAATGCACCTTCTACATTTCAAGGGTTGATGAATTCCATTTTCAAACCCTTCCTTAGAAAATTTGTGCTAGTATTTTTTGATGATATAGTAATCTATAGCAGGTCTTGGAAGGATCATGTTGAACATGTTGATAGGGTGCTCAAACTATTGCAGGAGAAACAATTATATGCAAAAACATCCAAATGTTTCTTTGGAGTACAAGAGGTGGAATATATGGGTCATATTATATCTCACGAGGGTGTTAACGTAGACCCTAACAAAATTAAACCATTAAGGAATGGAAAGTCCCCAAGACAATAAAGCAGTTGCGAGGATTTCTCGGGTTAATAGGCTATTATCGCAAGTTTGTTAAGAATTATGGGAGAATAGCAGCACCTCTAACAACATTATTGAAGAAAGATGCATTTTCATGGACTCCTGAAGCAACTAAGGCCTTTGAACATCTTAAGGAGGCAATGTGCCTAGCACCGGTCTTAGCTACACCAGACTTCACAAAAACCTTTATTGTGGAATGTGATGCCTCAGGAAATGGAATTGGTGCAGTTTTAATGCAGAAAGGAAGACCCATTGCTTTTGAAAGTCGTCCAATCAAAGGAAAGTATTTACAGAAACCTATTTATGAGAAGGAAATGTTAGCAATGCTGCATGCACTAAAGAAATGGCGAACTTACCTAATGGGAAGACACTTCAAGGTAAAAACTGATCATGATAGTCTTAAACACTTTTTGGAACAAAGACTATCTTCAGAAGAGCAGCAAAAATGGGTCACAAAGATGTTGGGTTATGACTTTGAAATAATCTACAAAAGGGAAAGCTTAATGTTGTTGCAGATGCACTCTCAAGAAAGAATGAAGAGGTGGAAGCATTGCTTTGTGCCATTTCTATTATCCAACCAGATTGGATAACTGAAGCAAGAGATGAATGGAAGAAGGACAAAGATGTATGGACACTCATTCCAAAGTTGCAGCAAGATCCTAGTACATCTGATACATTTAGTTGGAAAAATGATTCCTTATGGTACAAAGATCGCTTATATCTTTGTAAGAATTCCCAACTAAAACAAAAGATTCTTCTGGAATTGCACACTTCTCCTTTAGGAGGACACTCAAGATTTTTTAAAACTTACCACAGGGTGAAGAAAGAATTTTTTTGGGATGGCCTTAAATCTGATATTCAAAAGTTTGTGGCGGAATGTTTGGTTTGCCAGCAGAATAAAGTGGAGACAATTAAGACACCGGGACTTCTACAACCTTTATCCATTCCAAGTCAGCGTTGGGAGGAGATTTCAATGGATTTTATCACAGGTTTACCTAAGTCTGAAGGAAAGAATGTCATCATGGTGGTAGTTGATAGACTTACAAAGTATGCACACTTTTGTGCATTATCTCATCCATTTAAAGCAAGTACAGTTGCTACTACATTTGTGGACAAAATTCAAAAGCTACATGGAAGCCCAAGGGTTATTGTGAGCGACAGAGATCCCATTTTTACGGAAATTTTTGGACGGAGTTATTTTCTTGTTTGGGTACTCAATTAGCTCATAGCTCATCTTATCCTTAAAGCACGAGCTTTACTGACGTTGAGGACAACACTTTTTTGAAGGAGAGGGCATGTTAGGTCCCTATATTACTAGTATAGTCCCTTATTGTTGTTAGTGTAACCCCCTTATTGTTATTATTGTACCCTTGTAAACCCCATTTTGTTATTATTGTGCCCTTAAATTATTATTTTTAGGTCGGCTAGGATTACATTGTGGCCCACTAGGATTACATTATGGCCCCATGGACTCCTATATATAGAAAGGAGGTTTTGTAAATTGTATCATCCAAGAATTGTTCATTTATGTAATTTATTGGAGGTTGCCCCCTCGAAGTGGCTTATTTCTAAGGCGTTGATATATTTTTTCTTCTATTTTTGGAGCTGGTTACACAACATATAGCCAGGTGACAAGTGGGAATATGACCCACATAATAATTTCCAATAGAAGAGTATAAAATACATATGCTCCATATGTACATGAACCCAACCCAAACATGCAGAAATTTGCACATCGAGGTAAGGCAGGAACAACCAAAGGAGTAGAGATTGTAACTACCAATGCTACAAAGAAAGGTTTAAAGAGGGGAAGTGAAGAGGTGATTGATCTAGAAGGGATTCAATTCTGAGTTCAAAGAAGCCCAATTGTCTGAGATGGAACCTGAAACTTTAGCTAGATGTTCTTTGGCTTCAATTGGTTTTTAGCTAGATTTGGGCGAAGTAGTTTGTACACCTTCTTCCCCTGTGCCTGAAGATTCTTCCCGAAGTTCTATACCTTTCCTAAAGCAGTTGTATGTTAAGATTGAAAAAATAAACAAGATGATAGGACAAGTGTTACATTCCAGTTGGAAACTCAATCAATTTCAGATCATCATACCAAATTGTTATCTGCCATGGATTTGGAAAGAAATCAATTAAGATTGTCGTTTTCTCATCCTTACTCTCTTACATTTTTATACTCTACAAGTTTCAAGACAATAAATTTTAATGTAGATGCAAAAGAAATTCCTTTTCCTAACAAGATCAATTTTCATAGGTAAACTGGAGAGTTGATTTGCAGTGACTTGAGTAAAACTTGTTTGGCTACTAGTAAAACTGAAGCCTTATTGGGAATTTTTTTTAATCAATTGACTTTGGAGAAATCCAATTGCAGGGCTTTACTCGCAAAAAATGATGAATTAAAGAAACTTGTTGTTAAAGTTGGTATCAATACAGAGCATAAAACTTATGTTCAAAAAATTTCATAGGGAGCTTAAACTAAAATCCAAGTATTGAGAAAGAAGCTGAAGTTTCCTTTTATTGAACATGTGATAGATCTAGAAGTAGATCAGGTGGAGAAATAGAAGGAAATTTTAACCAATGATATTTTGGAGAGGAACAATCAGATAACTACTATAAAAGCAATGAATTCTAGTTTACAAAAGAAGATTGATACACATGTATGTATTATTCTAGTATAGCCTAAGTCTGAAGACCCAGTTGATACGTTGACTAGAGTGATGACAGAACTAGTGATGTATGAGTATGAGATGAAAAATATATAGAGAAAATTGGATGATGCACAATAACTCTTGAAATCAAAGGAAAAAGTATTGAACATGACTAAGGAGGTTGCATCAAAATATCACAATGATTACCTGACTACTTACAATGAGATCAAGCAGCTAAAGGAGTAGGAGAAAGGTAATATGTTTCTGATTCAGGGCAGATAAATCCTTTCGAAAGATATAATTCATTCAATGAAAAATATTTGGGATTTTATGCTAATTGTTGCAAAGGAGAAAACTATCATTAACTATTTGGAGAGTATTATTGCTGCTAGCAGGTAAAATATCATGCAATGAGACCATTTTGCAAAGAAAATAATCAATTTCCTTAATTCCAAAATGTTAGAGGAATTAAGATAAATGAAAATTGAATATAGAACATAATTGGTGCTTGAAATTAATAAAATGGTCCTCAAAAATATTTACAGGAAGACCACTGGCACAAAGCTTGGAGAGATAAAGAAATTTTTTCTGAAGTTTAACACTTACTTTGATTACAGGACAAGTGCATGATTACCCTCATGCTAAGATCAATATGGAAACCTGCTCCTTTCGGAGACATATGAAACTATGTTGGTGAAAGCCAAAAGTAAAAATGGCACTCCTTTGGGAGACATATGAAACTATGTTGGTGAAAGCCAAAAGTAAAAATGGCACTTCTCATGAGAAGAAAATGGCTCTAAAAGGAGAAAAAAATTTGAATTCTCTACACAGATTTTTAGTTGTTATGGTTTGTCAAAATTCTTTTCACTGCGAAGCCCACTTATAGCAGGGTTAAAAATTTCAGAATGGCTCACACTAGATTTTGAATTGTCCAAGTTCAGACTTGTCAATATGGAAAAAATGCAAAGATTGAATGGCCCCTACAGTAGTAGTAGCAGCAGCAGAAGCACGGTCTTCTACAAACGAGGCAGTGCAACGATATCAAATCACTCAATAAACTGATTCCACCTATCATTTTCATGGAATTTATATATTTCCACTTTTGTAAAATTATGTTATTATGTATTTCACGTTTTATTGTAAATAAAGTCACTCGTAGGACTGAATATGAAATAGCAGTACGAAGTAGTTATAGAGTTTTGAAAGTTAACAGTTTCCTCAATTGTTATTTTGTAATCAAAATATAAAAGAGACATGGAGGAACGAAAAAGGGTTCCAAAATTTTGACTTTCAGAAGGAGATATTTTTTTGTGTAATACTTTTTATCTTCTTGGATTTTTAATAAATATTTTTTCAAGGTGATTCCAAACTGATCTCTCAGTATGATATCTGTTCTTTCTTTGTAAATAAATTTATGTTTATCTTCCATGGGAAATATTAATGAAGCTGTAGGTTTTTAATGCAATAGTTAACTAATATCTTGGTGCCAATGAATGTAATTAAATAACCTTAATATGCACTCCTCTTTTTGTGTTTTCAAATCCTTTGTCTTCCATATTTCTACTAAAGTTTGAGGTGAGAGATTTTGCGTTTACAAAAGCCTTTAGTTTTTGGTTTTCATCATATTATTCACCACTATACTCCTATCTTTAAAAATTATATTCATTGTGAATGAGGCCACTTTGAAAAGGTGAATTTCCCAAGAATATTTTCTTTTATATTACCTATAGAAATTCTTTTGAATCATTAAAATGGGATAGAAAAATGAACTTTGTTATCATTTGAATATATGGTTGTATTTTCAAATCTTCCCCAACCTATGAATGTTATGCCTCAATACTATTCGAAGTTATTTATAGAAGATTAATTAGTGACTGAAAAACACATAAAAAATTTCTGTGCTTTTGCAGAAATTTTAAATGTAGAATACTTGGATGTAGTAATGAGGCTTTTTGTACAATCATTGGATCAATAAGTGAGGAAATTGTTTAAATCCATCCCTGCAAATTCTATTAACACATGGGAGTATTTATAAAATTCTTTTATACATAGACGAGGATAAAATAAGGATCATGGTCACTTCTTGACCAAGTTTAATGCAATAAAGAGAAAACCAGAGGAAGAGGTTTCAAAGTTCATCAAAAGATTTAAAAAATTGTATAATAGCCTCCTTGCAAAAATAAAACCACCTCCTACTGATGCAAAAGTGGTGTTTTCAGGAGATTTTGAGTCTGATTTTGGTTTCACTTTGAGAAAGAGGTGGTATCCTATAGTTATAACCCTATTTTCCACTTCATTATAGTGAGAGAAACCCAATGTCAACTTACCTTAGTTGTTTGATTTAAATTCATCCCTTTTCACCTTTTCTTTTACTTATGTAAGATATATCCCATGGTAAAAGGGTGAAGTTACATAATTGAGAAATTTCTCATAATTATTTTGCCAAATTATTATAATTATGAGATAATTGATAAAAAAAATTCATAATTGTGAAAAAGGTTTCAAGAGTTTCCCATTCCCAAGGAGACCAACCTAACCCAGTTGTGTATGAGTTAGTTAGGGGTCCATTATTGTAGAATTTTCCTAACTTCTCAAGCACCTAGGTGTCTAGAAACATTCTCCCAAATAATGGAATGAGGCTATATAACCTCACCAAGAGGAAAGGGCGTGAGGAGAGTATCCAAAATATAGGGCAAGAGATCTACTATATTGGGAGAGGATACCATCCTACAAGATGGAGGAGAGGAAGATTTTAGGCCAAGTTATAAGCGTTGTATTCTCTGATATGATAAATGAAAATTCATGTTACTTCCCTTATATGAATGTGTATTAAGAAAATATTTTAGTCAATTTTATTTATTTTGATCTAACTATTTTCAAAGGAATATCACCTTTCATATCTATTCGGTTATGATTGTGTGTAGGGTAAAGAGATTGGGTGGGGACATTGTAGATTGCTCAAGTGGAGCACAATATATGCATCGAGCTCAAAACACTTACGCAACCTGTGGGGAGGCTAGGTGTGATCTTATTTCTTTATGGCATAGAACAGGTTTCTTGCTGCATGATTGGTCATTCAGGATTGGGATTTTATTATTATTTTATTGGTCTTGCTTTCTTCTATATGGTAATCTGGTTGGACATGAGATCACATAGCAACAACTCCTTGAAAATTTAGATGCAACAAGGCTGGTGCTTTCAATGAGAGAATATTTTCTTTGTGTCCACTTTGCCTATGATTTTAATCAATTTATCTCTTTCTTAGTCTCCCATTGAGTTCTCTGTAGTTTTTTGGATTCATTTTGATCTCCATTGATTTTATTTGCTTCATATTTGAGTTTATCTTATATCTAGAGTTTATTTATTTATTTTTTATACGAGTTAATAATAGATAGTGTGTTTAAAATAAAATTATGAAATTATTTGTAACATATTTGATTGAATTGATCATTGATCTGGATTCCTCTCGAAATTTTGTCAGAAAAAAAAATTCATTGAAAATGGACTTCGTATGAGGATTTCTTGGAATAAGGAATTACTGATTGGGGGGGGGGGTGAATCATTGCTTTTATGATTCATTGCAATTTTTCTTTTGAATATATTCTTACTTCTTACATCTACTGTCTATTATTTATGAGAGAATTCATTCATAAATAAATAAGCATTAAGACATGAGCATTCATATGTTCAAAAATAGTTTTCAATATCAACACACACCCACATTGGCACAGGTATTTTTCACATCGAAATCCAAAGGGTAAAAACCACCAATTTGTGGTTGTTTTAAGATGTAAATTAAGCACACACTTAATTACATCAGTTTGTTTTTTAGCACCCACTGACTGAAGGCATCGACTCCCTTAGCATAGCAAGCACCAACTTGCTAAGAGGAACTAACCTCTTTGAATGCAGGCCACCATTTTTTGTTGCCACTGTTCTACTATTTCATACAATTTTTAAACTAAAAACAAAGGAATTTACAAATAAGAAAAATACCAATCCACTGTGTCACATAATTTCATTCTACTCTTAGTCCTCTGTTCATTTATCTCGAGTACTCCAGTCTTGCACAACCGCACCTTCTGTTATCCCCAAAATTGTACTTGATTGGACTCTAATCAGACAACTCAATGTAACTGTTTCAAACCAGTTTTTGGCTGAAGGTTAGCCTCTTCAATCTGAGAGGGCTCTCTCAAGGGGGTTTTATGATATTAAATAATGATAGTACTAGATGGCTAAATCTATGAATTATGTCCTGGTTTTGTATGTTTTTAGGTTGAAAAGATGAAGGCTTGCTACCATTGGGTTATGGAGTCAGTGATAGATATCTTAATGAAAAAGTCCCTCCTTGTGGAAGCTGAGACATGTAGATGTTTAAATGAAAGTAGAATACACACACACACAGTGTACTCAATATATAAATGTTCGAAGGAAGTCAGAGCATGAAAACATGAATTCCCTGTAATGAACATTATGATACTGAAAGAAGGACATTGAGAAGTATATCCAATAGTTTAATGCTTGAAAGGAAGTCAGAGCATGCAAATAATGAATTCTAAGTAATTAAACATTAATATATTGACATAAAGTAATAAGATACATAGGGCAATGTTCATGAAAACATCAAACGAATCTCTGGTGAAGGATGAAACCAATAGCCACTCTCCATTACTGATGAATAAACGTGTTACAAAAGTAGAAGTCAACAGTCACATATTCCAACCCTTCATACATCGAAGTGCTATTTACTTATAGGAATCTAGCCTTTACATCGAATCTACCAATTGGCTAGATCGTTAAGTTCTTTTACTGCCACTTAATCTAACCACAAACTAAATATTTATAACTAGAAACTAACACCTACCAAATTAGGAGTTAGAGTCCTAACATAACTCAAACACCTACTTATTACATTTTTATATAAAGATAATCAAAATTCCTCGAAAGGAATCATGTCCTTCAAAAATACTGACAATAATCAAACATAACTACCCTCATTGTCTTCATCAAACTGTTCTGCCTACTGTTAGGGAGCTATTATGTTGATGATATGGAAGTATGATGAGTTGGCAGCTTCAAACCATCTTCATGACAAATGTTTCCATTTATCAATCCTTTGTTTTGATACTCTTTAGCACTGCTCTGATAATATTTAACACTTCCCATGGAGAAATTTTTTGAAAAGTTACTTTCAAGCCACTTCTAGATATATGGAGCATAACCCTACTTTTTAGGAAAGCATGACCCTTGACTTCAACGTTGTTTTGATTGATGACCTAGCTGCATGTCACTCTCTTTGAGTCACAATTATTTGATGATAAGATCCCTTGACACGCTAGAGGAGTCCAACTGTCCAAAACTGCCATTAAGATACTCCAAAACCATCCAAAATAGTTCGCTACAAAAACATGACAGTTTCGTAGCGAGCTTTGGTAGCGTTGAAAAATGACTTATGCACCCAAAAAATCTACTCCTTTGTTGTTCCATGGTGTCAATCAAGTGATGAAACATCCACACCATCAGTATCACTTCTTGAAAGCTACAAAAACATACTTTAGAAGCAAAAAGGCTGCTACAGGTTTTTTCGTAGTGTTTTCCTATCTTTAAGCCTACGAAATGTTACGAAAAGAGGAAAGACTGTATAAAAACACAGAATTTATCTATTTCGAAATTGTCTCCACAAAATGGCCTTCTCATGCTAAAACCTGATCATCTGCATGTTATGGACCTCATCAAACTAATGAGGAACATAATCAATCTCACCTTACATATTTAAAACATCTTTGAAGATTTTTCGTGTTTTTTCTGAAACATAGGTCTTAGAATAGAGATTATATCTCCAAATCCATGATGTATTTTACAAACATGGAGGAAATTTTTGTCAATAAGAAGGTTATGAAGAAAAACCTCTATTTGTTTTGGCAAAACATCTCCATCTGTCCAGAATCAGCATTTCAAAAACATGTATAAAACAGGAAAACTATGTTTTATGAAAATAGGTCCCAAAGACAACCCTGTATCTCCCAACTAATAGCACCTGTGATAAATGTGAAAGAGGTTATTTTTCATTATTCTATTCTTGACAATAACCTCTCTCATTATTTTCAAATTCATCTATGCTCATCCATAATCCTCTCTTTAAAATTACTGCTCAAACAGTCCAAAAACACAACAATTCCTTTGTCAACTCTAGCATAAATTTAAACAACTTGAACTGATGCATGCTTCAGCAAAGCTAGTGTCCTCCACGAATAGCTTAAGTTCCATGAGATTATATCTTATCCATAGAGCCTCCTTTGTGTCCTTTCTTGTACATGAACATTTCCTTTTATAACCAAGCTGCCCTCTTAAAAGGGTGACACTTGTAAAGCCAAATTTGACAGCAAGATGCTTGGTGTGATGAGGTAGCTCTCAAATAATGACATTGAGATGTTTCACATGAAAGAATGAATTTTTAGTGAAAAATAGCAGCTTAGGATAAGGTTTTATGTTTTAAATGACATCTCATGCTTTAATCATGACACATACATGCCAAAAAGGGAAATGATGACCTCATACATGGTTATGTACCTTGGAATTAACCATAAAAGACTTGAATAACCTCCACCCTATCTCCTTCTAATAATTGACTGACACCTTGCACCGAATTTTAAAATACAAATAGAAAAACCTCTTTTCATAGCCTAGTTACTTCATTTCCTGGTAGTTTTGCTATAAAAGTATTAGGCAGTTTCGTAGCGAAAACTTCCCTTTTATTGTGTAATTCGCTACGAAAACAAGAAATCTTGGCTAAAGTGACCTTTTGGAATTCAAAAGCCTAGGAAACAGAATATGTCAGCAAATTATGGATGATGGGACATGATGTGACCTATAAGGATGTGGTTTTGAGATAAAATAAGGGTGGTCTTGAAGCTTAGGATAGGTTAAATATGAAAAAATGAAATTTCCTATGCCAACTTGAAAAAGGTTTAGGGAGACCTTACCCTTTTGAGGAGTGAACTATATGACCATTTCAAGTAATGTCTGACAACATTATGAGTGATAAAAGTGGCTCCACTTGGGATGGTGTGCCCCTGTGGTACACCAAAGAACCTGTAGTTCTAGAACCATCCATATTCTTGGAAATAAAAACTCTGAAATTTATGAAGACTTCGCCAAGCTCTTATGGCCTTCTCCTTAGGCTTAAACTTGATGATTACTGCTGAAAAACCAAATCTATACATGCTGAAAATATGCTCAATCTACTTGAGCTTATTCACACACATTCCTACCTACCCTAACAACTGCAATCTTCATGTTTGATTCAAGCAACATGAAATATCCAATAAAGCCAATGAATGAGTTGATATGACATTTGAACCCCTTGAATGCACTTGAAACAAAAGTAAAATGGATACTCAAATGACCAAGGAAACATAAAATGAGTCTGATTTTCACAATGAAAATATGACTGGAAATCTGGACTATATAACTCTTCCATGTAGTCAGCTATAGGATCATAGAAGACATAATCTATTTGATGATTCTCAAGACATTCTGTAGTTTCAGACAACTCATATAAGATTTCTTTAGCAACATAAGATTTCAATTGTATGCTATCAAACTCATTTTCAAAAACATGGTATTCTTCCTCAATTTCAAAAGAGAATCGTAGCATCACCCTCTCTTTGTGTTCTGGCATGAAAAACTTTTGAAAACACTGATCTTGATCATGAAGACTATAAGATTGAATTTGATCTTCTAAAACTTTAATGTGTTTCTCAATGTTCTTAGCAACTTCATCCAAAAATTTAATTTTATCTTCTGAATTTCACTCAAACGATTTGAAACAAGAAGACAAGGACAATGAAAAATTTCCATCCACTTTCTCATTAGTGTGATCATCATTCCATTGTTTAAAACCTTGAATGGAAGGAGAGTCGACCACTAACTCTGTTCTTTCCATCCATGTTTCCAAAATGATAAGCCAAAAAACTGCAAATGACTTAATAGTATGATAATAAATATTTCTATCCACTGTTTACATTTCCCTTAAAATGAATCATAGAACAATATGATGAAAATTTTTTCATGTTTGACTCTAAGAAGCTCAGTAAAGTCACAGAAATTGTAGAAATTTTTTATACAATTATGTATTGTCAGATTCTCCTGATCTAAAAATTATATGCCACTATTAAATACATATTCCTTTTACTTAATTCTTTGTACAAATTTAATCGCCAATTGAAAACACATGAAGAAATATCAATCACACATAACACATATGTTTTTATTGGGAAAGCATAAAGCTCAAAACCCCACTACCATATATTATGTATATATCATGGATCATGAAACAATCTCATACAAAACTCTAATCCAAGAGCTCTCAGTACAATATATAATCGTCTCACACTGTCATACAAAAATTGGCATAAACATGCACAAATTTAGTACCTCCTGACAACCTTCCTACACTGCGCAATCCCTGCTAATCACAATCCCTAAATGAATTTGATCTTGCCTTGCATTGACTGTGCAATCCTCATTGGCATCTCCAATGTGTGTTTGTTTGCACTTGTGAACCCACTATAGTCACAACTGATAGTCAAACTGTCCCTTTCACCTATCTCTCAACTCGGTCTCCAATGGATCTGACATGCATGTAGTTAACAGTAGTAAATCTTTAGTTGCATGTGAGATCACTCCATGTGAATTAATTTAATATTTAATTCACTAATCTCTCACTAGTGTATCTTTAGTTACAACTAGCACAATTGAGTTTAACTCACTTAACTGAGTTAAACTACTTTACAACTCACATAACTACATATCCAACTCTGTTATAACTTTGTATCATTGAGTTACAACGAAGTCCACTAGCATGTCCAACCAACCAACCTTTGAACTCAAAATTCGTTCAGTTAACTCATTTCCCACATCAGTTAACTGAAATCAAGTGCTTCAAGAGAATAGATTATTATTTATTGTCTAATTATTATTAAGGGATAACAATAATCAACATGCATTCTTTTTTTAGACATGCATTCCATGAAACAACTTTGCACATGCATTCAAAAAATAGACGCCTATCCATCCATATAATTTTCTCAACCATCTATAAGTAGATTATTGCTAAAAATAGACTTTGATCCAAATTCTAAAAATAGACATATCACCTAAAAATAGCCTACGGGCCCCACGTAATGTAGGTGCTTAATTTTCACTAGGATCATCATCTTGTTGAATCTCAACACTCCCTCTAAACAAGAAAGAGATTATCCTTCACCCCGATCCTGTCTCTATGGTATTCGAATTTGCTCCTAGTGACTGCCTTCGTCAGAATATCTGCATCCTGATCTTCCATAGGAATGTATTGAAGAAACATGATCTTCTGCTGCACACAATATCTCATATGATGATACCATATATCTATATGCTTATATCTATCATGAAACAGAGGATTAATCGAGAGTTTGATGTAATTCTGATTATCACAATGAATCACTGTAGGATATAAATGAGAACCTAACAAACCGACCAGGATCTTCCTCATCCATATAGCCTCACATGCAACTCGAATTGCTGCCATGTATTCTGCTTCCATTGAATTGAGTGCCATAGATATCTGTTTCCTGTTGTGCCAAGAAATGATTGTAGATCCGATACTGAAAACCCCTCTTGATGTGCTCTTTTTTTCCATTGGGATTCTTGCCCAATATGCATCCGTGAAGCCATGCAACTTCACCTCATCCATATGTCTATACCATAAGCCATACTTAGATGTGCCCCTGAGATATCTCAGGACATGCTTGCCCGCCTTCCAAAATACCTTGGTAGGCTTAACCATCACTTTACTAAGCTGGTTCGCCACATAGCATATGTCTGATCTTGTATTAAATAAATACATGAGCGAACCCACCAACTGTCGATAGACAGTAGCATCCACTACCTCTCCAGATGTAGTGTCCTCTTTCCTCCAATTTACAGGAAGAGGAGTATCGATGGGTTTGCATCCCTCCATGTGAAACTTACCGAGTCTCTCCCTTTCATACTTGCCTTGAGACACAAACAATTCACCTTCTCACTACCATATTTCCAATCCAAGGAAATAGTGAAGGAGGCCCATATCCTTCATCTCAAACTCCTTTGCAAGGTCCTCCTTGCATGAGTGTATTAGCTGCTCATCACCAGTCAATATTAAATAATCAACATAAAGAACAATGATTAAAATCTTACCATCCACCATAATATGGTATTGGTTTGCATCCGCCTCACTCTTGGTGAAGCCAAGTCCAGTGAAATAACTTTCAATCCAAGTGTACCAAGCACGGGGTGGTTGCTTAAGCCCATACAATGCTCTTTTGAGTCTACACACATGCAACTTGCTGCTGAAGATCTAAAATCCCTTAGGCTACCCAATGTACACTTATTCCTCAATGATCCCATTAAGGAATGAAGTCTTCACATCCATATGCGCTGGGAGAGCTTCAGTTAAAGTGATCTCGTTAAGGAACCAGCAACAAAAGAGCATTGTATGGGCTTAAGCAACCACCCTGTTGCTTGGTACAGAGCTCTCTTAAAGTGACAAAGATCCAGTTCTTACCAGTAAAATCTTCTTCAAGTCTACTCATCCCACGTACTCTATGAGGACAACAATTTTTCACATAAACCACAGTGTTGCATGCTTCCACCCACAAGTGCATTGGTAGGCCCTGATCATGCAGCATAGCTTGTGAAACACCCACGATCATTTTGTTCTTCCTCTCCACAACCCCATTTTGTCGTGGATTATGAAGCGCTATGATTTCTCTTCAAATTCCTTCTTTTCTATAGAAGTCTTTGAATTATTTAGAGATATATTCACCACCATTATCACTCCATGTAGCCTTCACTTTCTTCCTCGACTCTTTCTCCACCAATTCTTTAAACTCACGGAACTTTGAGAATGTTTGATCCTTCTTTTGATTGAAGAAGATCCAACATCTATGAGAATAGTCATCAACAAAAATAACATAATACCTGTGTTTTGTTGTTGAAGCAATCGATCAGAATGGCCCACACACGTCTGTGTGAACTCTCTTCAGGATCACCAAAGCACGGTTCTCCTTTTCATGAAAGGTGTTCTTCACAAACTTACCCATAGTACATCCTTTATACTAATATATCTTTGCAAGTGTGCCCTTGGGAAGTCCAGTAGAAATCTGCTACAAAATCTTCAAGGTGCCATGGTGAAGATGGCTCAATCGCCTGTGCCATAATTCACCCTCATCCCAACTCACCACTTCTTCTTCTTTGCCCACCATTACAACGCAACCATCTACCTCCAGCTTGTAGATATTCTTGACTTGAATCCCTATCCTCTTGGTTTTACCTATTTTTTTATGTTGCAAGAAGGATTTTTCATCGCTGAAAGCAACATCATAACCTTTGTCCTCCAACATGACGACTAAGACCAAGTTTTTCTTCGGACCTAGAACATGCATAAAATATTTCAACATAAATGGTTTACCTGACTCCCTCTCAAAGGTAATGGTACCAATGTCGGTCGCACTGTATTGTCCATCGTCGTCCATCTCTATATGCATATGGAGTTCTTTCTCCTCCAAGTCACTGAAAAGATCCTTATCTCCGTCATGTGGAAGGAAGCACCACTATCAAGATACCACACCGATCCAATTGCGCTTGAAACCAAGCATGCAATAAAAAAAAAATATAGTTCAAATTTTGAGGCAAGGGCCTCACTAGCTGTAGCTGCATAAAGCTTCTTGTTCTTCTTTTTCTATGGGAAGTTAGTGGCGAAATGCCCATGTTCATGACAATGAAAACACTTCACCTAGGACAAATCCAGCTTCTTGCCTTTAGCCTTGGATTTTGAGTGGAATTTCTTCCCCTTCCATTTCCTTTCTTTGGCAGAAAAAGCACAATCCTCTTCATCATCATGCTTTGATGAAGAGCCATCTCTAGTGTTCTGCCTGAACTCCTCCTGCACTAGATCTAACCACAATCATTCCCAATCTGGCAATTTTTCCCATCCGTTGACAGAGTTTTGATTACTGTCCCATCTCTTAGGAATTCCCAAGAGAGAAAAACTCACCAAATCATCATAAAAAACCATGATTTCCACATTCCCTAGCTCATCCCGACATTGGAAAAAATTTCTGAGATACTTAGGAATATTGTCGCCCTTCTCCATCTTGATCTTTCTGAGTTTATCCTTCAGCACCAATTTTCTATGGTTGCTGCTGCTTTGGAAAAGATCCGTAAAATCCTTCCACATTACAAATGGAGTGGCTTTCCCATGAGGGCTTGAGACAATATGGTCTCGCACACCTTGCAACAAAATCCTTCTTGTCTTCGCTACTTTCTTTATCCAGGTGTCAAGTAATGCATCATCCCTCGAAGTGGGCTTAGGAACATCACTATCGATGAATTCATTCAAGCCATTATCTTCAAGCACCGCCTCCATCCTATCCTTTCATGCAATATAGTTCAAGCTTCCCTTGAGTGCATACTCCAACCGTAAACCATTGAAAGCCATTTCGATGTTTAATCAAGTGTCGCACCAAGAAATTCTTGCAGGAAATTCGAATTGTTTCCACCAACAAACTCAACTACTGCTTCAATATTGAAATCTTCTTTTCTCTGATACCATTTATAAATTTTTAATAAAATTATCTATTACTATATTCTCCTGATCTAACAATTATATGCCACTGTTAAATACATAATCCTTCTACTTAAATCTTTGTGGAAATTTAATTTCCAATTGCAAACACATGAAGAAAGATCAATCACACATAACACATATGTTTGAATCGGGAAAGCATAAAGCTAAAAACCCCACTATCATATATTATGTATATATCATGGATCATGAAACAATATCATACAAAACTCTAATCCAATAGCTCTCAGTACCATATACAATCATCTCACACTGTCATACAAAAATTGGCATAAACATGTACCAATTTACTGCCTCCTGATAGCCTGCCTCCATTGCGCAATCCCTGCTGATCACAATCCTTAAATGAATTCGATCTTGCCTTGCCTTGACTACACAATCCTCATCGGCATCTCCAATGTGTGATTGGTTTCACTTTTGCACCCACTAGAGTCACAAATGATAGTCAAACTGTCCCTTTTACCTATATCTCAATTGGGTCTCCACTAGATATGACATGCATGTAGTTAATAGAAGTAAATCTTCAATTGCATGTGGGAATTGAATAAAAGACTTGAATAACCTCCACCCTATATCATTATAATCATTGACTGAGACCTTGCACCAAATTTGAAAATATAGACAGAAAAACCTCTTTGCGTTGCATATTTATTTCATTTCTTGGAAGTTTCACTACGAAACTATTAGGCAGTTTCGTAGCGAAAACTTCCCTTTTACTTTGTAATTCGCTACGAAAACAATAAATCTTGGTTAAAGTGACCTTTTCGAATTCAAAAGCTTGGGAAATGGAATATTTCAGCAAATGATGACTAATGGGACATTATGTGACCTATATTGATGTGGTTTTGAGATGAAATGAGGGTGGTCTTGAAACTTAGGATAGGTTAAATATGAAGAAATGAAATTTCCTATGCCAACTTGAAAAAGGTTTAAGGAGACCTTACCCTTTTGAGGAGTGAATTGTATCACCATGTCAAATAATGAATTACAAAATTATGAGTGATAACACCTTCTGTACTCTGCTCAGCATAACATGTGATCAACACTCCGTTGTCTTGCAACTCATCCTCTATTGCATCTTCTTCTATTCAACCTCAGTGCTCTCTCTCACAACACTACAAATTCTCCCACCACTTAGAAAAATTAGCAATACTACTCTTTTTCTCTACAATGCACAGAGGCTTTCATTGGTTTTGTTCCAATGTTGTGTATTGCACAGTCCTATTTCTGCCATATTTACAAGCATCACTAAAATGATTCTTTGTGTGAATTGCACTATTCCCTTTGCATATGCCCATCGAGCGTTTCCATAGAATTAATCATAGGAATGGGCTTATGAAATATTTATAGACTTGCCAACGGTACACTTCCATGCTGAGATTTTAATTCACAGTTTGTCTGGTCACATTACATGGACTTCCCATGCCCATTTATTTCATATTAGGGCTGAACCGTATATAGGAATGGAAACTCTTCTTCCCTATTTTCTTTAATTCACTAAGGCATACACGAGACAAGAAGGTTCTATTAAAAGATCCAATTTCCTTGGTTCCTTGTTGTAGTATTTCTTCTCTGCAAATACTGACTCTGTGATAATACATTCAAACCTCAGGTGATGATGCATTCGTTCTTATTCAATTCTTTGTAATGCACCATTTGAGACATGATATATCATAAATTTACAAAGTTAATATGTTACGATATTGTATTACTTGATATCCTTGGCTCCCTTTGTTAACTGCTCTATGCCCTTGGTTCTTTGGCCTCTCACAACCATGTGCTAACCAGACATTAGAAGCGCCTTTGATCACAACTTTTCAAAAAACCTTTACATAAAAGTTACGATGTTGTCATCCTCTGATATGTCGACCTCCAATATGAGGTCATCACTCCATGGGGAAACTCCTTAGTGGTGACAGATGTCACCCATATTCATCCCACTAGGCCATCCGATAACGTTAAAGCTTCCTACCACGTGTCATGTCGTATTGTCACATCATGCTGCCGTCAGTTTCCACTGTAGCTTCTCCAAACCAATCTCATGTCTCCATGTGTCATACAAGAGGAGAGAAAAGAGGGCCTACAAGATGTTGTTTTTGCAATAGAATCCTTTATTAATTTCTCTTTGGCACTTATCAGTTCTTTTAACACTATTAGGCTGACTGAATATCGTAACTTCTTAAAAAAAAATTGTTAAGGACTTCTGATATGATATCTTGGACCTCCAAGATTTTGATACTCGATAAGCCTCTTGCTCTGATGTTCCCATATACTGGTATGCTCCCCTATTTCGATATGCTAGTATGATCCAATATTACGATACTCGATATGTTGGTCTGGTCTAATATTTCGATACTCGATATGCCTCCTGCCATGATAATTAATCCTTCTTAAGGCTTCAGGTCCCTAAACTTCAACAGACCATATATTTTGATATAGGGGACTATTTTTGGACTTCCGCATATCATTGGAAATTTATTGCATAGAATTTTTCAATGGAAAGGGTCTGATATAGGCTTTGAGCCTTTTCTACCTCTGAGAGTGGCTCCAAAATTTTCGCCACACTCTGATTCTTGATCCTTCTTCTTATGTTTGGAATGCTGAAATCCAAACCACCATAGTCATCATTTAATGGATTTTTAGTAATCCTGCTACTTTGGTGACTCTCTACTAGTAACCTACAAGTATCATTGATCAACATTGTCCTATAGTTGACATCAAATTCGAATACACTCAGATTTTTATGGTTTTTCAATAAGCCTGCTACTATGGTGATTCTCTACCAAAATCCTACAACTATCATTGATCTCCATTGTTCTCCGATTGACACCAGATGCCAATTGTCCAAAAATCCCCCCCTTTTGCATTTATAACAACACAATCAACTCCCCTTAAGACTAAGCATGGTATTCTTCGTTTCTCCCCCTAAGACTAAGCATGGTATTCTTTTTTTCTCCCCCTTTACTTATGCCATTAATTTCCTCCCCCTTTGGCATTATTGGAAAATAATACTTCTCCTTGAATTCTCCCCTTGAACCTATGCAACCTACTCTCCCATGAGTTTTACATGTTGAGTAGCTTCCACCCCTTACCAATCTGAAGTCATTTGGAGGGAGGATTCATAACTCCTACCCGCTTATTAAGATATTAAAATGGTTCTCTTGCCAGTGGATTGGTAAAGATATCTACCAATTTCTCTTTAATGGCCAGATACTCAAGTTTGACAACATTGGATGCAACTTGTTCCCTCAGGAAATAGAACTTGAAAGGAATTTGTTTGGTCTTTGAATGCATTACTGGATTTTTGGAGATGGTAATGGCACTTGTTTTATCACACATTATTGCAATAGGATCAGCCAACTCTACTTGAATATATTTTAAAGACTTATTCATCCATATAATCTACGTGCAATAGGTAGCAACAAAAATATATTATGCTTTAGCAGTCAATAAATAAATGGAGGTTTCTTTCTTGATGACCCAAGATACGAATCATTTTCCTAGGAAGAAGGATGCACTAGAAGTACTCTTCATGTCATCAATCCTACCAGCCCAATCTGCATTAGTATAAGCCTTCAACTTGGATTTTTTTCTCTAAGCATACCATAGTCCATAATTTTTTGTCTGTTTAAGATATTTGAACATCCTTTTGACAAAAAAAACATGATTTTCATGCAGAAATCCTAAAATATGGCCACAAGACCCATTGCTTTCATGATGTATGGCCTTGAAGTTGTGATATACAACAATTTTCCTATCATTGATCTCTATGCAGTCTAATTTACCAGTGGTGTTCCATGTTTTTTGCACAACTTGCAGCTTGTAGTCATGGGCATGCTTACTGGCTTGCAATCTTCCAGTCTAAATTTCTTCAGATTTTCCTTGAGATATTTGGATTGGGATATAAGCACTCCTTGTGGATACTGAGAATTTGAAAACCCAAAAAGAAGGAAAACTCTCTGATCATGGACATTTGAAATCTTGTTTGCATGCATTTTGCAAATTGATGACCCAATTTTTCCATGTCACTGCCAAATATTTTTCCATCCATATACACAACTACTATCAGTAGATGTTCTCCTTCAGAATTTACATATAGGTTGTTTTCAACAGTGCCTTTCATTAAGCCTTGTTGCTGATGGTATATCTAGCCTTCCGTACTAAACTATAGGCACATGTTTTGAGTCCATAAAGGGCCTTATTTAGTTTGCATACAAACCCTTCATCTATGGTGAGTATAAATTATTTTGGCTACTCAATCTAAACTTATTATTCCAAATCTCCATTGAGAAATGTATATTTCACATTCATGTGATACAAAGAGCAAAGATTAAGAGAAAGAAAGATCCTGATAACTTCTAGTCGTGCTATTGGTGCAAAGGTTTTTTCAAAATACACCACTTTTGTTTGGGCATACCCCTTGCAGACCAACCAAGATTTGTTCCCGATCACTTGACCCTCCTCATTTAATTTTTTTGTGAAAACCAATTTGGTTCCAATAATATTTTTCTCTCTAGGCCTTGGAACAATATTCCTAGTGCCACTCTTCTCAATATGATCAATTTCTTCATTCATATCTTTCATGCAGAACTTGAATTCACTTGTTTGGGTGATATTATTAGGCTCTATCTGTGATAATAGAGCTAGACTTGCATAAATTGTATTGCCAAAAAATTTTATCCTAGTTTCGGCATCATGTCTTTTATCTCCAAGTATCTGAGTCTCAAGATGTTATTTCTATACATACCTGGAAGGTGTCTTCGGCCTTGGAGCTATGCCTGCTTCTTCACCTTCATTATCTAAATATGTTTATTCCATATCTGTGATCCTCATATTAGAACTATCTTCATCATATGAGTTTGTATTTCTTTTAAAGGACACGAGTTGTGATCCTATTTCATCCACAAGCATGTTAATGTAGTCCTAAATATTCGTTTTCTACTTTTTGTAACATTTATATCATTTAATTCAGGAAGCATACCCAAGAAAACCTCCTTCATCAACGTGAGAGTCAGAATTTCCAAGATTCTTATCATTTCTTTGGATGAAGCACTTGCTTCCAAACACCTTAAGATGTTTAACTGATTCAAGTCTTCCTTTCCATACCTCATAGGGAATTTTATTACTATTATGCCAGAGTTGAGTTCTGTTGGACATATATATTGTCGCCTGTGCTACTTTTCCCTAGAAGGTGTTAGACACATCTCCTTCATCCAACATTTCTTTGGCCATTTCATTAATCATGCTATTCTTCCTCTCCACCAACCCATTTTTCTGTGGAATTCTAGCCATTGAGTACTTCATTTTGATTCCATGCTCTTCACAGAATTCCTCAAAGTCTCTTGAGGTTGTAATATTCCAAAATTTGCATGCAACAAATTGGAATATTTAATTTTGTTGATTTCACTTAGGAGATGAATAAATGGGTAAGGAGGCCCATGCATAATAAAAAATCTAAATAAAATCCCTCATAATGTGAAAAGGGATCAACATAAAGGCTGGATTTCACACCTTCATGTGTGAATAGGAAATTTTGCATGCAGACAAGCTCTAGCTTGACCAAGTCAACAATGCTGGGATAGGAGGTGGAGAGAATCTTGTGAGACAATGCAGAGATAGTGGGAGGAAGATTCCGTGGTGCAGGAAACCCTAATTGAGTGGGGCCCAAGGTAAGAAGGCTCACACATGTATAAAAGGAGGGTAAGGCAGCCATATTAAGACATATTTGGAATGATATTTGATTTTTTTTCTTAGACTATCCTGCATTCTCTTGTTGTTTAGAAAATTTGATGTGTTGCTTAGCACATGGATTTCCTGTTCAGGAATTCTTCTCCTTTCTTGAGAGGCCTCTTGAAGGAGATTGTACTGATTTTCCTCACATCCAGGCTTGAGGCCAAGCATCCTCCTTCAACTACAAATTTATTTCTTCAGTAGTATAACTTTGTGTTGCAGGATGTTGTAGTGAGGGTTCACAACACCACTTCCTGCACTCATTTTTCAAAGGAGGGAGCCTCCATTTCTCTAGGAGATTAGTAAGGATGGTCTTGGAGTAGATTTGCATATATTGGCACTTAGCCAAAGTTATTTTATCATCTATAGCACAGTCCCTTGCAGGAACTGCATCATCTTTGGCAGTGTTGCAGTGAGAGGGTCAATCCCCTCAACTTTGTCTTGCTTTTTCACAGGGAAAGGGCCAACCCTTCTCCTAGAAAGACTTGTAAGAAGGATCCTCCTTCATTTTTGTATTCTTCAGCTATTTACACATAGTGATTCAGTAGACTATGTTATTTCAGATCCAGATTTGTAGATCTATGCATCTTGTACTTTTGCTTTTAGGAAACCCTTGTCGGGTTATTTTTCTAATGTGTAACAGGAGCTAGATCTCCATTTTTCTTCATGTTCTGAGCCATAAAACTCCAAATATGATATTTTCCGCGTATTTTATCATAAAACCTATTTAAAATATGCTGTGCATGCTTCATAAAACTTCTGTTTAGTCAAGTCATGGGATTTCAGTGTTTTTAAGCCATATTGGGATCGGGGGATCTCTTTAAATAAGAAAAAGTGATTTTTTTCGAATATTTTCTGGGTGTGAGTCCCAAATTACATATTATAAGGGATCCCAGTGTTATTTTCCCCTATTAAAATGAAATTTTCTGAAAATATCATTTTTAGGGCATAAATTACTGCTTTTCCCCACTTTTGGCTGATATAATGGATCAGATTTATTCCTGCTATAAATGTAATTGATGGATATCTGTTTTATACACATTTTATGAGTTATTTATTATTTATAATCCAGATTTGTGCTTATGCATTGCTGCATTCCCATTTTGGGATATTACAGTGGTATTAGAGCATAGTCTTGGCTCAGCTTATGAGTTTCAACCATTATGCTATAAGAAGACAAAGAGAATAAGCAGATTAGAATGATGGAGAGAATGAGATTTTTCTCATCACTTTTTAGATCCAGAAAGAATCTCTCCAAGGAGGTTAAGCAGAATAAATGTAGTGAAACTTCTAGAGAGTTTCAAGAAGAGGAAGAGCCATGCACTTCCTATTCTCAAAGAGGAGAAGACATGAAGCATGAAGGACACTTGAAATCGGAAGTTCTAAGTGAATACCTTTCTGAATAAAAATCTAAATCTAGAGCCTTCAAGGAGACTCTAGCTTTACCACAGTTCATTCAGCTGGAGGAAGAAAGAAGACCCTACAACTATGGGATGATGAGAGGCAATAGATTTCTATTGTCCACTTTTGATGGTTCACTCACATGTGTAGCAAAAGCTTGGGTGATTAAACTAGAGTATTTCTTCCTACTACATCCAGTAGTAGAGAGAGAGGATATAGAAATTGCAGCGTTGCACCTTGAAGGTGAAGCTAATACTTGGTGGTTTAGCCATTTGAGCGATGCAAGAGTGTCTACTCTTGCTAAGTTTTCTGAAAAGATTCTCAGGAGATTTGACAAAGAAGTATCAGAGGAGGAGAAGCCCTCACCACCATTGGAAGAGGCATGTACTAGCACTTTTATAACCATGGAGGAGCAGCCTTCATCTTCAACAGTTTAGGAAGCCAACACATATGAGGAAGAAACTCTTGCAGCCCTGCAAGAAGCTTCCAAATTTCACCAAGGTATGCTTAAGTTTCAATCTCTTGTCATTTCATAAATTCTTATGGAGGGATATACATCATTGTATACTGTTGATTTAGACAGAGTTACACTGTGCTATACAAGAGTAGCGTTGAAGAAAAGAGGACCCCTTCCTCATGGGAGAATTCAAATGGCAGCTTCATTCATGAAGCAATGGAGGAACAAGAGATAGATGGTAGACATATTGAAGTGAGAAATACTTTCTCCTTTCTAGATGACACTTTCTCAATGAGCACTCCCCTGCTCAAAGAGAAAATTCTACCTACAGCAGATCTAGAACCTTATTGGTTTTGGAATGCCATTGATGAAGAGGAGGTCTCATGGAGAGATTTCATTAGAGGTGCACTCCAACAAAGCATGGAGTGCAAAGTTCTTCAACAGTTTGAGGAGGTTTTTGCCTCATCACATTTGGATATTTGTGGATTCAAGGGGGACATTGATGAGAGGTCTTCTCTAGAATATCTCCAAGGAGTTGCATTTCAACATCCCATGAAATGCAAGGGGAGAAATATGATTTGGGAGGATGTTATTCTTCCTTAGGAAAGTTCTAAGGAAGAACATGATGGGAGGCATCCATTAGTGGATGAATGGATGTGGATGGAGAGTAAGAAGCTAGAAAGCTACTTGCAAATATATGATACTAGGCAGCAAGAGGCTTGGCTGCATTGGCTACTCTTGAAAGAGTTTGGCCATCATCCTCTTTGTAAGGGTATGTGGCAGGATACTTGCATCATTGGGCAGCAAGGAGTATGGACACATTGTGCTGATATGACATTCTTCATATCAATCACCATGTTTTCACCACATGATTTGTATGATGGAGGTATGGGGAGGTAGCAAAAACTTTTGTTGCTTTGGTTGTTCTTGGGAGAGCAAGGGCAGATTTTCTCTCACACTTTTCATGATGTTGTAGGAGTAGGAGATGGAACTATCATGGTGCAAAGGGGCTACTCCTTGGTCTTAGATGATCGAGAGGTACTTCCACTTTGGGAGGAACTTGTTATGTGTAGCAGAATTATGGGAGATGTCTTTGACAATGAGCATGTCAAAGAATGGAGCTATGAGTTGGCAGGAGCCTATTTGCGTAGGCCAGTAGCGCTGTCACTTTGGGGCTTGGGGTTATTGATGGAGTGTCCCCCGGATCACTTCACACTTGATGCACTTGGTGGAAAAGGAGGAGGTGAGAGTGATGAAGTAATGGATGGAAACATCTATTACAAAGATGTGATCTGCTTAACTTCGATTTCCATGGATAAGAAGTGTGATATTCATGCATCACATGGTCCATTCCTCTTCATGGGAGTGGGTCATACCACTATGGAGGAATTATTCACATACATATGCATAATATTACTCTCAACACATTGTAAGAATATTGTTTTTACATCCATGGATTGTCTAACACAATATTTGGATACTCTTACCATTCATATTCAGTGCATTGCTCCATAAGAGGCAAGCTTTTCATTGAGCTCCATGTTCAACATTGGGCCAAATTGTATGATGGAGACAACCATCTTTTATATGGCCTTGGGAAAGTGTTTACTTTCATGTATGTTTAGCTAATGTACCCAACCATTCAATATTCATTTATAGACATGATGACATACATAATTAACAATGTATCAAGAAACAACTTGCCATGTAATTTTCTGAAGCAGTAGTTTGGAAAACTGCACTGTGACTACTTGGGAAACTGTTGGTACTTTCTTGCACCACATGAAACCTTCAATATTTCCCTAATTTTGATGCCTATAATGATTTAATTTGATAATATTGTTCTTATTTCTATTGAGAGCATGATTTGGAGAGAGACACATGGGTTGGATGTGTCCATTTGGGAAAAGGATTCCCACATGTTCTGCATTGCATGTTCTAATGGGAGCATGGGAGGAGAGATGGCAACCATAGCCAAAAAATTGTTTCTTTTTTAGGTGGGCCATGTGATTGATGGGATGCCATATGGTGATGATTTCCTATCCATCACATATGGAATTATTTGGGCCATCTTGATTCACAACATTGGAGAGGAGATCTTTGGAGATCTAGTCTTCATCTTGCCACTTGAGGGAAATTTTATTGCAGCCCAAGATCATCATATGCTCAACATTTATCATAAGTGGAGAGGAAGAAAGCATGGGGTAGGCTACTTTTTCTTCCATGTTCAGATTTTCAACCCACCTACATTGCATGAGCTCAAGGTGGAGGAGCATTTTCAGGAGTTGCCATGTTGGGAGGTGACTCATTTTGTATGGATGATTGCTTGGGGATGGAGGATCCACATGGGAAGGATGTTTCCCAATACACTTCAAACTCCATGCCTTGAGGCGACCTCTAGACGGAATCTTATTGCCTCCTTGAGTACTTTACCTTTTCATGATGATAACTATTTGGCTAGTTTGCATGCTTAGGAGGGGAAATATGGAGATTCATTAATGAGACAACATCTCATTCCTTGGAGGAGTTCATCATATCTAGGTGCTACAGTAGGAGGAGAGGAGACTCTTCAGTTCTATCCTTGCAGTTGCTTAAGGACAAGCAACATTTAGGAGGGGAGGACTATAATATTCCAAAATTTGCATGCAGCAAATTGGAATATTAAATTTTGCTGATTTCACTTAGGAGATGAAAAATGGGTAAGGAGGCCCATGCATAATAAAAATATAAATAAAATACCTCATAATGTGAAAAGGGATCAAAATAAAGGCTGGATTTCACACCTTCATGTGTGAATAAGAAATTTTGCATGTGGACAAGGTCTAGCTTGACGAAGTCAACAATGCTGGGATAGGAGGTAGAGAGCATCTTGTGAGACAGTGCAGAGATAGTGGGAGGAAGATTTTGTGGTGGAGGAAACCATGATTGAGTGGGTCCCAATGAAATAATGCTCACACATTTATAAAGGAGGGCAAGGCAGCCATAGCAAGACATATTTGGAATGATATTTGATTTTTCTGCTTAGACTATTCTGCATTCTCTTGTTGTTTAGCAGAGTTTTTTTGCTGCTTAGCACGAGGATTTCCTATTTAGGAATCCTTCTCCTTTCTTGAGAGGCCTCTTGAAGGATATTGTAATGATTTTCCTCACATCTAGGCTTGAGGCCAAGCATCCTCCTTCAGCTACAATGTTATTTCTTCAGCAGTATAACGTTGTGTTGTAGGGTGTTGCAGTGAGGGTTCACAACACCACTTCCTGCACCCATTTTTCAGAGGAGGGAGCTTCCATTCCTTTGGGAGATCAGTAAGGAAGGTATTGGAGTAGATTTTAATATCTTGGCACTTGACCAAAGTTCTTCCTTCATCTATAGCACATTCCCTTGCAAGAACTGTGTCATTTTTGGCAGTGTTGCAGTAAGAGGGTCAATCCCCTCAAACTTGTCTTGCTTCCATAGGGAAAGGGCCAACCCTTCTCCCAGAAAGAATTGTAAGAAGGATCCTCCTTAATTTTTGTATTCTTTAGCTATTTAAAAATAGTGCTTCAGAATACTACGTTATTTCAAATCTAGATCTGCAGATCTATGCATCTTGTACTTGTGCTGTCAGGAAACCCTTGTCGGGTTATTTTTCTGATGTGTAAAAGGAGCTAGATCTCCATTTTTCTTCATGTTCTGAGAAATAAAATTCCATCTATGATATTTTCAGCATATTTTATCAGAAAACCTCTTTAAAAGACATTGTGCATGCTTCGGAAAACTTCTGTTTAGTCAAGTCATGGGATTTTGGTGTTTTTAAGCCATACTGGGACCGGGTGATCTGTTTAAATAAGAAAAAGTGATTTATTTTTTAATGGTTTCTGGGTGTAAGTCCAAAATTACATATTATAAGGGATACCAGTGTTGTTTTCACCTATTAAAATGCAATTTTCTTAAAATAACGTTTTTAGGGTATAAATTGCTACTTTTCCCCACTTTTGGCTAATATAATGGATCAGATTTCTTGCTATTGTACATGTAATTTATGGCTATATTTTTTATACACATTTTATGAGTTATTCTTCATTGCTAATCCAAGTTTGTGCTTATGCATTGCTGCATTCCCATTTTGGGATATTATAAAGGTATACTCTTGTCCTCTATCTGATCATAAGAATTTTATCTTTAAGTATTTCTCATTTTCTACTTCACCCTTAAACTTCCTTCAATGTTTAAATTCTTCCTATTTGTATTTTAGAAGCACAATCCAAGTGGCACCAGTGAAATCATCAATGAGGAAAATGAAATACATTTCCCATTTTAAGGTTTTTTCTCTAGTTTGGCCACAAATATTTGTGTGAATGAGCTCCAGAGGTTTGGATGAGGAAAATTTTTGACTTGAAATGAGTCCTAGATTGTTTTCCAAACTAAAATGACTTGCAAATTTTGTTATCAGGATTTGATAGCCTTGGTAGTCCTTTCATGGCTCCCATCTTGCCGAATTTTATCAAATTGTCAAAATTCATATGCCTAAACCTCTTTTTCCACAATCGTTCTTCACTTGTTTTGCTTAAATAGAAGTTAAACCTAGAAACATCAAACACGTATACATTATTGTGGGTTTTGATTGCTCTTCCCACCAGTTTTATATTCTTCATGTTGTGGATATCACATTATTTCGATTGAAAGGTCACATTGTAGCAATTATCACACATTTGGCTAACACTAGGAAGCTTTTTCTTAAGATATTATACATAAAATGAATTTTGTGCTTTTGTATTTTGATCAAAACTGACTAAACTATTACACTTGATTCTTGCTGGAGCATTTTTTCCAAAGTTAACAATGTTCTGTCTGTCCTTTTCTTTTAGCGAAAACAATTTATTTTGTCCCCAGTCATATGTTTGGAACAACCGCTATCCAGATACCATTTTTTTCTTGAATATGAGCTGATAAAGTGATTCCACACTGCATGCCCTTTTCAATATTTATTTTCCAGCTCCCCTTATCCTTTTGGATAGCTGACTGTCTAATATTTTGGGACTTAGACATGTATTCAAACCTACATCTGCACTCACTAGCTTTGTACCCAAATTATTACATTTGAAGCATTCCTATTTACTTAGAAAAGGAGAAAAGACATTCTAATTTCTGAGAGAAGAGTTTGGAGATTTAAAACAATGATATTTATTATATCTAGGATTTTCATCTCTTTCAACTTTGATCATTCTACAATCAACAACTTTGTATCCAAATATATGACACTTATAATAATGACCATAAAATAAATAGGCATGCGTATTGTTGGAAATATTACAAGTTTGTGCATGAGGGTACCTTGGATGCCTGAATGATTGATTTATTATCCATTGATCATATCCTCTTTGTCCTTCTACCCTTTTATTTTCATTTGCTTTCTCTTGATGCTTCTTTTCATAACTATGTAATTGTTCGAATCCTGTGGACCTGAAGTTCATATTCCTTATCGAAGAATCTTGTTTCTATGAGTATCCTAGACTTGTTCTAATTCCTTATGGCCTTTGGATATTTAGAATCAGATTTAGTTTTCTTGTGCCTTCTAAAAGCTTCTCATTTAGACCACTATTTATCTTCCATTCCTCTAGATACATTCTTAGTGAGAGAAACTACGCCTCAAGACTTTTACATTTATCTTCCCATTCATGGATTAGATCTTGAATTACTTCTTCATTTTCCTTTGATTCTTATAGTTCAAATTTTAAGGATAGAATCTCATTCCTGCATGTTCTTTAGATTATTTACTTTCTTACCTTGAGCATCTCCTGTCTTAACTTCTTGTTCTCTTCTTCCAATTTCTCACATGTCCATTGTTTTTCTTTTAGAAGAAGAACTATAATATTATTATTCTTAATAGCCTCTTCAAGTTTTTCTTTTTAATAAGAAAAATCATCATTATCTAAGTTGTACATACCTTCTATAACACGCTGCAACTGTTACTTTAGAAGCTTATTCTTCTTCCTTGCTTTATTTAACTCATCGAGGGCATTGATGAGTTCACCTTCAAGGTAAAATAATCCTTCTTCTTCTTCTTCTTCCTCTTCAGAGTTAATCATATTATATTTATTGGGGTCTATTCCAAAATCCATAAGGAAATACTTCTATGAATCATTCTCCAAAGAGTTTTCTCTATCTGATTTTGGTGTTGAGCTATCTTTTTTGGAGTAGAACCCATTTTTCTTTTAGGACCTTTTATTCTACTGTTTCTAAGATTTTTCCCCGATTTCTCATCATCTTCCATTTTAGTAATTTCTTTGCAGGGGTATTTGGACGAAAATTTCCCACTCTTCCGCAATCAAATAATTTAAAGGGAAGATTCCCTTTATATTTTCATGAGATATGCTATTGTTTCTTAGCCAACTAAGCCAACTCCTGATCAGATTCACAATTGGATCACTCTTGATGTTTTTTGAGCTCCTTTCCCTTTTTGGACACTTTAAACGTTGCTTCCTTTGGTTCTGACTTATCCTTTCCAACTATCATCTCATAGTAATTGAGAGTACCATGTGACTGGTCCATCTTGAGATATTTCAAATTAGCCACTTCCTAAATAGTTGAGACTTTGGAAATAAATATCATTGGCAGAGATCTTAAGATTTTTTATAGAACCATTTCTTCCTTGACTTCTTCACCTAGCCCTCTAATCATATTGGTTACTTCATCGGCCCTAAGGAAGTATTCCACAATACTCTCCTCCTCACCCATTTTTAGGCTCTCAAAACTCTTTCTGAAGGTTTTCATTTTGGCCTACTTGACCTTGTCATCCCCTTCTTAACTCTGGGTAAGATTTACCCACACATCCTTAACAAAATTACAATGCATGACTTTTATAAGTTCTAATTGACTAAGACCAAAGAGAATAGAATTATTGGCTTTAGAATTGTTTCCATATAATTTCTTACCATCTACATTAGTGGGAGGAATATATGAGACATTATAGACTACTAGTACTGAATTCCACACATCTACACCAAGTGACATTAGGTATGATTCCATCCTTATTTTTCAGAAGGAAAAGTTGGTCCCATGAAAGACTAGTATTATGATTAAATAATCCTATTGCTTCTCTTTCCTTGACATAATTCCTTATAGATATACCTTCCACTTGTTATAATATTTCTGAAGGAACCTTGCTCTGATAGCAATTGTTGGAATAAGGAATTACTGAGGGGGGGGTGAATCAGTAATTTATGATTCATTTCAATTTTTATTTTGAATATATTATTATTTCATCCCTTTACCATCTGTTATTTATGATGGGATTCATTCATAAATAAATAAGAACTAAGACATGATAATTAATATGTTCAAAAACAGTTCTCAAGGTCATCACACACACACACATTGACACAGGTATTTTTTGTTGGAAATGTTGTCATTGATGGCAAAGGGGATGTCAAAGAAGGAGTACCTAAACCAGAAATGAGGCAAAGTAGAAGACATGAAGCAGAGGCAGTTGTGTAAGTAAATTAAGTTGTGTATGTATAAGGATTGGTTTTAGTATTATATGGATATTGTTGATGCAAGAATTCTATGTGAAAGAGCTTTGATTTCAATAAGAACTTGTATGAGAACCAGTGATGTTTAAACTCTGTAATAAGGGTCTGTGAGATGTACATTATCTGAATTATTTTGTATGAAGGAACATTCAAGTTCTGTGGCAAAAATGAAACTCTGTGTTATTGAGGGTTATGGGCATGCAACTGACTGGGTCATGCATGTACTGACTGCTGGAATTGTTTATGAAAGTATGAATAAAGTGTTTAGGGTTTGTGGAAAGTGTAAACTCTGTACAAAGGGATTTAAATTGTGAATCCTATATATGGTGGAGGAATTGAGGATTAAGTGCAGGGTTAGTATTAATCTTGAAATTAAAGCCTAGAAGGGTTGTATATGTATCGATGTGTATCGATCACTGAAAGGTTTGTTGATACAAGAGAGATACTGGAATTAATTCCAGAATTCGAAAAGAGAAGAAGAACAGATGGAGTTGAAGATTGGTCGGAATGTGAGTTTTATTACAAGATAGGTGGAACGGATGCTTGAGGATTGCATGATGAACTTATTATAAAGGGGTAAATTTGTGACTTTGCATATGGGTGAGAATTAGGAATAGAACCCGAACTTCCAAAAAGTCGATGGAAGAGCCATCCTGCAAGTGTGGTAGTCAAGTCACAAGCAGAGAATTGTAAAACGAAGGAACTTCCTTCTGTGAGACAGAACCTGAGTTTAATTACAATGGAGATAGCCGTGAAGAAATGGTAATTGTTCACATTTCAATGGAACCAAGCGAAGAAAGGATAAGAAAGAATGAAAGAAGAGTTTAATTATAATAATAGATTGAAGAGTGGGCGGTACCCTGAGTTAAAGAGCAATGCGGAACCATGAATTAACGAACAGTAACGATGGTTTGGAACACCATATGGTTTTCATCGCACCGCTTTTGTATGATAAGCAGTATTCCCAATTTGAACGCGATCAATGCCATCGAATGACACGTGGCCTTAAGGTGTTTCGAAAACCCACCCCCATCGCGAGTTAAAGCCCATGCATCTAACTCGTGCGATTGTCGTAGGATCGGAGGGTTGAAGCGCAATAATACAGCAACCGTTGGATGAGCAGGGTAAGTTAATGCTGGGACCCATCGTCATCGTGCATTAACACTTGTGCATTTAATTCACACGATATGTGGTTGTGTCCATTGGATCACAACAGTTGGTGCGACGAATTCTCTATCGTTGGATGATGCAGGTGATTGAAGGACCGGGCCAGCTCATCGTGTGAGGTTGGAGTGATAACCTCCAGATAGTGTGACCACGTGACTACCGTTGGATAGTCAAAGGGTAGTGTGATAGACTTGTAGCCCTTGGATGAGGGCGATAGTTAATATATGTATGCTATGGGTCCAATGTGGTTTTAAATGTTGATGGTTGGCCTTTTATTTAAAGTTTGGGTTATAACCATAGTTTAAATAGAAAGTAAACCTCTGCATAGTTTTATAATAGTAGACCAGTAATAAAGTCCAAGGCTTATTATATGTTTGATGGTGGTACTTTGGGTTAAAGGAAATTCGAGTAATTAATCCGAATAGTCTTAAGAATAGGTCCTCATATGGTGAAATTGTAAAATCGATATTAATCATGAGGATTGGGAAAAGCTTTCGAAATTGAAACGAACATTGGCTGATTTTTATTAAAATAAAATCATATATGCTTGAGGGTTAATAACCTTATTAAAGGAAGGTTCCGCACAATATTGAAATTTTCAATTGAGATTATTGTGAGTTGCCCAGATTGTGCATTGTATTGGAGGATAGACTAACCATTGGGGTTATGGTTTATAAGGTTCGAATATTAAATTAGAATGCTGAGAATGAACATTAATTTGCGTAAAATAATAGAAGGAGAGAACCTTGCATAGAGGGCTTATGTTGGGTTTAAAGCAAGTGAAATATTATATGGTGGGACCCTCACCCAATCGCATTGGGGAAATTTGGCAGCGGAACATATAAACAAAATGTTGCGATTGTGATTGAGTTCCTGACCCAATATAGTTTAAATGATGACTTTGATGTTCTTCTTGAATTCTGGCCTAATCGCATCAGAGCGATTCATCGCATCGGCACATCCAAATGAATAGTGTTACCCCGCATCGAAGAAATGTGTGGTAGTAGAGCATGACAATAGAAGTTGCGTTTGCGATGAAGATGCGGACCCGACAAGTTTTTGAACTATGATTCATAAGTGCTTGAGTTCCGACATAACAGTGTTTTATCGCATCGGCATTTGATCGCAATCAGAAGTAGTCAAGGAGTGATACATCGCATTGGAAAGTTCGACGAGTGGGACCGTAAGGGAATTATGTGTATTAAAATGATCTCTTAGTATTATATCACCGGAATTTACATAAGTTATATAATACGGAAGTGTGTATGTTAAAAACAATTCTTATCATGCCGAGAGTTAAATTGTGATATATGAAAAGGCCAGTTACATATGTATGGCAGTTACACTGCGAAAGTAAGCAGGAAATCAATCAGAGCCAAAAGGGTCAAACACAGTCACAGAAAGGAGAAGCGCAGTGAACCAAGGGGCTGAATGAGTGAGCTAGAGTTTTCATTGTAATTGAGTGTAAATGTTTTTAATTGATTTATATTGTTGTGATGCATTGGCAAGTCTCCAGAAGAGAACAAATATCCCACTGGAATATTAAAATTAGTACAGACAGTTATATTTTTCTAAGTGAGCTGGAAAAGAAATGAGAAGGAAGAAGACTAAGAGGTATGGCTATCCATTTCAAATTCCCAAGAGGAAAAAAAATAGTCATCAGGAATTCTCTATAAGTAAGATCATCTAGATATGCAAAAAGAGGTTAGAGAGTGTGAATATAGAAAATGACGAGTATGAATAATTGAGGAGAAAAGACAAGAAGAAGGAGGAGGTAAGAAGAGAAGAAGGAGGAGTTGATCAGAGATGATGCAGGGCTGATATGAGGACTGATGGACAGCAGAAGAGAAGGTACAGAATAGAGCTGATATCCAAGGTAAATCAACAAGTGTTTTTATTTTGAAAGAGTAAGGAAGTTGGAGCTTCCCTATCG
Organism: Pinus albicaulis; assembly: GCA_034641835.2. Taxonomy (NCBI): domain Eukaryota; kingdom Viridiplantae; phylum Streptophyta; class Pinopsida; order Pinales; family Pinaceae; genus Pinus; species Pinus albicaulis. Next base: position 262,631,560 of record CM076573.1, read on the forward strand.
AGTTGTAGCTTGATAGATGTTAGTTGGACCTAACTCAGGTAGGAGCCTCCTGTAGGTTGGTGCCCGCAGAAAATAGATGAGAGTTGGTGCTTCCACATGAAGTTGTAGCTTGATAAAATGTTAGTTGTAGCTGACTGAGGTTGGAGCCTCCTGTAGGTTGGTGCCTATAGAAAATTTATGGGAGATGGAACTTCCTTGCAAGTAGTAGCTTGCAGAATTGATGTAGGAGCCTCCTATAGGTCGGTGCCTACAGAAAATCAGTGGTGAGAGGGAGTTGGAGCTTGCCTTTGCATCACAACAATAATAAGATGTGGTTTTCTCCCTTTATGGGTTTCCACTTATATCTGGCATCTCTGTGCATGATGTTTATGTGTTGATATGGTTTATCTCATCTGCTTAATACTTGTTGCTCTCATATTAAATCTGTTGTTACATTATATTAATACTTGCTGCTCACATTCTAAGATTACTCACATATTAATTTGAACATGAAATGAAGGTGTAAATAAGTTTTAATGAAAAGGTTTTAAAAGTCCATGAATGTGTTAAACTGATTCCCCCCCCCCCCCTCTCAGTTTAACTAAGGGTTCAAAAATTGGTATCAGAGCAGGTTCCTTTGGTGTAAGCTTAATAGCGTGAAGGAGATCTAGTTAAGTCATGGACTATCAAAATGTACCTGTGTTGAGTACAACAAAATTTCCTGAATGGAGAGATAACGTTAAAACAGGATTATTGGCTTATGAACCTGAGGTATGGAAATTTGTATGTGATGGTTACTGCACAGACTCTCCCTCGGTGCAAGAACAACATAGCAATGCCAAGGCGAAATGTGTGATATTCAATAATCTTCATAACAAGGATCTTGAGTTAATAATGGATTTAACCTCTGCAAAATAAATCCGGGACATATTGCATTTCATGCATGGAGTAGCCACTGAGGATTGCATTGTCAAGAAGGAGAAGAGAATTAAGAAAAATAAAAATTCATGTCAAAAAGAAGAGGTTCAATCAAATGAGGTAACTGCTAGTGTGAATGGTAGTAAGAATCATGAGGAAATTGCAGCTGAAGAAAAAGCCAAACTTGACATAGCACTGACTGAAATATAAAAATTGAAGAATGAAAACAAAGACCTTAAGATATTGGTACAAATATGTGATGAGAAATAATATGAAGACAAGAAAGAGAAGAGGCAAAGAAAGTAGAAGACACTCTGCTACAACAAATGAGAGAGAAAAGTCAAGAATGTGAAAGATTGGAAGAAGAAGTAGTGAGCCCAAGAAAGAAATTAGAAAAAGCCCAAAGAGAATTATTAATGAATACTCCACAAATGAAAAGCTCTGGACAGTTGGACCAAATTATAAATGCTCAAAGGTCTCCTCTCATAAAGGCTGGTATAGGATATGAAGGAGAAACCAGTAAGTCCAAGGTAGAAGATAACATGAAAATCATCTTTGTAAAAGCTGTAAAGGAAGATGAAGTAGCTCAGAAGATTCCCACAGAAGAAGAAGCCAGAAAGAAAAAGATGTGCAAAGAGACAAACAGAAACAAGCAACAACATGAGCAAACAGAAATAAGCAACAACATAAAATAATAGAGAATGAGAGGATGAAACAATCAGCTACTAAAGGCTCATATGCTCCTAAGGATGAATTGAATAAATTTGGAAGATGTCAAAGAAGGTTCTTTCCTCCTATGGGAAGTATCACTTGTTTTTCCTGCCACAAACCTAGACATACTGCAGCATATTGTAAGACAAAGCCAATCCAGTCCAACCAGCAAAGGATGCAGCAAAAGAGAAGAACCCCTCAAACAAGAAAATGGAAAAGACAATCTTCCACCAGGTACACAAACTATTTCCATGGTTACTGTTATGCATGCAATAATTTTGGACATAAATTTGTTGAATGTAAATTGTATTAAAAAAGGGGAACAAAGTATTGTACATCAACTCAAGCATACCTTGGTAGAGTAAGATGTTATATATTCCTCAAGCTTGGTCACAAAGCAAAAGACTGCAAACTGCCATATACATTAAAGAGCTCTAGACAAAGGATGGAATCAAAACAGATCAATCAAAACTATGAATCAAAAAGAAGAGCAAAAATTATGAAGAACCCTAATAAAGTATGGAAGGAAAAGAGAAAGGGGGAGCCTGTTACCTCAATAACATAATGAATCCATCATAGGCTCAGGGGGAGCTGCTCTAGGAAGCAAAGAAAATATCTAATCAGTGACAAATATGAAGCAACATCCCAGGGGGAGAGCAGTTCATAAATAGTCCCCATGAAAGTAGTCTGAGAAGAGCTCCTTGGAATATGACCTTGGAATATGAACATCCATGAGATCAGGAAGGGAAAGGAAATTCCTCTAAAATAGAACTATAGAGGAAGAAGATCATCTGAGGTATTAAGTAGCTGACAGATTGATGGAAGAAGAGAAGACAACATGAAGCCATGATGATAGAGGAAACATCAACAATGAACATGTAAGCTAAGAATATATCAGCACATTAAAGGATGATCACAGAATGCATAATACTACTAGAATTAACAATGGACCCCATTAAGAATGATGAGTAAGAAAGGTGCCTATCATCAGTTCATTACATCTCTCATCTACAAAAATTCCACTTGGAGGAATGCAGTTAAGTGAGTAATAAATATTTGAGTAATTAGCCCATGAAGATACATAGAAAATGAATTGAGGATGACTTCCCGAAGATCTTTATATTAGAACTGTTGAATTTATTTTTAAAGCGGCAATGATTCTGGAGAAGTCCTATAAAGGAAAGTGCAGTGACATTCTGTTAAACCAGAATGACAGAATAAGAAAATGGTTAATAATGATAAGATCAGTTTCAGGATATTGATGACTGTTGGTGTGAACAGTGGAAAGCTCAATAGTAGAATTTATGAAGGATGTCTTAGTTATGGGTTCATGCGCAAGCTAAAGTAAAATCTCTGCATATTTTATCAAGGTAATATCAATTGGTACTTGGTACAAGCAACATGCCTATCAACTAAATATCAGGTGTTATTAGTGGAGCAGTAGTATGGTACAGGTCCTCAGGATCAAAGGATTATGGAAAAAGAACCTCAAGGTAATATTCCCAGTATTATCTTCATTCAGCATGAAAAGGTCAGTAGCAGAGCAAAAATAACATTATCTTGCTTACACTTGAAGTAGTATATTGAGCACTGAAGCAATATCTTCTTCTATATATAATTTCATTCCTTCCTGAAGTTGGTACATGTATATCTTCAAGGCCTCTTTCTTAAGATCAGTTACAAAACTATGTGAAGTCTGTTTGCTGAGTTTTCAATTAAACATCTTGAATATGCTCGTGTGGAAGTTCATCCTGATAGAACAGTGAAAGTATCTGAAGAATAAAGGACTAGCTGTGATTACCATCTGAAGCTCAAAAGTTTTTTAAATCATCTAAATCCTACTTCAGCACAAAGGTTTTGCTGGTAATCCACCTTTAAGGAGAGATTGATTATTGACATACATAACCCCTTATGTCATAAAGAAAAGTGCATGGTTGATAAATGAGATTGACCAATACATTGAATGCATCCTACCTCAAGGTTTTGTTGTGAAAGTACATTATGCAAGCAGTAAAGGAATTTGATCTCTTATATCAAATTCTAGTTAATTCATTGATCACATCAGTAACAAGGACCTGCAGCTATTAAGTGTAATATCATTATCAACATCCTAGCTCATATCATCACCAACATGCAAGAAAAGTGAACCAAAATAAAAGACATATTGGCATCATCACAATTGAACAAATGTTGTACTGCAGATGATTATTGCAGAAGAAGACAGACTCAAACTACAACCTTCCTCAATAGATATGCATCTCAGATGAAGATTATAATATAGACTGAAGTATAGCTGAAGAAAGCTTGATATGTCACATGGAGCATTCACAATCTTTAAGGTTTGATCCAATGATGCATTTGTGATTAGATAAGGTTGATACAATATGTTCCATGAAGAGTGATTATCTTCAATTTTAGCCTTATACTAGTGAAAGGGGACTCTGCTTTGGATTGTATCAATTTACAGTGTATATTCAAGTCCAATAATTCGTAAAGTGTTCTCTCAAAAAATCTTGTACACAAGTTTAGAGCAGCATGGTACAAAGTCAGAAGAAGAAGGCCTAAACACATCTCAGAGAGAAGAAATGAACAGATAGAATGCACACTAGGAAATTAGCAACCCTTTGCCATTGATGTCAAAAGGGGAGGAAAAGCAGATAGGCAGAGGAAGCATTTGATTATTGGTGGAGGTGTTGCCATCAATGCCAAAGGGGGAGACTGTTGGAAATGTTGTCATTGATGGCAAAGGGGATGGAAAAGGAGGAGTACCTAAACCAGCAATGAGGCAAAGTAGCAGACATGAAGTAGAGGTAGTTGTGTAAGTAAATTAAGTTGTGTATGTAGAAGGATTGGTTTCAGTGTTATATGGATATTTTTGATACAATAATTATATGTGAAAGAGCTTTGATTTCAATAAGAACTTGTATGAGAACCAGTGATGTTTAAACTTTGTAATAGGGATTTGTGAGATGTACATTATCTGAATTATTCTGTATGAAGGAACATTCGAGTTCTGTGGAAAAAATGAAACTCTGTGTTATTGAGGGTTATGGGCATGCAACTGACTGGGTCATGCATGTACTGACTGCTAGAATTGTTTATGAAAGTATGAATAAAGTGTTCAGGGTTTGTGGATAGTGTAAACTCTGTACAAAGGGATTTAAATTTTGAATCCTGTATATGGTGGAGGAGTTTAGGATTAAGTACAGGGTTAGTATTAATCTTGCAATTAAGGCCGAGAAGGGTTGTATTGTATCGATGTGTATCGATCACTGAAGGTTCGTTGATACAAGAGAGAGAATGGAATTAATTCCAGAATTTGAAAAGTGAAGAAGAACAGAGGGAGTTGAAGATTGGTCGGAATGTGATTTTTATTACAAGATAGGTGGAATGGATGCTTGAGGATTTCATGATGAACTTGGTATAAGGGGTAAATTTTTTACTCTGCATATGGGTGAGAATTAGGAATAGAACCTGAACTTCCAAAAAGTCAATGGAAGAGCCATCCTGCAAGTGTGGTAGTCAAGTCACAGGCAGAGAATTGTAAAACAAAGGAACTTCCTTTTGTGAGATGGAACCCGAGTTTAATTACAACGGAGATAGCCGTGAAGAAATGGTAATTGTTCACATTTCAATGGAACCAAGCGAAGAAATGATAAGCAAGAACGAAAGTGGAGTTTAATTATAATAATACATTGAAGAATGGGCAGAACCCTGAGTTAAAGAGCAATGCGGAACCATGAAGGAATGAACAGTAATGATGGTTTAGAACACCAGACGGTTTTCATCGCACCGATTTTGTACGATAAGTGGTATTCCCAATTCGAACACGATCAATGCCATCGGCTGACACATGGCCTTAAGCTGTTTTGAAAACCCACTCTCATCGCGAGTTAAAGCCTGTGCATCTAACTCGTGCGATTACTGTAGGATCGGAGGGTTGAAGTGCAATAAGACAACGACCGTTCGATGAGAAGGGTAAGTTAATGCTGGGACCCATCATCATCGTGAATTAAAACTCGTGCATTTAATTCACGCGATATGTGGTTGTGTCCGTTGGATCACAACAGTCGGTGTGACATATTATCTGCCATTGGATGATGCGGATGATTGAAGGACCGGGCCAGCTCATCGTGTGAGGTTGGAGTGATAACCTCTGGACAGTGTGACCACGCGACTACCGTTGGATAGTCAAAGGGTAGCGTGATAGAATTGTAGCCCTTGGATGAGGGCGATAGTTAATATATGTATGCTATGGGTCCAATGTGGGTTTAAATGTTGATGGTTGGCCTTTTATTTAAAGTTTGGGTTATAACCATAGTGCAATTAGAAAGTAAGCCTCCGCATAGTTTTATAATAGCAGACCAGTAATAAAATCAAAGGCTTATTATATGTTTGATGGCTGGTACTTTGGGTTAAAGGAAATTCGAGTAATTAATTCGAATACTCTTAAGAATATGTCCTCATATGGTGAAATTGTAAAATCAATATTAAGCATGAAGATTGGGAAAAGCTTCCGAAATTGAAACGAACATTGGCTAAGTTTTATTAAAATAACATCGTATATGCTTGAGGGTTTATAACCTTATAAAAGGAAGGTTCCGCACAGTATTGAAATTGTCAATTGAGATTATTGTGAGTCGCCCATATTGTGCATTGTATTGGAGGATATACTAACCATTGGGGTTATGGTTTATAAGGTTCGAATATTAAATTAGAATGCCGAGAATGAACATTAATTTGCATAAAATAATAGAAGGAGAGAACCTTGCATAGAGGGCTTATGTTGGGTTTAAAGAAAGTGAAATACTATATGGTGGGACCCTCACCCAATCGCATAGGGGAAATTTGGCAGCGGAACATATAAACAAAAGGTTTCGATTGCGATTTAGTTCCAGACCCGATATAGTTTAAATGATGACATTCATGTTCTGCTTGAATTCCTGCCTAATTGCATCGGAGTGATTCATTGCATCGGCACATCCAAATGAATAGTGTTACATCACATCGAATAAATGTGTGGCAACAAAGCATGACAATAGAAGTTGCGATTGCGATGAAGATGCGGACCCGACGGGTCTGTGAACTATGGTTCATAAGTGCTTGAGTTCCGGCATAATAGTTTTTTATCGCATCGGCATTTGATCGCAACTGGAAGTAGTCGAGGAGTGATACATCGCATCGGAAGGTTCAGCGAGTGGGCCCGTAAGGGCATTCTGTGTATTAAAATGATCTCTTAGTATTATATCGCTAGAAGTTACATAAGTTATATAATACGGCAGTTTGTATGTTAAAAACAATTCTGATCATGCCGAGAGTTAAATTATGATATATGAAAAGGGCAGTTACCTATGTATGGCAGTTACACTCGGACAGTAAGCAGGAAATCAATCAGAGCTAAAAGGGCCAAACACAGTCATAGAAAAGACAAGCGCAGTGAACCAAGGGGCTGAATGAGTGAGCTGGATTTTTCATTGTAATTGAATGTAAATGTTTTTAATTGATTTATATTGTTGTGATGCATTGGAAAGTCTCCAGAAGAGAACAAATATCCCACTGGAATATTAAAATTAGTACAGACAGTTATATTTTTCTGAGTGAGCTGGAAAAGAAATGAGAAGGTAGAAGACTAAGAGGTATGGCTATCCATTTCGAATTCCCAAGAGGAAAACAAACAGTCATTAGGATTTCTCTATAAGTAATATCATCTAGATATGCAAAAAGAGGTTAGAGAGTGTGAATATAGAAAATGAAGAGTATGAAGAATTGAGGAGAAAAGACAAGAAGAAGGAGGAGCTGAGCAAAGAAAAAGGAGGAGTTGAGCAGAGATGATGTAGGGCTGATATGAGGACTGATGGACAACAGAAGAGAAGGTACAGAACAGAGCTGACATCCAACGTAAATCAGCAAGTGTTTTTCTTTTGAAATAGTAAGGAAGTTGGAGCTTCCCTATAGAGTTGTAGCTTGATAGATGTCAGTTGGAGCTAACTGAGGTAGGAGCCTCCTATAGGTTGGTGCCTGCAGAAAATAGATGGGAGTTGGTGCTTCCACATCAAGTTGTAGCTTGATAAAATGTCAGTTGTAGCTGACTGAGGTTGGAGTCTCCTGTAGGTTGGTGCCTGCAAAAAATTGATTTGAGTTGGAGTTTCTTTGCTAGTAGTAGCTTGCAGAATTGAGGTAGGAGCCTCCTGTAGGTCGGTGCCTACAGAAAATCAGTGGTGAGAGGGAGTTGGAGCTTGCATTTGCATCACAACAATATTAAGATGTGGTTTTCTCCCTTTATGGGTTTCCACTTATATCTGGTGTCTCTGTGCATGATGTTTATGTGTTGATATGGTTTATCTCATCTGCTTAATACTTGTTGCTCTCATATTAAATATTTTGTTACATTATATTAATACTTGTTGCTCACATTCTAAGACTACTCACATATTAAGTTGAACATGAAATGAAGGTGTAAATAAGTGTTAATGAAAAAGTTTTAAAATTCCATGAATGTTTTAAACTGATTCACCCCCCCCCCCCCCCCCCCCCTCATTTTAACTAAGGGTTCAACATTTTTCATGGGGAAATCCAAAGGGTAAAAACCACCAATTTGTTGTTTTTTTAAGATGTAAATTAATCACCCACTTAATTACATTAGTTTTTTTGTGAGAACCCACTTGCTGGAGGCACCGACCCCCTTAGGATAGCAAGCACCAACTTGCCAAGAGGCACAAACCTCTTTGAATTTAGGTCACCACCTGTTTTTGCCATTATTATACTATTTCATTCAATTTTAAATCTAAAGATAGAGGCATTTACAAATAAGAAAAAAACCTATCCATTGTGTCACTAAATTGCATTATTCTCTCGGTCCTCTGCTGAATCACTGACTCCTCTAGTCTTTCACAACTGCACCTTCTGTACTCTACTCAACATAACATATAATCAACACTCTATTGTCTCGCAAGTCATCCTCTGTTGCATCTCCTTCTGCTCAGTCTCAGTGCTCTCCCTCATACCACTACCACTACTCCCACCACTTAGAAAATTCATCAATACTCTTTTTCTCTACCTTGCAGAGAGGATTTCGATGGTTTTATCTACTGTTATGTACTTCAAAGTCCTGTTTCTTCCATAGGTACAAACATCACTCAAATTCTTCTTTGTGTGACCTACTTTGTTGCCTTTGCGTATGCCCATCAAATTTTTCCATAGAATTAATCACAAGAATGGGCTTCTAAAATATTTACAGACTCACCATGTACACTTTGATGCTGAGCTTTTAATTCACAGTTTGTTTAGTCACATTACAAGGAATCACGATGCCTATTTATTTCATATCGGTGTCGAAACGTATACGCTAATCACAAATTTTCTTCCCTATTTTCTTTAATTCACTAAGGGTTCATGGGACGAGAAGGTTCTATTAAATGAGCTAGTGTCCTTCATGCCTTGTTGAAATTCTTATTCTCTGCAAATACTAACTCTATGGTAATGCAATCAAACCTCAAATGCCGACCCATCTGTTCTTATTCAATTCATTTTACTGCACCGTCGGAGACACATTATATCATAAAATTACAAATTCTGTATGTTACGATATTGTATTCCTCGACATCCTTAGCTCCCTTTTTCAATTGTTCTATGCCCTTGGTTCTTTCACCTTTGACGATCTTGTGCCAATCAAAAATTGGAAGCCCCTTTCATTGTAAATTTTCAAAAACCATTTGCAAAAAACTTACAATGTTCTCATCCTTTGATATGCCATCCTACGATATGATGTCATAACTCCATGTGGAAACTCCTTAGTGGTGACACATGTCACCCAGATTTGGACCATTAGGCCGTCCGATAATGTTGAATCTTCCTGTCATGTGTCAAGTCATATTTCCATGCCATTCTCCCATTTGTTTCCATTGCAGCTTCTCGGAACCAATCTCATTCCGCCAAGTGTCCTGTCAGAGGAGAGAGAGGAGATACTCCAAGAGCTCCGTTTTGTAGCAAAATCCTTTGTTAATTTCTCTTCGGCATTTATCGACGCTTTTAACAATAGTGAGCTGACTAGATATCGTAAATTCTTAAAACACTTTTATTAAGAAATTCTGATATTTCGATATCCTAGACCTTTGATATTGCAATACTGGAAAAGACCCCTACTCTGATGTTTTGATATGATATTCTTTTCCGCTAATCCTATATAGTGCTCTGCCCCGATATTTCAATACCTGATATGCCTCCTACTCTGATAATTCATCCTTCTTAAGGCTTCAAGTCCCTGAACTTTAGAAAAACATATATTTTTATCTAGGGGACTATTTTTGGACTTGCACATATTGTTAGAAATATTTTTTTAGAGCAATTTTCAATGGATAGGGTCCGATGCACAGTTTGAGCCAATTTTCTACCACTAAGGGTGGTTCCAAAATTTCTTCCACACTCTGATTCTTGACCCTTCTTCTTGTGCTTGGAATGATAAAATCCCAACCACCATAGTCATCATTTAATGGATTTTTAGTAAGCCTGATACTATGGTGATTCTCTATTAATGACCTACAAGTATCATTAATCACCAATATCCTCTGGTTGACATCAAATGCAAATACACTCATATGTTTATATATTTTCAATAAGCTTGCTGCTATGGAGATTCTCTACCAGGAGCTTGCAACTATCATTGATCACCATTGTCCTTTGGTTGACATCAGATGCCAAATTTCCAATAGATTTTATGGTTGATTAAAGTTCGCTATCTTGAGTTTTTTTCCCTATACGGTACCTTACAAGCCTGTGTGTGCATCCATAATTCCTTAGATGCTACCTTCCAGGACTATGCATGCTTCCAACCACTCGTTGACCTATTCTGTGCATGTGTTTGGGTTGTTTAGCCCTGGGCAAAGTCATGTTATATGCTGGAAATTTTATTTTTGCTTCTATTTAGTCTGGGCCTCTTGTCTTCTTACTCGATCTGGTCCAAATCTAAGTCTTTTCATTAGTTTTCTTTAGATTGGTCAGTTTCCTATTTGGAGGAGTTCTTGTCTTTCATTGAGCATTAAGCTTCTCTTCGCTTTTCGATATATTGGAAACTTGTTTGGTTTATCATTAGTTATATCCGATCAATTGTTGTATGCCTCTACTTTGATCCATTTCGATTAGTATGTTCGAGGTATTCCATTGCTATTTCTTGTTTGGATTTATTTTTTAGTTTGATCGGGTGCCCTGGATTAAGGTTTGATTTGTGCTGCTAGATTTCAGTATCAGATTAGTTGGTTGTTTTCAACAATTGTTTAGACCTGATTTACATTTTTCCTTCAGATTTTGTGGCTTTTTCTCATTTTTTGTTCCTTCTTGTTGAGCGATCTCTTTGATATTTTGGTCATTTCTGTCACAAATGGTGGTGTTGTGACCGATTGTGTAGCTATCATATGAACAATTTATTTTGAGTGTGTTTTTAATGTTGTGACACCTTCATTTGATCTTGTTTATGCCTTCTTGCCTCTAGGGTTAATTTTAGTCCTTTATCGAACATTGGCCCTAGTTGAGTCGTTGTGTTGCAGCTCTAGCTTCATTGACATTTTCTTCCTTTTCTTTCACTTTGGCTTTCAGTTTGATTTCTTTGGGTGTCTTTTGGTTAGGATTTGTTTTCCTAGTTGTTTCGCTTTTGGAGTGCTTTGTGTTCTTGCTTGGGAAACTTGCTTTGGTATCTTTTCGGTTTGTTTTTGGGTCATTAACTCACAAATTCTTGTGATATTTTTCGATAGGACGATCTAGTGAGAAGTGCATCATAATACACATTGGTGTGTTGTGAAAACTCTTACCTTCCTGTAGTTAGATTTCAGTGAAGTTAAAAATGAGAATTGCATATAGATACATTAGGGTGAATAAAAAATATTATTTCACACCATATCAATTTCGTGCCACATCCCACTTGTGTAAAAAACAACCACTAAAGTCAATGGGATAATAAAATTAACTAGATTCATCTTTTACTTTCACTGGTAGTGCACCAACACTAGCGTAGGCTAGGGCCTTAGAGATATAAATGTGAGTAAACTACACCAAGACCAAAAATCAACTTAGTAGCTTGCCATAGGGAGTAAAATACATTTTTAGTGGTATGGTATGGGAACCCCTTCTCACAAGAGGGTCAAGCACAAGGTCACACTTGGGCTAGGTGGGGTGACATGATCCATTTCGCTTAGTCTCAAGTGGTGCGATATAATATATTTTTCACGCATAATAAAAATGGTATTAGCGTGTGTTGTAGTACTTGGGGACCACTTGAGAGACAAATCTCAAGGAGGTTTTAGTCTTGGCTCTTTTTGGATTTAATTGTCCTACCCTTGTGTGTGGATTTTCCCAGTGACTACCCCCCCATGTCGTGTTATTGTCGGTGGTGACCATAGTGACCTATCTATTTAGGGCTCATACATAGGTGCAGGGTTAGGGTTGTCTTCTCTATACCTAGGACAGATATTAGTAATACTCTCTCAGTCCTCTTAGAGGGTTCCCCACGGCTAATAAGGGCACTTGTACTGAGTTCGTATCTAAAAGGGTTTGGAAGCAAGTCGCTAGTATAACTGTTCCACCGCTAGTTTATTTGTATTTTGGTTTTCATGCACTATATTTTAGGACGTTTCTAGTGTGAGATGTTTGGTTCGAGTCCATTTTTTTGGCGTCAGGATGTTTTGCACTAACCTAACTATGTTTTAATTATAATCACCTGAATGAATTTTTTCTTCAATGGTCATGTCGTCTTCCCAATTTACCCCTTGAACGAGGTGAACTCATTACTCCTTCACGAAAATTTCCTGTTAGCGCTCAAGACTTAGACCATCACATAGTATTGGAATCTGTACCTGATCCCACTAATACTAATCTATCCTCTATTAAGACATTGGCGGGTGACTTTGATGCTCCTCCCAATCTGCCTTTGACCGATCCATTAGGACCTATTTTTTTGTGATTGAACCTAGATGGTTCCACACCAGCCTATAATCATGTGAATTTTTCCACTCTTTACCCTATGATGGAGTCTAAGACCTCATTAACTTTTGCATCAACACTCTCGGCTACCATGTCAGCGTTTCCACCTATCACTATGGTCATTCATACTCCTCCGTCATTGCCTCTCACTTCTTATTGGGGCACTAAACTAGTCTCGTGCATGGCTCCTAATAAGTTTCAAAATGTTTCCATGCCCACACCATCTTCTATGTTAAATTTGGTTCCTCAACCTAGTCAGCCAATATGTCCAGGAATATTTTCACTGAGATTTTCCTAACCAATTGTTCTTGTTCCTTAGTTAGGCACAGTTACTTCTAGAAATATGTGGGGGCGATCATCAGTTGTCCTTTATGAGTCTGGGGGAAATGTGGCTTGTGGAATGTCGCAGAGCTGGTATAGTTCACTCTTTGGAGGGACACCACCTACCAATACTTTTACTAGAGGGGCTAGCTTACCTGGGGGAAACCTCGCTACTAGCACCATCTTAGAGCTAGGTTATCCTCCTTATTTCAGTCCTACACTGTAGAGTGGTCGTTCTTTTAAACCTTAGTACAACCCCATAAGTATACATGCTCTTGGGGGTCCTTTTTTCTTCGAGGGCTTCTACCCTAGGGGGAAATGTCCATCTACCATTTATTCTGGCCCGCAACAACATTGTTTCGGTGCTAACCCTTTTCTACACCAACAAATGCATCCATCTAGTCCATATATGGGGGGACTGCAAGGTTGGTTAGGGTCTTCTCCTGCTTATGACCCATTTAGTCAAATCCAAAATCCATTTTTACCTTCTCTCGATTTACCGAATTTGGCCAAATTGACTAATGGCTCCATCTATCATGATCACTAGTGGCCACCAATGCCCATCAATTTACTGTAAGATATTCCCTAGTTTGAAGGAAATCCTTGGGAGAATCCATAAACTCACATTACTACCTATCATTCATTAGAGAACTTTTGAGGTCTAAAATGTGCCTCCTAAGAAAAATGTACAACAAAAATAAACTTTATAAGAACCAATAGGATTCAAGATGAAGGTGTCAACCATGGGGGATGATTCACCATTTTTGGGGTAAAAAAGTAAAATGATTAAAAAATAATAAAATAATAAAACTAATTTTTCAACTTGTATTTTCAACTTATCTCCCTAAGTTTTTACTCAAATTTCCAGCGGGAGTACTCATTGGATGCAAAATTTAATTTCTCATCCAATGAGTACCCATATTGCATACTTTTGATGGACTCTACTACACAAAAAATGAGAAATACATGAAAAAACGTGATTGCAATCACGTTTTTCATGTATTTCTCATTTTTTGTGTATGAGGGTCCATTGAAAGTATGCAACATGGGTACTGTTTGGAATAGGAATCAAATTATGCATCTAACGAGTGTTCCTGCTCGAAATTTGACTAAACCCATAGGGAGATAAGGCTAAAATATGAGTTGAAAAAGTAGTTTTTTCTTTTTTCCCTCTAAACTTTGATGATGTAATCAAATATTATTTTATTATTTCCACTATTATTTTAGAATTTCCTTAGGAGGCCCATTTTAGACCTCAAAATTCCCCTAATGTATGGTGCTCATCTAATTCTTTGGTGGATTATTCAATTAAACTTCACTTGTTCAAATGAACATTAACTGGGGATGCCGCAAAGTGGTATATCGAATTAGACACTACATCCTATGGTGAATTCACCTCCCTATAAGCTCAAAATTTCTTGACACACTTCCAGTTGCCTACTCAGTATGATCTCGACTCTAACCCAATTTCCAACATTAAACAAGATGATGCCAAGATAATCTCTGATCACAATGATGAGTGGCGTCGTCACAAGAGGTTAGTGAGAACCAAATCACCTTATGTTATTTTATGTAAATGGTTCACTCGATCTCTTCGATCTCAAATTTCCAAGGATGTGTCTATGTTTTGAGATGTTACTGAGGAGCAAGTCACTTTAGCTTCCCAACAGTTGGAACTCATCTATTCATAGTGAGGTACATTATAAGAAGTGATTCTAAATGCCCATAGGCCTTCTATTGACCCTCCTAAACCTATTCCTGACCCACATGTCGATGGTGTGATTGGGTGTGTTTCCGATTCCATAAGCCAAATTGCTACCCAACTTGGGAAATTGAATCTTATATCTCAAGCCTCATCAAGTGTATCTGGCTTTGCTAAAGCACCCACTCCTGAGAAGTCCAATGATGTTCTTACGATGAAGTCCACTCAATAGAAGAACAACCCTCAATCCGGTGGTAAGAAAAAAATAATAATAAGAGAAATAAACAACATAATAAAATTGCTCAGGAATCTCAAACCAATCCTGAGAGTCAAGGAGGGGGAACCAATGAGCATCATCTAAAAATAAAGTTTACTTGTAAAATTTTTCAAGGCGACCACTTTACTCATGAGTGTCCTCAAATGAATGAATTTGATATGATTCTTTCACCACCGTCTACTCACCAGCCTGATGTTTTGACTCATCCATTCCCTTCACAACCTCAACAACAGATGGTTGCTCAACCTTATTGACCTCTGTAAGGGGGCAATGATGGGTCCTCTTCCCATCCCCATCATAGTTTATCCATATTTATGTGCAAGGAAGATGTCAATGTGAATACGTGAGCCAAACCATATGATGTGCCTATGTAAAGTTCTCCTTCTAAGGAGTCACCAACTCCACCTAGTTCAGTTGGACCTATAACTTTGGATAAGCCTTTGGAACTTGCTTATCGCCCTCCTAAGGGTGTTCTTCGTAAGACAACACAAAATCTATTTTCCAAGGCTCCTAAGCATTACAATATTGTTGAAGATATTTCCCAGGATCCTTGTGCCATGTCTGCCTTGGAGGTCTTGGAAAGTTATCCTCAGCAATGAAAATCCTTGTTGTCTTTCATTGGTGGAGTTGATTTATTCGACTCTAGTATCATCACTTTCAATGGTGAAAAATATGCTCGTCGTCTCTCCCATCAGATTACTTTTCCAATTTTTGTGTAAATCTCTCACTAGAATATTCATCGTAATCTGGTGGATGAGGCCTCTACCATGTGCATTATGTCAATATCCTATTGGAAGGCTCTTGGATCTCTGGCACTCACCGTGTCCAACACCACTCTCCAAGCCTTTGATGAACACAACTTCATACCCAAGGGGATCCTCCCCCGGTTTTGGATTGATCTAGGAGGTAAAACTATTTATGTCGATGTGGAAGTTGTCGATGCTCCTTGGGACTATAAATTGATCCTTGGATATAGTTGATTTTATGCGATGACCATGGTCATCTCATCTATTTTTTGTCTACTTTTATTTCCTCATGAAGGAAAAATTGTCACTATCGATCAACATGTCGTGAACCCAAATTTCCACCAAGGGGAATTCTATACCATTCGTGGGAGGCCACCTTGGTTAATTTCAGAGTATTGGAGTTGGAATTTTTAAAATTTTTACTCTTATGGGGTTTTTTCCTCAACTCATTTCACCCAACACTTCTTCAATTCCTACCACTGCTCTTATGCATATGATATATTTTGGCACTTGTGGACCCCATAGGTCTCCTGATCTGTGGGTGCTATTGCATGTTATTATAGAAGATGATCAACCTAGTGAGAACCCTCTGCCACTTTTTGTGGAAGATATTGTTCCTTTGGTTGTCCCATTGGGACCTCCTGGCAATAGTAAAAAATCCATCATAATATGGAATATGATTAGAATCATCTGCCCACATGGGCCACCACTCCACTTGTTCCACCTGACTCTCTCATAGATAAACCCCTTCAGTTAGCCAACTTGAAAGTCATAGATCCCTCCATTAATAATATTGGGGAATTTATGCCTCTTTATGCCTCTAATTCCCCCATTGTGGAACGTGTCGAGCATGGAATTTTAAATATTGAATCAACTTAGGGGGAACCTCCATATAATTCCTCAGAATTTCCACCCATGGATCGATTCAAGTCTTGGGATTCTACTACAGAAACTGCCAACAAATTTCCCTCACCACTTGTCGACGAGCATCTTCTACCTCCCTTATGTCCTCGAGATAATTTTGAGAGAATGAATGTGTTAGAATATCCTATCATGGTCTAGCTTTCTGGATCGGTTAGTTTGACTTCCTTTGGGATGGCCCCACATTGGTGAGCCATATGGTTCCCTTACCCTCCACGAGTTCAGGTATGGAAACCCTTGGTTGGTGCCCACTTGTGGGCACACATTAGCATGACATATTGGACTATGTTGCACTTTCATATAGTGTATATAGGTGTGAGTATTTTTCATGCCTTAATTATTCCAAAAATTCAAAATATCTATAAAATTCAAAAAACCAAAAATATATGGTCTTGGTTTTACCTTATCCATTCTTATTTCTTTCATTATGTGATTTAACCATGGGTCTAGTCTATATATATGGTTTTTACAGGACAAGGTGATGTTTCTATTGTGACATCCATTTGACCTTAGATACGTTTCCTTTATTGGCATATAGGGGTTGGTCATTTTTTTTGATATTTCATTTTGACCACCAACATTATTTTTATGCCTTAGGTCCAACCCTGTCAACTTGAGAATTTCTTCGCTTCCTGTATGCATGTTGTAGCCTGGAGGTAGAGCTTGCTTTCTCATGGATACCATAGTTAACACCTTCTTGTCGAATTCGTCTCCATGTAGCCATTTTTATTCTCTTTTCGGAATCCCTCCTAATCCACCATGACCTAGAATTTGAGCCTCATGTCCTATTCTTTGTTCTATTTCTAGCCATACCCTAGTAGGATTATACATTTTATCCCTTGTGATTTCCATTTTTTATCAGTCTACTTCTACACAATCAGCCTTATTTTCTCTCTTCCATCGTCATCATCTTCTTGGCCTATCATCTACTTTCACTTGGTCTTTTACCCTTTCTTGGATGAACCGCTGCGATGAGTGGTCCTATTATCCAACCTATCATCCTCTTTACGTCATGTGCAATTCCACCATTACCGAAACTAGTTTCTATCCTTTATACCACTCATTCCTGTAGGAGGATTTTTCTTTAAGCTCTTTTTAGACTCCTTAAATTAGAAATGATTTCCGAGTGAAATTGTCTACTTCACACTTGTCAAATTAATTGAAGTGTCATCTACCCATTATAATTTTAACTCTTTTCTGGAACGGGATAGACTAGTTACAAAAAATGAATACCCTAGTGTAAGGTGGCTAGGAGGTTCCCCCTTGAATAATTTTATCTCTTTTTCGGTTTTGGGGACAAATTTATGAAAATGGAACTTATAAAAAGAGAAGCAAGGGAAAATTTATTTACATTAGTCATCAAAATGTTAGTGTCAATCATGTCGCCCTTGAACATGGAAGCTGTCTGCTTCATTATATCACTGTTTGGTTTTAGCTTGCCTAAGATTCATACCATCCATATGACTCTCTTTACTCCTCTGACTGGTTACTCTTCCAGTCATATAAAGCATGCCTTGATGCCTCATGAATTGTCGCATGATATCACATGGTGCTCATTAGTCCTGTTTCCAATTCAATCTTGTGTCGTGCCACTATGTGTTCGAGGGAAGCCTCAGCTTGTGTCGGCCATCTGCAGTTGCATGTTGACCTTTTTGTGTCGTCCATCCATGTGTTAGTTGTACTTCATCACTTCATGAATTCATCCATACATCACATCATCCTAGTATATTCCGTGTCAATTTTTGGGGGATACATCAAGGCCCTCCTTCGACGAATCTTCTCCTGTCGACTTTAGCTCATTATCTAGGAGCTTGATCTAGGAACTGGTAGTACCTTGGAGCTTACAGGCTTCAGTGACAGGCTACCTCACAATCAACATTGGGTTTATATTATTGGCTCTTGATTGGTCGAGTCCATTGGTGTTCAACGTCAGCTCATTTATTCACACTTAGTGGACTGCACTAGGTACATTGGGATCCACATTCCTCATTGGTAGATTCAATCACATCTATTGCTAGTTTACCTCATTAGTTGGTAATCAGGTGGTTTCTACCATGTTTGACCTTAGCTCATATATTCACATGATGTAGATCCGTATGATTGGGTTTTTGTCGAAGACCTTGGGTTAGGTACATCTCACTCTTATATGGGAACCTTCCTAGGTTGCGTTGGAGTTATGTATCATTTGTGTAATTTGAGGACTATCTTGAGACACTTATCTATTTTTCATGTGTCCATATTCCTATTGATTTATACTATGACATCAATCCAAATTGTATTTGCTGGTGGCTATGCTTTATCTGTTGAGTCACATGGATCCATTGTGTATTTTTCGTGGCCATGTTTTAGCATTTCATGTCATGGATCCATAATGTATTTTATGGTGGCCATGTTTAGTATATTCTTATGACCAATCATGGGTATGTTCGCCTCAAGTATGTTATCAACGGATTTGAGACTTCAACACTCAAGTTCCTCTGATACATCTTCGTGGTCTTGGCTCCTTCCTCCCATTTTGATCTATGATTATTATTATAATGCATTTAGGCCATCAATTTCTCTTTTGACCTCATGCATTAGGGGGCATCTGTTATAACCCTATTTTCCACTCCATTATACTGAGAGAAACACAATGTCAACTTACCTCTTTTGTTTGGCTAAAATGCATCCCTTTTCAAATTTTCTTTTAGTTATGTGAGATTTCTCCCATGATAAAAGGGTGAAATTACATAATTGAGAAATTTATCATGATTATTTTTTCAATATTACAATTATGAGATAATAATTACTTCATAAGTAAGATAATTTAGAAAAAACTCATAATTGTGAAAAATGTTTCTAGAATTTCCCATTCCCAAGGAGATCAACTTGAACCACTTGTGTATGAGTTGACTAGGGGTCCATTATTGTAGAAGTTTCATCATTTCACAAGCCCCTAGGTGTCTAGATACATTCTCGTAAAGAATGGAATGATACTATATAATATCACCAAGACGAAAGGGTGTGAGGAGAGAGTATCCAAAATATAGGCAAGAGCTCTGTAGTATTGGGAGAGGAGACCATCCTACAAGATAGATGAGAGGAATATTTGAGGAGAAGGTGAGTTGCATCCCTTATATGATCAGTGAAAATTCATGTTCCTTCCATTATATGAATGTTTATTCAATAGATCTTATAGTCGATTTTATTGATTTTAATCTAAAGATATTCCAAGGAAGGTCACCTATCATCTCTGTTCGGTTGTGATTGTGTGCAGGGATAAGATATCAGGTGCAAATGTGATAGATCACTCGAGTGGAGTGCAAGATCTGCATTGAGCTCAAAACCTTTCCCCAACCTCCGAGGAGACCAAGTGCGATCTCATTTCTTTAAAACATATAAATGATTGCATGTTGCATGATTGGTCATTCAGGATTGGGGTCTCCTTATTATTTTATTGGTCTTACTTTCTTCTATCTAGTGATTCGATCGGACACAAGATCGTGGAGAAACAACTCCTTGCAAATTTAGATGTAAATTTAAACAGATGCATTGGATATTGAGGCAATTTTTTTCTGCAGCAAGAAAGATCAAGAAAAAAGATGAAGTTGGTGATATAAAGAAAGGGAAGGAAGAAGAAAAATATTCAAATTAGCTTAAATATTCTCATGAAAAAATGTTAGATGATATGACTAAAGTCATTAGAAGTATGTCTAAAAAATTGGTGAAATTACAACTCGATAACAAAAATCCTCCCAGGGAGATCCAGGAAGCTCAAAACATAAATTTTAACCCTTAATTACAAGGAAACCACTACAGATTATGCAAAGAGAGAAAAAGGACCAAGATTAAGTCCAACCACCTTTGTATACTGAAGATGAACTGGAAGAGGCAGTGGAGGAAATCATTAGATTGCAGGAGAACCAATACCCCACTTTGTCTGAGGAGGAGGAAGAAATGGCAATTAATGGGGATGAAAGTATGTAGCCTCAAGTTGCATTGAATTACGAAGAAATAAATGGACATTGTAGGAAATTGATAGAGTTTTTTTAGACATAGTTACACAAGAAATATGACCTGGAGTCAAGGAAGAGGTCAAGGAAATAAGACCATTTGGAGGATCAATTGAAGCATAAAGTTCATCAACCAACACCAAAATAATATGAAAGGGGTAAGCAACCAATGAAAACAATCCCAGCACATCATGGAGAGAGTTCCAGAAATCAGGAGGATGGAAGGACTCTACAAAAATAGTCCCAACAACTTGTTACGAGTGAGCATAGTGAACAAAGGGAGAAGCCACAAGAAGAAGAGAAGGTAAAAGTAGTAAAGGAGGTTCATACTTTAATTGTTCAAAAATAATTAGAAAAATTTAAGATTCCTATTCCTTTGGCAGAATTGGCGAAGAAGTTTAATTACAAAAAAAACAAATTTCTAATTTTATAAATTTATCACAAAGCAATGATGCAGCTAAAACAATCAATATTCAAGAAGAGAGGCGAGCGGTGATGTTTGGCCCTCATGAAGAGGGACATGCCAATTCAACTCCTCCTTTTTACATTTTCATTCTAATGCATACTTTTATCCTTGATAATAGTATGTTAGATTTAGGAGCTTCTCATAATTTAATGCCTCTTTCAGTGATGAAGCAACTTAATCTTTAGATTACAAAATATTATAAGTATTTTTACTCTTTTGACTCAAATAAGGTTAAATTTGTGGGACTTATTAAATATTTGGTGGTATCACTGACTCATATTGTAGCTACAAGTATTGTGATGGACATTGTTGTTGCAGATATTCCAACTCATTTTGGAATGTTTCTCTCTAGGCCCTAAGGAGCTAAGCTGGGAGGAGTGCTAAAACTGGATTTCACCTATGTAATTATACTAGTTTTTGGTGGAGAGGAAAGGAGATTGTATAGGTAAACTAGATTTTTAAAAGCCATTACACAGGAGGGTTCAAGTAATTCTCTAGTTTATAGGTAGGAAAGAGATGATTTTTCGTGTTTCATGTTATAAATACCACAAGAAATTGTTGAAGACACAAAAATTAAAGTTCCATCATAAATTCAAAGCGAAGAAGCAGTAGCAAGTGGAGTGTGGAAACAATATTTTGATGGAGCATACTCAAAGGAAGGGAGTGGCACTGGGGTTCTTATACTTTCCCCTAAAGGTCAAAATTTTCCCTTTTCTTGTAAATTAGAATTTGACTACAAAAATAATATAACAGGATATGAGACACTAATTCTTGGTTTAGAAGCTACTAAAACATGGGAATTGAACACATTTATATTTTTGGAGATTCTAAGTTAGTTGTAAAGAAAATCAAAATCAATGTTAGACTAAACATCTAAGGCTAAGGGCCTATCATATTGAATTTTCAAATGTAGTTGATAATTTATTTTCAACATTTAATATTTAGTTCCTTCCAAGGGTTGGGAAAAGGTTAGCTAACTCACTGGAAATAGCAGCTAGCACTTTCAAACCTCCATTAAGTCCCAAACTGAGATATGAAGTTGAGATTAGAAGCAAGCCTTCCATTCTAGATAACATAGAGTATTGGAATTTTTTTGAGGACAACTGGAACTGGTAGGGGAATTTTCAAATTTAGAGATTTATCAAGAATGTGAAATTGAAGATATTCAAGAAGAAGAAATTAATTCTAAATCACTTTGGAAGGACTCAGTGGGAGGTCATAAAATTGTACAGTTGAATAATAATGGATACCCAAATTTTTGCCTCCCTTAGAAAGTCATTTGATGCTAATGATGTGGTTGTAAATGTAAGAAAACAAAATTGGGAAGAGGATATTGAAGAATGTAATCGTGGGACATAGTAATTGTTGAAATTGGTTAAATGACGAAAGGTATCTCGATAAAATATAAATAGAGGTATGTTGACCTTTATAAGAAGTATGTTGATGTATTTTCATTTTCATACGAAGATATCAGAACTTATGATACTAATATTATTCAACATAAGATTCTATTGAAGCCTGGAGTAAAACCATATAACTAGAAACTGAGACAAATTAATCCCCTACTCTTACCCTCCATAGAAAAGGAAGTCAAGAAACTATTGCAAGCAAAGATAATTGTTCCCTTAGGTATTCAGATTGGGTGGCCAATCTGGTTCCTATGAGGAAGAAAAATGGAGAGATCATGTTGTGTATAGAATTTTGAAATTTGAATAGAGCCTCATTAAAAGATAATTATCCTCTCCCAAATATGGATCATATTCTGCAGAGATTAATATGGTATTTTATACTTTTTATGATTGATGGTATTTCTGGTTATAATCAAATTGTAGTACAACCAGAGGAACAAAAGAAGGCGACATTGACCACTCGATGGGGAACATTCATGTATGCAAAAATTCCATTTGGATTGATGAATGTTGGTTCAACTTTTTAGAGGGCTATGGATATAGACGTTGTGGGGAGAAATGAGAAATTTGTAGTTATTTATTTAGATGACATCACAATGCTTTCCAGATATCATGAGGAGAATTTAAAACACCTTCAACATACTTTCGAAAAGTATAGAAAGTATGTGTTATCACTGAATCTGAAAAAGTCTCATTTTTCTCTGAGGCAAGGAAAACTACTTAGGCACATTGTATCAAAGGAGAGAGTAAAAAGTGATCCTAAAAGAGTATAAGAAATTAAGAAAATTTCTCTGCCAAGAAGTAGAAAGGAAATTCAAAGTTTTCTGGGAAGGATAAAATTTTTAAGAAATTTTATTCCAAATTATACAGAGATTTCCAAAACAAATTAATGATATGTTGAATAATGATGCAGAAGTAAGATGGACCTCAGCTGCTAGAGAATAATTTACAAGGATTACAAAAACTTTTGCAGAGGCTCTAGTGCTGGTAAGTCCTGATTATCAAAAGCTTTTTCAAATTTTCTAATTTTCTTCTCATTTCACTATTGTTGTTGTGATTTTACAAATAAACGAAGATGGTAGAGAAAAAACAGTAGAATTTTTCAGTAGTGTTGAGGTATGCTAAATTGAAGTATAATATTTTAGAAAACATACTTATTCTCTAGTTAAATATTTAAAGTATTTTAGAATACATGTCCTACAATCTCAAATTACTGCATATTTTCTTAACTCTAATGTAAAAGATGTGTTGACTCAAAGTGACAGTGAAGGAAAGAGGGGAAAGTGGATAGAAAAGATTCAAGAGTATGGTATGGACATTAAACCAATGAAATTGATAAAGGGACAAGCACTAGACAAAATTTATACTGAAGAAAATCGTGAGGTAATGGGAATTAATTTTCTAGCTAGAGTTTTTGAACCAGAAATAACAAAGGAGAAAGGTAAAGAAAGGGACCTTGATAACAAAATTCAATACAAGTACCTCTGGTCATAATGGTATAAAGATATTGTTCATTATCGGTCTTTTCTTAGCTACCCAACTTCCTTGGATAGAATAATGTATAAGGACATTTGGTTGAAAGCTTAGAAATATGTGATAAAAAATGGTCGATTGGAAATAATTGAAGTTTTTAATGAATATCATGGATGTCATTCTTTTGGCCATTATAGTTAGAAAGTAACAACGCATAATATTATGAAAGTTGTATTTTATTGGCCTTCTTTGTTTTCGAATGTTTTAATATTAGTGAGAAGTGGTGAAAAGTGTCAAAGATTTGTTGAAAAGAAGACGTTGGCACCTTTACCACTGAATCTGGTGTTTGTTGATGAACCTTTTGAGGCAATGGGGACGCTATTTCATGGGAGAAATAAATACACCTTCAAGTGGACAACACAAATGGATCTTGACAGGTAATGATTAATTTACTAAAAGCATGGAATTTATTTCTACCATGAGGGCACACATGCAGTGGTAATTAAATTTTTGGAAGAAAATATCTTCACAAGATTTGACTGTCCCAAAAATTTAGCGACTGATAATGGTCAAGTTTTCAAATATGAAAAACCAATTAATTTTTTCTAGAAACATAATATAATACTCTCACATTCTACCACCTATTATCCTCAAGTAAATGGGTTGGAATAATCTTATAACAAGACTCTGGTAAGAATATTGATGAAGAAAATTGCAAAAAATAAGAAGAATTTGGATTCTCAGTCGAAGTTTTCATTGTGGTAAAATAGGGTAATACAAATAGATCTACAGGTAATTCCCCTTTCGAATTGGTCTATGGAAAATCAACTTTGTTTCCTAGTCAATTAGCAAAACCAATAGTTTCTATTATTCAATATATTGAAGAAGAACCCAATGACCTAACCCCAAGGGAAAATCAGTTGGTGGAGTTGAATGAAAACATGGAAAGAGTGGTTGAAAACTTAATTAGTTATCAGGAGAAAATTAAGTTGAGCTTTGACAGAAAGGCCAAGGAGATATTTTTTTAGCATGGACATCTTGTTTTGAGATGGGATGTAAGGAGAAAAGATAAAGGAAACGATGGTAAGTGTGATCCTATATGGTTTGGACAATTCAAAATAGCAAAAGTTAGAGCCAATAACACTTTTGTTCTGGACAATTTAGGTGATGAGCTACTATAGCTTTCTGTCAATTGGAAATACTTGAAGCATTATTTCCAACATTGATTTTCTTTATTTTACAGTTGTAGATACCAGTTTGACCATTATAAGTATCCAGTGAGCTCTTCATTGTAATGTTCTAATCTATGAAATGACTCCATGCCCGAGGTGAAGGAACTAATATGCGGTTCTTCATGCTTTGTCTCAAAGCATTATCCCTAGGTGGAGCCAGATGTTGTAGCTCATATTTATTTATGTCTTTGTATGTTGAATATATATATATATATATATATATTCCAAAATAAAAATAAAAAGAAGAATAGAAAAGAAAATTTTAAATATTTATCTTTAGAATTTTGGAAAAGCCCTGATGGTGGATTAATATGTGATTAACGTAAGGTACATCATTAAAAATTAATTTTTGTGGGCCCAAGCAGCGTTAAAGTCAAAGACAAGTTAAAAAGTGTGCGACTTGTCCAGCGGGATAAGTTGTGGTTCTCGGGTCTACCCGACGGCGCAAACTCGACAGCACAAACCAATCAATATTTATTTTTCACCATGCCCTCGTAAACCGGTCAAATATGGGAGCATTGACCTAAAATATACGGTGCAGATCAACTACAAGGGCACTATGGGCAGGGTTACACTGTAACCCTAGTGCTCTCGTATCGCGACGGTAGGAAAGAACGGTTTAATCACACCTCCACGTCATCTCACCCACTCCACGTCATTCCCCTCCACGTCATCCATGACACCTCCACATCATCCCTGGCACCTCCACGTCACGATGTCACATCACATTTCTCGTACATGTCAAATCATCATTAAAATCATGTTTCCCTTTTTTTTCCCATTTTTCATCTCTAAATCCTATTTTCACCATCATTTTTACATTTTTAGTTATTGTTCCAGTGTCCACAGTGTCATCCTAGTCATCCTCCTAAGAAAATTTTGAACGATCAATGTTAAGTAAGGTTGCCAGGTATTTATAGGGTCCAATTTGAACATTTCAAAGTTTCAACATGTCTATAAAACTCGCCCTGTCTGGTTCAACCTCTCATATTCCTCTCATGGACACTAAGAGGGATGTCTTCAACTCAAATTGTTCTTTAAACCTCATAGAACTCCATCAACACATCTTAGTGAACCAAAAGGACTCCCCCAAATATGCTACATCCATAAGGTCTGGTATTTTTGCTTCTATAATCCCAAAAATTTATATTTTCATTGAATTTATCCATTGTTTAGTGTCTCCCATGTATCCCCAGAAATGTTTTGCCATGGATGCTTTAGGTGAAAAAAATTTCGAGGTGTGTTCTCCTCTAATCTAATCCCTACAGGTAAGCATTTATCTTTAGAATAAACCCAATTTCCTCTAGAGACTTTTATTGAAGAGGCAAGACCAATTTTATAGATAATTTCCAGGGTTTTGGTGAAAGAGGATACCATTTTTATAGACCGAGTAATTTTGGGGATGCTTAGCATGATGTTGCAACCTAAAATTGTTTTAGATATACCAACCTATTGGGAGAAATAAGTTAATTCTCATATGAAAAATTTTAACCTCACTAGATGTTTAAAATTTCATTCATTGATAACCTCACTAGCCGCGTTTTGATAAGTTCCAAAGCTACATTTTTTATATATTTTGTACGAACTATTGAGATATTCTTTTGGTTAGTTTTGGGTAATGAATCCTGTTGGCTGTGTGCGCGGAGATCCTCAGTCATGCTGTGTGAGGACCCCGCTAGCTGTGTGCGCAGGCTATGACTTGGGTTTGTAATTTGGTTTTTGGATATTAATGAATGCAGAATCTGTTGAAGTATATTTATGCTATCTGAACTGGTTGTTCTTATTACTAAAGTACCTTTGTGTTATTTGAATACGTTGTGATTGTGTCTGCGATATATGAATTAGCTGCGATTGTAATGTTCTGTGGTGATAATTGCTGATGCGCACGTGGATGCAAATGTGTTGATAAGATCTGTTAATAATAGTAGCTTTGTTTATGGTTACATGCTAATTATACTGTTAAGGGCTCAATAATAGGCTTGTTTCTTTGCGAACCTGATAGATCTCGACGAGATATTCCTTAATTACCTACTCTCTCCCAGGGTGCGGAAACCTAGTTCCAGCACCCACTGATACTACTTCGGGTGAGACCTTAGCTTGCGAAAGTAGGTCATTGTCGGAAGGGCCAGTAGTATAGGGGTTTGTTGGAAAACCTTAACTCTGAACCTGGGTCAGGACCCCTGAAGCCAACAAATGGTTCCGTTGCCGGGACTAGGAGCATTTTGTGAGAGAGATTGGGTAATGCCACTAGGCCATTCGAGACCTCAGAAATTGGAGCTCGAAGAATGGTTCAAAAGACAGGTTCAAGAATTTTCTGTAAAGGAGAACAACAACATGAAGCTAACACCTAAGAAGTGGAAGAACAAATATATTTTCACCGAATTATATGAAATTTTGTTTGTAACTTTTGAGCATGATCTCTAGGAGTGGCTAGCAAAGCTAGTAGAATTCCAGACGTGTTGGAAAGATGATCAGGTTACGCAGTAGACTCTGGAATTGATTCAACGGTTGGAGAGGGATGACAACACAATCACTCGCATGGTAGATCATTGGGTAGATAGTGTTCTAGGAGGATTTGTAATGGATTTTGCAGTCAATCAGTTTGTATCCTACTCTGAGGCAGAGCGAAGGTTCTTCAAAGGATTCTGAGGTAAGTTCTTGCAAACATTACTGTTGCTAATTAAAATATTACTGTGAAAAAGGGGAATTTTGTGCATCCACACAGAATGAATGACCTCTGATGAGAGTGATAGTACAACATGAAGTGGTAAGTACTACCGAGCCAACCGAGCAGGGGATAGATCCATCTACAGCTCATTAAGAGAGTTGGCTGCACACATAGGAACTAGTACTCCGGCTACACCACCTTTGAGTCAACATAAGGGCAAGAATTCCCCTACACCTCTGCCACCACCAGAAGAATATATGGCCACACACATGAAGCTTCCCAACTTCAAGGGTGTAGGAGATAAAGATATGGACCGATTTTGGTTCATAGCGGAATCAATATGGACTACGCATAATGTGGCTAGCGATGATGTAAAGAGGGCACAAATATCTCTCACCTTTGAAGGGAAGGCCCTGGATTAGTACATGGGGTATGTAGGCCAGCATGTGGATCAATCTATTGAAGAGATTAAGAATGCTTTAAAAAAAAAAATTCAGAAGCTTAAGTCCTACGCTCAGCTGGTGGTTGACTTGAAAGATTTTAGACAAGGAGGTTGATTAACGGCTAAAGAAGGTTATAAGAGATGGGGAATTTTAGTGTGATGATAGAAAACAAAAGGAATGGTTCATTGCCATGCTATTACCTCACCTTCGTGGACCTATGGGCTAGCAAGTGATTGAGACGTAAGAGAAAGCCTTGGAGATTGCTATGAAGCTAGAAGCTGCACCAAGAGACAATGCCCGGTTTGGGTTACAGCAGATCTAGGGAAAACTGGAGGAAATGCACCTCGAAATCCAAAATTTTCGAAAAGAGAAAGGAAAAGAAGCTAGCCCACACATATGGTGCATAAGATGCAGGGTGTTAGGCCACACCAAGGATTAGTGCCCTTTGTTGGCAGACTACATTCATGCTGGGGGGCCCAACCCTTTGCACCCTAAAGCGGTTGTGGGACCAAGAGGTCTAATGTTATGGTGCACTCACTATCGCGTAGCTGGACTACATGATACCAATGACTTCCCCCGTATTGGTGCTTATGTTCTAGAGTTGAAGTAACAATGGTGCCAATTATGCTCATCTATGGGACATGACGAACATAAATGTCGGACATATGATGTAATGATAAACTGAGGAAACCTGTACAGGGTACAGTCTAACCCTTCTTCACCTCTATATCCCTCAGGAAGAGGAGGCTTCCCATCAAGAGGCAGGGGAGGGGGAAGAGGTGGAAGCACAGGTCGGGGAAGAGGGAAATTGATTTATTATAACTATGGAGAAGTAGGGCACTTCGTAAGGGACTGTCCAAACCCTGCACGACAATCTTGCTGATATTGTGGACAATTGGATCAAGTGATCAAAGATTGTCCAGTGCTGATAGAAAAAATGTAGGAAAAACAGTAAACACCAACGCAGAATGTGCAAAGGGTTGAGGCAGAACCACGTGATGAGGGACCCAATATTCATGTCATAATGCACAATGACATAGCTACTAGAGGAGGTGAGGAGAGAGCTGTGGCTAAACCCCTTATTTGAAAAGCTACTATCAAGAAGGAAAGCTTGGACCTAGAGAAGGAGAGAGAAACCTTCATAGAATTTCGTAAAGAGTTTACCAAGAATGAAGCATATACTTCCGAGGCTCCAACAAACCTAAAAGAGGGCAACGAAGTTAAACCATTCCTACAAGCATGTATGAAGCTGCTACAAACTAGAAGGTAGTAGAAAATCTTCAAGCACTGATAGATAGCTGCTCAAAAATAACTGACCCTCCCACAGAAGTTAAATATGTTCAGAAATTGTACAAGCATAAGAAATGCATTGGTCAAGTAATTCAGCTAACGACGTAGATTGGCAATTATGAAATGGATCAGGTCATCCTGGATGTGGGATCCTATTCGAATGTCCTACCCGAACGAATGCGGTAGAGAACGAGAGAACCTAAGCTAGAATGGTCTATTATATAGCTACACATGGCTAACCAATAGAAGATCATACCATTGGGGAGACTATCAAATATTATGGTAGATATCGCAGGGGTTAAGGTACGCACATATTTTGAGGTAGTTTATATTATGGAAGATTTGGACCCTTATCCTGCACTCCTGGGACTAGATTGGGCTATAGACATGGGAGGCATTATCAACTTGAAGAAAAGGAGCATGTTTTTTGAGAATGAGGGTACAAGAATGATAGTCCCTCTAGACCCAACAGAAGGAGAGTGGTATATAGAACCTGTGTGCGAAGAAGATGATGTGGATCATATCTATAGACTAACCACCTGAGACAAGTATTGGATTAATCCTATAGCTGATGGCGTGCTTTGCTAGGAGAAAGACAATGAATTCCTCTCTGACTCCTACAGGGATATTGAAAATTGGCAAAATCGGTTACATGATGTATCTTCGCTACGATGTCTTAGGATCACGAAGAGATTTTGGTGTATCTCCTCAAAGGTAAGAGAGTTGCCTTAATTTGATGGTTCTGGTAGTATTATGGATTTTCTAAGAACATTTGAAGCAGAAGTCCCAAGGGAGCGCAGGGTGTAGGCACTTAACCTAGCCATGTGCACAACCCCTGCGCAGTGGTGGGAAATTCACAAGGGGACATTCCAGGATTGGGAGGAATGTCGCTAAATGATGATACTATGGTTTTAACCTCCATTTCACCTATGCATGGAGAATTTCCTTGGAAAGGGATACCCATGCAAGCATGTGGCCGCATGGATGGAGGTGTGGTGCGAAAGGACCAAGGACAATTGGGTCCATCTGTTCATTCATGCCTTGGGGCCAATTCCCATTGCCTATTATCTATATGGAGAGCTACATTAGCATACCTGCCACTGGGATACCATGAAGGATGATTTTGTGGGGACGTTCAGGTTGATAGGTGGAACTTAGGCATTAGACAAAGCCCTGCAAGATATAGATGCCCTAGTATTTGATGAATCATGCCCTCGCGTGGAGTATGGGGCACCAGCTTGGGATACGCAGATGTAGGATATTGCTAACTACCACAGTCTATCAATGGAGGAATGTAACGAAGACCCACGAAATATCACTATCCTAGAATCAGAGGGTAAACGTGCAGTTGTTGGACCCCCACTGCAGACCGTCAATGTGACCAAGCCTCTTAAGCTAAGGGAAGTCAACACTGGAAAAAAGGAACAACCTAGGCTAGCTAATATTGGGGACTACTAGGACAATGATACCATTGGGAAAGTCGCAGAGCTTCTCACAGAGTTCCAGGACCTCTTTCCTATGAAATTCTCAGAAATCAAGGGTATAAGGGACCTAGGGGTCATGCACATCACTTTAAAACCAAATGTGTGCCCTGTTAAGAAGCAACCTTATCGATTGAACCCCAAGTATAATTAGAAAGTCGGGTAAGAAATTGACAAAATGATAGCCGCAGGTATCATCGAACCGGTAGAATAGTCAGATTGGGTAAGCCCTAAGGTGGTCCAAGAGAAAAACTTAAGGAGAAATAAGAATCTGTGTTGACCTGCGCAAACTGAATGATGCCTATGTACATGATCCCTTCCCTACGCCATACTCTGATGAAATTTTCAATAGTGTGGGAGGGAAAGAAGCATGCTTGTTCACTGATGGGTTTTCGGGCTACCATTAGATCAAGATCGCACTCGAAGATCACAGAAAAAATATGTTCGCCACTAAACGGGGATCCTTCCAGTACACCATCATGCCATTTGGGCTCAAGAATTACCTTGCCATATTTTCGCGAGTAGTGGTTGTAGTATTCAGGGAGTTTATCCACAAGTTCTTGGAGGTATACTTTGATGATTGGATAATATTTCGGTTGTTAAAGAAGCATGTTTCGAACCTGCAGATGATGTTGGACGCCTATATAGAGCACCAGATTTCCTTAAATGTTAAGAAGTTCATATTATGCGTACCTTTCGAAATCTTCTTAGGCCACATAGTCTGTCGGCAGGGACTGATGGTTGAACCCACCAAGGTAGCAGTTATCATCAATTTAGCAGTCCTTACAACTGAGAAATAGGTTCACTCCATCATCAGGGACACGGGCTACTGTAGGAAGTTCATTAAGGGGTACGCATTGATCATGGCACCCATGGAGAAGTTGCTAAAGAAGGACTATTCATTTTTTTGGGATGCAGAGTGTTAGAAGAGCTTTGAGCTACTCAAGGAAAAGATGGTCTCTGCACCTATCCTCATATTTCTTAACTGGGCGAAGTTTTTCCATGTCCAAGTAGATGCTTTAGGGATTGCCCCAGGAGCTGTCCTTATGTATCCCGGGGAAGGGGACATTGACCACTTGGTTGCATTTTATAGTAGAAAACTCTCTAGTGCAAAGGGGAGGCCATGGTATATGCCCTGCAGAAATAACGACATTATTTGTTGGGAGGGCACTTCAAGATGTTCATGGATCACTCAGCTTTGAAGTACCTAGTGAATAAGCTTGTGTTCGGGGGGAAGATTTACTGATGTCTACTGCTATTTCAAGAATATGATTTTAATATCATCATGATGTTGAGGAAACTAAATGTTGGGCCACACCACTTGTCCCGAATCGAGAGTGCTGAAGAACCGACCAACCTAGAGGAAGGACTACCCGATGCGCAGCTATTTTCTATTAAGGTGGTTGTTGTGCACTTCACTGATATCATTCACTTCTTAACTATGAGGATGGAACTTGCATAATATTCAGTACAATACAAAAAAGAGCTGGTAACCTGCGCAACGGACTTTACCATCATGGCGAGCTACTTGTATAAGCTAGGAGCTGATGAGGTACTACGAAGATATGTTCTGGAGCATGAAAGACAAGCCATCTTAGCAGAAGCCCACAGAGGTGTAGCAGGAGGTCACTACACAGGTAAAGCAATGACACAGAAGATCTTAAGAGTTGGGCTATGGTGGCCTACATTGCGTAGTGACTCTTATGACTATTGCAAAGCCTGCGACACATGCCAAAGGAAAGGAAGAACATCGTGTAGGGACGAAATTCCCTTGCAACCACAAATGGCTTTGCAAGCATTTGACAAATGGGCCATAGAATTCATTAGGCCCATCAACCCAATAGGGAAGAAGATAGGGGCCCGCTATATAATCACTACAACTGATTATGCAACCAGATGGGCCAAAGCGCAAGCTGTGAAGGATTGTACTGCAGACACCGCTGCACACTTTATTTTTGAACATATCGTAACCACGTTTGATTGTCCAAAGATCTTGATAAGCAATAGAGGTACACATTTCGTTAATGAAACAATACAGGCTTTGACTAAATAATTTTGGATCCACCATGTAAAAATAACTCCATATCACTCGCAAGCAAATGGAACTGTGGAAGCTTTTATTAAAATTTTGGAACAAGCGCTGACCAAGATCTACAATGATGATCGAGCGATTGGGACGTGTGCATCCTGTCAGTCCTATGGGCCTATCAGACCACGTGCAAGAAGTTGACTGGGAAGAAACCATTTTGGATGGTTTATGAAAAGGAATCCATTATGCCCATGGAGTATACCATTCCTAGCTTGTGCATCACATCCTTTATGAACATGGCGGAGCCTAATATCATGGAGGAATTCTTAGCGCAGCTAGTTGCCTTGGAGGAAGATCGATTCATTGCTAACTTTCATCAGCAAGTTCAGAAGGCTTGAGAAAAAGCATGTCATGATAGAAATATTCAGTAGAAGGTCTTCTCAGAAGGAGAATTGGTCCTGCTATACAATATCTAGTTTGCGAAAAACCTGGGGAAGTTTTGTCAGCACTGGCTAGGCCCCTATATGGTAAAGGAAATCATTGACGGAGGAGTTTTCTGGTTAGCTATGTTGCACGATGATATTATACCAGGATATGTTAATGGCATCCATCTCAAACCATACTGAATCAAATGACTATATGGCTCGAGTACCTGTATTGGGAGGAATACGTGCAGGAAAGAGGAAAAACGTAGGCATGCCCGTTATATGTGCAGGGGTCAACTGCAGGTCTTGAAGCCTAGGAAGGTGCACTCGGAGCACAAGGGTAATCCACAACTGTGAAAACTAGTCGTTTTAACAATAAAACTGGGTAAAAAGAAAATTTTACCATATAAAGGAGCGGGATGTCGGAAATTAATGCGGCAATTTCCTAATATTTTTTACCATTTCCTTGATGGTAAGATTCATATAAGTCTCATCCAACTGTTGGTTACTATCCAAAGCTATAAAAGTAGGAGGGTATATGAGAAGTGGGTTCCATGCATTCTGAAAATGTTGTGCCTTGCAAATTTCTATAACTATTGTGCATTGTAAATGTATGGGTGGGCTACCCCCTCTTATAGTAGCAATCACGAGTTCGTATTCCAAGCAAGAATGACCACGACCAATCCCGTTGAATCATCACAGACCATGACCTCTACTGATGAAGTATTTGAGGTCACCCCTAAAGTTGAAGAGGTTGTGTCCACACCAACAAAGGGAAAGCAGGTGGAGAAAAAGAAGATTAAGGGGAAAGGCCAGAAGCAAGGGTAGTAGAGCACTGTGAAATGGGCTGGAGGGAAGCCATGCACCTCCCCTCGGAATGTGAAATCCCCCCAAACGGTGCCTCAGGCACACTCGCCTAACTCGGCGAAGTGACCTCTTTCGGTTCAAGAAGAGGCTCATATTTCTGAACCAATCACTTGGCTGCTTACCTATGTTTGGATTCACAGGCCCTCAGTGTGCATGCCTAAGAATCTCGAAGGTATGCGCGCCTATCTGCAAATGCTATTGATTCTGGGTGAAGTCCCCATAATTAAAGAAGTGCATGGCAAGCTCACCTCAATTAAGTTTTGTTATCACAAAATTGGACCTGATAAGATGATTGAATAGACAATCTCATGTAACTATTTTAAACCTAATCTTTTGACTGAGGCTTAGCCTCCTCAGCCTGAGAGGGCTCTCTCAAAAGGTGAATGATATGGATAAATATATAGATGCCTAACTCTATTTAGGAAATAAACTGATAAATGATAGATGTAGGTTGAGAATAACATCAGCATGTATAAATTGGGCTTATGGAGTCAAAGCAATTCAGTAATTCAGTAAATCTACTTAACATGGAAGTTGAGGCACATCAGGGTTTTTAGTCATAAGGCACACACACATGAAACATGTAAAAGCACATCCAGTTCACTTATACAGGAAGTATGAGAATACAATAGATGAATTCTAAGTAATATAGATGAACACCATTTCAAATGAGATATATAAGAGAGAAAAATAGAATAGGAAAACACTAAAAACCCCTTAATAATCTCAGGTTGGTCAAGTAGAAGATCTCTGTATTAGCTGAAACAGTCAATTCACAAAAAGCTCAGTCTTTTGCCAAAAATGTCCAACCCTTGACAAATTCGACCCAATGGCCTTTAATAGACCTCTTACCTCATCATATGATCTACCTTTAGGCTAGATACATCGAATTTGTGTCCACTGACACCTTGCATAACCATAAAACATGGAATTTATTACAAAAATACACCTATCCTACTTAACAGTCCTATTTCAAAAAGGACTCAAACTCCTTATCACTATCTATAACAACCTTGTCTATTTGAAATTACATTATTGACAAGTGTATTCATCACATGGTCAAATTTGGATAATGATATTCAGTTCTTCATGACCACTCTGCTGACCTCCACAAAAGCAGGAAACCATACACTGTTTTTAGGCATAGGATCTTTTTCCTTCTTTGAACATTTTGACCATCATTTAATCTTCATTTCATGGTCCTTGGCTGTTGAATATTAGCTTGAAATTTCCCATCACTCTTTCCTAGCCTCCAGCTATCCAAAACCGCTTCAAAAAGAGTCCAAAAGGTTGTAATATGCTGCACTATGAAAACACATCAGTTTCATAGTGCTTTCTGTAGCGCTGCCATTTCAAGCCTTTATTCTCCAAAAACTTAACTCCTTCCTCTTGCATCATTTTAATCACCTTTCAACAAACCCTTCATAGTAATTTTAGCTCTTAACTCACCTTTTAACACCTTAAATATTGACCAAAAGAAGCAAAAAAGGCAGATACAACAATTTCGTAGTGCTTTGTTGCTTTTTTACAATGAATGCGCTACGAAACTGCTAATTATGCACATTTTTCATAAATTTGCCAAGTGAAAACTGTAGTTTTGCCCAAAAAATCGAAATATACTTGTCTTCAGTATCTGCAAACCATACAAACTTTAAACCCACTTCATTTTAGCTTCCTTAAGGCATTCCTTCTTCATTTACACTTGGTTGAACTCTTCTATGACTGTCATTGTAATGCCTCTACTCTTTAACTCATCATGAATTAACTCCAGCTGCTCTTCTAAATCCTTCACCTAGTCTTTAAGTCTTTTGTTAGTAGCTCCTTAGATGAGTGTTTATTATTCTGACAAAATTAGCCTTTTTTATTGTTGGAACTGTCCACTGGAAAGGTTGCTCTGTATTTTCCAAAGTTTCAAGAATACAATCAACTTGTCCTTCCCACTTTTGCTTCATCCTTTTAAACTGCACTTTCTTGGCACTGTGTTTTCTAGCTTTCTTTTTCATGATAGAAATTTCTTGGTTTGCCAACTTTAACTTTTCCTTAAGGCACTGAAACTCTGGTTTCTCTGTCACTTTCTCTTTTCCCCTTTTTAATTTTCTGATTGTATGCTTCACTGTGGGTGATGAGAGATCAATAATCTCTCTAGGTTATTTAGCTATCTTAGTGGGCTTTTGAACTTCATTGCTGCCTTCCATTAATTTCTTATCATGCCTTGTCATAGGCTTTCTTGCTTGAAAAATGCAACCTGCATCTTCCCCCTCAAAATCTAATCTCTTTGCAGACTTGACCTTTTTCAACTTCTGCTCATCTTCCCTTATGAATTCATCTTGTACAATTGGTGTTTCTTCTATGTCAATGGCATGAAGAATATGATCCAGACTCCCCTTTGTTACTAAGTTGTCTTCTATAGCCATTGTCTTTACTTTCAAAACCACTGCTTGAATTCTAGTTATTATTTTGGTCCCCTGTTTGCTAACAACTTGTTTCTGTTTTGCATATTTGACAACCTTTGATTTCTGTTTTGCAGGTGGGAGAGTTGGTGTATCAAGCATTTTCATTTGCTCTGCCCTTTTCTCAGTTTTATTTCTTGGCTTTAGTCTTGCAGATTCTTTTGGTTTTGCAACCCTAGGTTAACTTGGTTCTGCTGCCGGTGTTGATGGAACTCCTTTAGCTTTAAGTTTTCTTGTAGGAGTTAGGGTTTTCAACTCAAAATAATTTAGAAACAATAATGATGACCAATCTATGCCTATCTTCTATAGTTCATATAAAATTAATAATTTCATTAAGCCATGATGAAATAATAATATTTCACACCCCTCAGAATTTTCTTGCACCTTATCAACCATCTTTGCAAGAATTATATGCATTTAAAAAGGTAAATCAAGTGAAATATTACCAGTGAAATGTAGAAGCAATTTCAAATGATATGAATAAACCTTGTGATATCTGCCTTCATAGGTAAAATATTTCTGAATGTTGAGTGTTAGGACCTCACTATGTATCATTTTTACTATATATTTTGACACCACCTTACCTGTTATAACCATGTTTAAAAAGGATTCCATCATCAGTTTCATTTACTTTATCCCAAGGTATATAAAATCCTCTTCTTTATTATATGTTTAATCTGTTTACATATAATTCCATATTACTCTTATATTTTATCATTAATCGAAGTAGATTGTTGCTAACATAAGTCTAAAAGATCGCAGATAAGTTATATGCTGTGCTGGAACAATCAGTCGTTTCTGAAACAGTCAAACTTAGATTGTTTAAGCTTGTTCAAACGCCGTTAAGAAGCAGTCGGCTTACATTGCTAAACTTGACAATGAGCCGCAAGTGCTACTATTCATAATTTGCGATTACGGAAGAAACATTTGTGAGACAATGGCGAAGACAACAACATGAAGACGCAGTTCTGGTTACACGGATTATTACGAAGATAGCATTCTTTTGGTATCTGTTGTAACAATATCTTTTTATGGAAGAACAGAATAGCCTGTTTTAAGAAAGAAGAACAGATTCGAGATAAATGTAGATTTGCTCTCATGTAATTGTAAGAGATGTCTCCTCTTTAAAAAGAGGAGACATCATCATTAGAGGGGGATTAGAGTTCAATTTTGAAAGCTACAGGAGAATATTGTGTTGAGAGAACTGGAGCTAGACTCCATTTGTAATGTATCATTTCTTTTGACAGATGAATAAAATTTCCTTTTGAGCGCCCCAATTTAATCCTTTCCTGGGGAATCTTGTGAGAAGGAAAGGGCCCGCCTTTCTCACAAGATTCACCCGACTGTCCCTGTATTTTGTTTAATTTCTTTATGCTGTTTGCACTTTACTTTAATTCTGTTGCTGAGACACCAGTTACACAGTTCTGTAGTTTATTGAGTATTATGTTTCCTTAACACTGCATGAGTTCAGTACATTCATTCTTAAGAAGTCAAGAGATCTATTTCTGTTATTTGTTTGAAGGTATAATGCTGGGAGGCAGGTGCTGAAGGTTCCTGTATAAAGGGATAGGGTCCTGTTTCCATTAATTACTTTTCTTTTCCTGCAGTATGATTAGAAACAGGAGACAGGTGCTGAAGGTTCTTGTTCATGGGAATAGGGTCCTGCTCTCTTAAGTTATCTTTTCTACAGAGTGATTAGTGTCAGGCAGCAGGTGCTGAAGTTCCTATTCAAAGGAATAGGGTCCTGTTCCTGTTATGGTTGATTGGTTTCCTTTCCTGCAGATTGATTTCCCTTTATTTGGATTCTAAACTGCAATATAGGAATTACTTCTGCTATAACTTAAGTGACTTCAGCTTTGATTAAACAGAGTGTGAATAATTAGATTTGTATAATTAATAATTGTGTGGATTTTTACTACAACATTGTTTTTGCTTTCGAAATTGAGCATATCCAGTGCCTGATTGTCTTTGGAATAAACAGACTTCCTCGGGTTGACAATTTATGTGGAGCTTGAATTGTGAAAACAATTAAAGCAACCAACATTTTTGCGCCGTTGCCGGGGAAGGCAATTATAGATTTCAAAAGCATTAATATTTTCTTTTTAATGTGCAGATTGTATGAGAGGACGCGGAAACTAGAAGAAAACTAACCCCACAGGTGGCAAAGGCAAAGGAAGGGGAGGAAGAAAGACTTTCATTGACGAGATTGTATCAAAGGATGAATCATCACAGAGATTAAGTTCTCGAAGACCAAAACTTCAGCACTCCCCTCAATCAGATTACAAAACAGAGGAAGTTGTGGGTCCTGAAAATTTAGAAGAGCCAGTGATTGAAGAACCAGCAGTCAGTGCTGGAGAGTCAGAAGAAAGTGTTAGTAAATCAACAGAGCACATTGAGGAAATAATAGAGAGTGTTGGACGACCAGTGGAAAACATTGAAGAGCCAGTAGAAGATCTTGACGATCGAGCAAGTGCAGTAGGAGAACAGAAAATGGAAGGAAACAATGAAGATTTCTTTGGTGGAGGACGTGTAGATCCTGAAGGAGAAGGAAAGGATGAAAATTATCTCTCTACCT
This sequence comes from Pinus albicaulis, assembly GCA_034641835.2. Lineage (NCBI taxonomy): Eukaryota > Viridiplantae > Streptophyta > Pinopsida > Pinales > Pinaceae > Pinus > Pinus albicaulis. The sequence continues at coordinate 262,670,903 of CM076573.1, forward strand.
TGGGATTTACTATCAGTGATCTCCCTGTAGGAACAACTCCTATGAAAAACATTCCATTGTCTGCTTTACCTAACTTTCATGGTTTATCCTCTGAAGATCCAGATGAATTTATTTTTGAATTTGATATATTATGCAGAAGTTATGATTATGTTACTAATGCTCAAAAGTTGAAACTGTTTCCAGCAACCTTAAAAGGAAATGCTTTAAGATGGTTCATGAGCCTTGGGAGTCAGGTAATCACAACTTGGGAGCAGATGAAACAGAAATTTCTGCTTAAATATCAAGACTACTGCCGGACTAGAGAAAAGAAGGATGAACTATTCAATATGGCACAAAAGTCGGACGAGAATTTGGAGGACTATGTAGAAAGGCTACAGTACAACATACAGAGATCTGATCATCCGAATATAAGTAAGGAAATTCGCAAAACAATATTACTTAGAGGTTTAAGGGATGATTGTTTATATATGTTAAACATGCTTGGAAAGGGAGATATATCTAAGGAATCATATGATAAGATTGTTGAACTTTCTAAGAGGTGTTCAAGGGGAGCTGCAAGGAACAGAGTAAGTAATAGAGATCCCACCTATTCAAGAGTGCAGAAATCAGCCAGTGGGGGAGCAACAAGAGCTGAAATAGGTAATTTACTTGAAGAATTTAAAACTGAGATGTTAAGTTTTTTTTCTTCACAAATTGACACTTTGCAGGTTAAGAAGAAGCAGGCTGAAGCAGAAGCAACTCTGGCTGTCTTTTTCCCGAAGTGCAGAGACAAACATCCACTAAGGGAGTGCCCAATGGACAAAATACCAATCTGTACCCTTTGTGAGAAAGATCATGAAACAAAACAATGTCCATCTCTACCAGGAATAAAGGCAGCACTACAGCCAACGGAAGAAGAAGCTGAAGCAGTTTATCTGCTAATTCAAAGAAGACAATGGAAACCAAAAGGACAAGGTATGAACTCTAGTATGCCATTCAATCGTTGGAACAATTATTCTGCTTTCGGTCAAAAAAAATACCCTCCCTTTAATCAAATGCAATACCCACCCTTCAATCAAATGAATTTCCCACCCATGCAGCAATCAAACCCTCCCTTTGTTGATCCTTCAATGCAGACTCCTTGGCCTCCACAGCAGCCATCTTCTTTTAACCCTTGGAATTCAAATTGGAGAAGCCAACAACTCCCGTATCCAAATCAATTGCCTCAATTCCAACAACCACTTCCTCTGCCATCAAATGCTCCGCCAAATAACCAAATGAGACCCCAGCTACTTGTGCAACCAAATCCTAACCCCAATAATAAAGTTGTGCAAGTCATTGATATTCAGAATCAGTCTATATTTCCTACTATGCAATGTAATGATATTCATTTAAGATCGGGAAAAATAGTAGAGCCTATTATTGATGACATAACTTCTTCTGATTCTGATAAAGATGAAACTGAGAAACATAAGAAAGCACAACCACCTTCTAACAAGAGTATTGAAATAACAGAACCACCATTCCCTGAGCGTTTGGTTTTAACTAGAACGCCTGAAACACCTGCTTTTAATCTTTTAGGGGAATTGCAAAATTTGTATGTTAAAATTCCACTTTTACAAGCATTAAGAGATGTACCAATTTATGCCAGAACAATTAGGGATATTTGTGTTAAGAAACCTGGTAGGAAAACTAAAGATCCCCTTACAGTACATGTGATGGGTGACTTATCTGCATTAATGTCCGGAAAAACCCCTCATGTGAAATATGGTGATCCCGGCCATCCTACCGTGACAGTTCAAATTGGTAAAACAATGATTCCTCAAGTTCTGGTAGATTTAGGTGCTGCAATAAATATAATGACTCTTGAAACTTCACAAATGTTACAGCTGAATAACACAATCAGAGATACACCCACCATTCTAGAGTTGGCTGACCGTTCTACAATTAAACCTGAAGGAGTTGTTGAAGATCTACTTATCTCAGTTGAATCCTGAAATTACCCAGCTGACTTTGTTGTATTACAGACTAAAAACAAAGTTGGGGGGACACCCCTTAATTCTAGGAAGGCCATGGCTGGCCACAGCTGATGCTTTTATCAGTTGCAGATCTGGTTCAATGACAATTTCTAATGGTTATGAAACAAAATAGCTTACTCTTTATCCTCATGCTACACCAATAATTAATAATGAAGATTCTATGTGGATGGATTATGATGATAATGCTGTTCATCCTATTCTAACTATTGGATAAGATTTAACTCTTAAAGACAATACAGAGGATGAGGTAATTAATAATTTTATTTGTGAACCTTCTTCTGTAATTGCTGAAACACACAATCAATTGACTGCAATTTTTGAAACAGATACCCAAGAAAAGATTGAATCTAAAGACTCATCTCAGACATTAACCACCATCTCATCTAAAAGCATAACAGTTGAAATTGAACCTGGCAAGACATTAAACATAAATCCTGATCTAACAGTTGCTGAAACACAACAGTTAATGAAGTTATTGCATGAATATAAGGAAGCATTTGCATGGGATTACACAGATATGAAAGGGATCTCTTCTGAATTATGTACTCACCGAATTTACATTAAGGAGGGATGCCGACCAGTCTGTCAACCCCAAAGACGAATGAACCCTAATTTACGAGAAATTGTTAAAGAAGAACTTCAGAAATTGCTTAATGCAGGATTTATATACCCCATATCTGACAGTGAATGGGTTTCCCCATTGGTAATTGTCCCTAAGAAAAATGGGAAATGGAGAGTATGTGTTGACTACAGAGCCTTGAATAAAGCTACTGAAAAGGATCACTTTCCTTTACCTTTCATTGATCAGGTGTTGGATAGTCTGGCAGGGAAGAAATTCTTTTCTTTTCTAGATGGATTTAGTGGGTATAATCAGATTAGAATTGCACCCCAAGACCAAGACAAGAGCACTTTCACTAGCCCTTGGGGAACTTTTGCTTATAGAGTTCTTCCATTTGGGCTATGTAATGCACCAGCAACTTTTCAGAGGGCTATTATAGGAATTTTTTCTGATATGCTGAATGACTCTATGGAAATATTTATGGATGATTTTACTCCTTATGGTGTGTCTTTCGAAGATGCATTACAAAATCTTGAGAAGGTACTTAAACGATGTATACAAGCTCACCTCTCCCTAAGTACTGAAAAATGTCATATGATGATGAGTGAAGGAGTGGTGCTTGGACATTTTATTTCATCTCAAGGTATTCAAGTAGATCCATCTAAAATATTGGTCATTCAGAATCTTTCTGTTCCTAAAACAAAAACTGATGTGAGAAGTTTTCTAGGACATGCTGGATACTACAGAAGATTTATTAAAGATTTTTCTAAGATAACTTCTCCATTATTTGTGTTGCTTATGAAAAATGTTGAATTTAAGTGGACTAATTCTTGTCAGAAAGCTTTTGAAGAACTCAAGCATCAGTTGTCTACTGCTCCTATTTTGAGGGGGCCTGATTGGAATCTCCCTTTTCATATATCTTCTGATGCTTCAGACACTGCAATTGGAGTTGTCTTGGGACAAGAGGAAAATCATCTTCCTTATGCTATCTACTTTATTAGTAAGAATATGACCCCTACTGAGCTTAATTACACAGTTACCGAAAAGGAATTTCTTGCAGTAATTTATGCCATTAATAAATTTCGACACTATATCACTGGTTATTCTACTTTTGTGGACACTGATCACTCAGCTATCAAGTATTTAATGAACAAATCTGTTACAAATGCTAGAGTTACCAGATGGCTATTATTACTGCAGGAATTTGATATCACAATTGTAGATCGGCCTGGTAAAGAAAATGTGGTGGCTGATTTCCTTTCACAGTTAAAAACTGATAATAATATTCCAGTAGATGATTCTTTTCCTGATGAGTATTTATTTGCAGTTTCTGCTCACTCTCCGTGGTATGCAGATATTGCCAATTATTTGGTTGCAGGAAAATTACCATCACACCTGTCATACAGAGAAAAGAGAAGAATTTTTCAACAAAGTGCCAGGTATAGCTGGATAAGTGGGTGTCTTTTCTACACAGGGCTTGATCAAGAAATCCGAAGATGCATTAGGGAAGATGAAGTGTATGACATACTGAAAGCTTGCCATGATGGCCCTTATGGAGGGCATTTTGCTGATAAGAGAACAGCACACAAAATTCTGAGGATGGGTTATTATTGGCCCTCATTATTTAAGGATGCAAAGAAATATGTGAGGGCTTGTGACAGCTACCAGAGAATGGGTCAACCCAATCATAGAGATCAAATGCCATTAAACCCCCAGGTAGTTTCTGAACCATTTGAAAGATGGGCCTTGGATTTCATAGGACCCATTAATCCTCCATCCAATCAAAGAACTTATATATTAGTCTCTACGGACTATATGACTAAATGGGTGGAGGCCAAAGCACTTATTAGAGCCAATGAAGAGGTTGTCCTAGCTTTCTTATTTGAAGAAATCTTCACTAGATTTGGAATTCCTAGAGAGCTAGTTACAGATGGAGGACCTCCATTCAATTCTCATGGTTTTAAGTCTACCCTTCAGAAATATAATATTCATCATAGAATGACTACACCATACCACCCCCAGGCCAATGGGCAGGTGGAAAGCACAAATAAAGTATTAGAAGCCATTCTAACTAAAACAATGAAGGACAACCGGAAGGATTGGTCTCAAAGGCTCCCTGAAGCATTATGGGCTTACAGAACTACTTGGAGAAACACTACAGGTTTTTCTCCCTATGAATTGGTTTATGGTAAAAATGTTGTTTTTCCTGTGGAATTTGAAATCAAAACTCTAAGAACTGCTTTAGTTGTTAATCTTGATTTGACTGATGTGCAGACAGCTAGGTTGCAGCAGCTTCTTGAGTTGGATGAAAAGATATTAGATGCCATTCACCAAACAACCATGATTCAACAACAGAGAATGAAGTGGCATGATAAAATTATCAAACACAAGCAGTTCCAAAAAGGTAATTGGGCCTTATTGTATGACTCTCGGTTTGAAAATTTTCAGGGTAAGCTACGTACACGTTGGCTTGGACCATATGAGGTAGATGTTTTTTCTAATGGAACGGTAAGACTTTTAACAATTGATGATTCTAAAACACCTCTACTAGTCAATGGTCATAGGCTTCGTTTATACCAGCGCCCTGTTTCTAAAGAAGATTTCAAGACTGCTTGCATGACTGATATTCATTATCTTTTTCTAGGGGAGTCTTCTGCTCCTCACAGCATTTAATTTTCTGCACTGTTTTTTTTAGTATTAGATTAGATTAGATTAGATTTAAAACTAATAATCCCTGTCAAGGGTTGGCATATTACAATTGAATTTTGCAGATTCTGGAAAAGCTCATTTAGGAGGATAGATCCATCATAAGAAGATCTGAAGCTTCAATCACAGAAGCTTGTTCCCTTCATTTTATCCCATTTCCTAGTAATATCCCTTCATCCCATTCCTACATTATTTCCCTTTTTCCATTTTTCCCACTTCTACCATTCCTGAAATATCATCCTTCAGCTAGTATTTCCTATCCCTTACTGCTGAAATTATCCTTTATCAAAAACTTCCCCCACTTATCCTAAACCCAAGTCATTATATCCCATTTTTTTTGTCGTTGCTGAAACACCAGTTTCAGCAATGCGTCATTCATTTTTCTGTTGCTGAAACACCAGTTTCAGCAACCTGTCATTCATCTTTTCATCATTAAAACATCATTTCTTTCCTGCTATACAAGCTTTTCAGTTCTCCACTTTTACTCTTCAGATCCTTTGGGTGGAAATTATTCAGTACTGAGCAGATCCTGTTATGCTCCTGTTCTAAAATTCAGAGAAATCTACAGATTCTTCCATAAATATCAAGCCATTATGAAGCACTCTACACTTCGAATTATTAAACCAAAGGTAAAAATGTAAGGTATGTGGTTTTTAATGTAATGTAGTTAAATTATATTTTAAAGAGAGGATCTCGCTCATAATGATTACAATCTCCACACGCTCAAACATCATTGCACCATACGTAGGGGGGGGGGGGGAATTTTAAAAACTGAATAATCATTTCACATCAACCAATCCTCCGTCATTCTTCATTCCATTTCTGTCGACATTGAGACTCCGCATCCTCTGTTGCAACAACTAGCTTGACCAAAGCCTGTGTTTCTGTCTTCTGTGCCTCTGCATGTAACTCAAGCTAGTAGCCATGGGAGGGTCGGCTATCGGACACGAGCCTGGTTCGATAACTCTTCTTCAAATGTTCCCAGAGGTCTATCAAATTTTTCAACAAGCAGGATGGACAGCATACTTCGAAAGGTTAAGAGAATTTGATGAGCAACAAGTTTTAGAGTTCGCACAAAACCTTCAGGGGAATTATTCAATAGTTCAAGGGGTCCGCATTTCAGTTACAGAGGAGGACATAGCTCAAGTTTCAGGTTTGCCGGTTATCGGGACTCGCTGGTTCAGTAGGAAGCAAGTGATTTTAAATGCACATCAAGATTTTCTTCTTCCAAATGAACCAGTTGAACTTAAAGGCTGCGGTGTAAGTCTGCATTCACTTCCTCGACCGTGGCCAACAGTAGCAGAATTCATCAAGCACTACTTGACATGCGAAGGGCGTTACCAGGTAGTCTACCAACACGACTTCGTTTTGATGAATCATTTAAGGAATGGTCGATTAGTTAATATTCCCTATTATCTGCTTGGTTGTATCAAAAACATGTCCTATTATTGCAGACGGGCTAAATTCCCATTGTTATCCCTCACCCATCACCGTTTATGCCAATTATTAATTTAGAGGGGTTTTGCTCAGCAAAACCCCCCTCTGAATAATCCACTCCTTATTCCCCAACAGGCCCAAATCCCCCAACAAGCTGGAAGTTCCCAAGAAACTCCTGAGAATCCTTATGAAGGGCAACTGGACGATATCCCAGACTCCCCAGTAATTCCATCCTCAGAGCCAGTTGACCCAACCCCAAGTTCGTCCCACTTAGTAGAGTCAACCCGTCCCACTATTTCTATCCCTAGCGATGACTCTCTAACACCCCCATCCCCGCCTACTCATAAAAGGAAGAAAAGAACCCCAACATTCTATGTCTCAAAACGATGAACAAGGTCCAAATTCCAAATTTTCACTTCCTCCGAAAGCCCTTCCCCTACAAAGAAAAGGAAAGACAGTGACTTCTCTGCTTTCCTACCAAAAAGGAAAATGAAGATGACTGTTGAAACAGGAGTTATTCCCATTTCCCCTGACCCCGCCACTATTCTGTTAAAACTTCAATCTTCACCCCCATTTCAAATCCCCCAACCCGCCTCGTCCGGTGGCACTACCACACAAGAACCAGTGCCCCGGGATAATACGACATCGTTTATGGCTCAAACAGTGACTTTCACACAAGAACCAGTCACTTACCCAGAGGCTGAAACACAAGAACCAGCCACTATGGTACAAGAATCATACACCAAGCATGATAATACAGGGAAACCAGTTGTAGCTGCTCCACAAGAACCAACTACAGTTGTGGATCAGCAGACAACTCCAGTAGAATCAACCAGCACACAGGGTTCACACACTATGGCATCTTTATAGGAGGAAAATGAGCTTTTGAAGTCTGAGCTAGAAGCCTATAAGAATGAATTAATCATGGCACGAGAAGCCTTTGATAGAGAATTGAATCTCTATATGCTAGCACACACAACATCAGCACAAAATAGGGAGCCATGCAGGGAATACATGTGCCATGAGTGTGGTAATATTTACCAGCAGGCAGGCTACAAAGTAGTCAAAATTCAGGTATCTGAGGCATCTACATCAGCTGAAATTAAAGAAGAATGCCCTACTGCCCCATAAGAACCAATAGGGTTCTCAAAAAGTTTGGAAAAAGAAACTAAACCACATATATCTCGCACCGTGTTAGTTAGCTCAACCACTCAAACAATGCCTCAAGTACAGATATCTAGCCCTGAGTTAGTCAGTTCAGCCACTCAGACAATGTCCCAACCCAGTACTTCTAATGCCGGGACACAGACCCTGCCATGGAACCAATTAGAAATTATGAACAAATGGAAGAAACAATATGCTGAAGAACAAGATACAATATTACAACAGCATAAGTTAGCATGGCAGAATCACATGTATGCCAACTGGGATAGTTGGGAACAGACATTGCAACAGCTCAGGGATTCCAAGAAGGAAGTCAAGGAATCAAAGGAAAATATGGTTTTGATGTTTTCATTAGTGCAGAAGTTGATGGCTATCCGTAAACCCTCTGTAAATTACTCTCTCTTCCTTTCTGAACGTTTGGTTTATTTTCAATTGAAGGCAATAAAGGATGGCAGACCTCATGAATTGCTTACTGCAGAACAATTTGTTAAGACTTTTGTTGAGGCCCCTGAAAGTGACCAACATTTGTTGTGCGAACTTTATCTCCATAACGAGGCCATACCTGAGAATAGAAGAGTTAATCTCACCCCAATTGCAGGTGATGTACAAATAAGGGCATTTGTTTCATTTTTGGCCAATCAGCTCACCTGGCAAACTGCGTTTATTGCAAGTAGTCATAATGAGGAGAATAGGCTCCTTTGGATTAGACCGGAACCTTTAAGTCCAGCCATGTTTATAGCACAATATCACCAATTCTTACAAAAGCCAGGAATGCATAGGTACATGCAACAACTACAGGCTTCAACACTTTTGAAGTGTCAACAGCAAATCAGAGTAAAGGAGGCTGCTGCATTGAAGGCCAACACTATGTTTTGGCAGCAGTCATGTAAAGAAAGACAAGACTATCACCCTTTTAGCCCTGATAATCTTCAAGCTGCACTTTCCAGGGTACCTAATTACATCAGATGCATTCGACATTGTGGAGTAAAATGGATGGGCTACCGTTTTCATTTTCCAATTCTATGGTTGCCTTTAGAGAAATATCAGTGTCACTACCAATTGGCTGGCAGAGATGAAGCTGTAGCATGGCAGCAATTGCAAAACAATAGAGGATTCTGAGCTCCGACAGAAGCCACCTTCTCCAGCTACTGCTTGAGCAACTTGCATGCATAGAGTCAGTACTCAGACTCTGACTCAGACTAGGAGTTGCCTGAGGACATGCAACATTTTCAGCTGGGGGGGCATGTTAGGACCTCACTATGTATCATTTTTACTATATATTTTGACACCACCTTACCTGTTATAACCATGTTTAAAAAGGATTCCATCATCAGTTTCATTTACTTTATCCCAAGGTATATAAAATCCTCTTCTTTATTATATGTTTAATCTGTTTACATATAATTCCATATTACTCTTATATTTTATCATTAATTGAAGTAGATTGTTGCTAACATAAGTCTAAAAGATCGCAGATAAGTTATATGATGTGCTGGAACAATCAGCCGTTGCTGAAACAGTCAAACTTTGTTGCTGAAGCAGTCGACTCCGTTGCTGAAACAGTCAACTCCGTTGCTGAAACAGCCAGCAGACACGCAAATTCCGCCACTATTCGTAATTTGCGATTCTGGAAGAGCATTTTGTGGAACAATGGCAACAACATGAAGACGTGGTTACACAAATTATTCTGAAGATAGTAATCTTTTGGTATCTATTGTAACAATATCTTTTTATGGAAGAACAGAATAGCCTGTTTTAAGAAAGAAGAACAGATTCGGGATAAATGTAGATTTGCTCTCATGTAATTGTAAGAGATGTCTCCTCTTTAAAAAGAGGAGACATCATCATTAGAGGGGGATTAGAGTTCGAGTTTGAAAGCTACAGGAGAACATTGTGTTTGAGAGAACTGGAGCTAGGCTCCATTTGTAATGTGTCATTTCTTTTGACAGATGAATAAAATTTCCTTTTGAGCGCTCCAATTTAATCCTTTCCTGGGGAATCTTGTGAGAAGGAAAGGGCCCGCCTTCCTCACAAGATTCACCCGACTGTCCCTGTAGTTTTTTTAATTTCTTTATGTTGTTTTCACTTTACTTTAATTCTGTTGCTGAGACACCAGTTACACAGTTCTGTAGTTTATTAAGGATTCTGTTTCCTTAACACTGCATGAGTTCAGTACATTCATTCTTAAGAAGTCAAGAGATCTGTTTCTGTTATTTGTTTGAATGTATAATGCTGGGAGGCAGGTGCTGAAGGTTCCTGTATAAAGGGATAGGGTCCTGTTTCCATTAATTACTTTTCTTTTCCTGCAGTGTGATTAGAAACAGGAGACAGGTGCTGAAGGTTCCTGTTCATGGGAATAGGGTCCTGCTCTCTTAAGTTATCTTTTATATAGAGTGATTAGTGTCAGGCAGTAGGTGCTGAAGTTCCTATTCAAAGTAATAGGGTCCTGTTCCTGTTATGGTTGATTGGTTTCCTTTTCTGCAGATTGATTTCCTTTTATTTGGATTCTAAACTGCAATATAGGAATTACTTCTGCTATAAATTAAGTGACTTCAGCTTTGATTAAACAGAGTGTGAATAATTAGATTTGTATGATTAATAATTGTGTGGATTTTTACTACAACATTGTTTTTGCTTTTGAAATTGAGCATATCCAGTGCATGATTGTCTTTGGAATAAACAGACTTCCTCGGGTTGACAATTTATGTGGAGCTTGAATTGTGAAAACAATTAAAGCAACCAACATTGAGCAGCATTTTTGAGTAATTATCTTTGATGCAGCTTCTAGGGATACCATTGTTAAGATCCATGTCGGTGTGCTTAGGCTTCATGAACTCTTTACACTGCTCCATATCAAATTTGAACCCTTTGAACCAGGCTTCTTGACCTCTTGGTATCTCTGTAACAACAACAATGACCTCTGGTGTGATAGACACACTTAGCATCTCGACTTTAGTGGTTGTTCCATTGAAATTCATAGCAAATTCCTTGGATACCTGTGTATGACAACCTTGCAACTTCTCAGAAAAGCATAGGAAACCTGCTCTTCTGAATGCTTCCATCACTACCGGGTATTTAGTTATTGCCTTCATATATTCAGGTTCATGCCTTAAGCATTGTCCTCCTCTGTGTATTTTTCTTTCCTCTGCCATATTCTTCAGAGAAACTCTCAGCCTTGCTTGATATGGATTTATCAGCCTCACTTGAATAAACGTAATAGCCGCCTTGCTTGAAATGGATATAATAAACCTTTGTAAGAACCAACCATAGTTTTGGCTTGACACTGAGAGCTCAAACATTATGAATTAAAGGCAAAAGGAATGAGGGTGAGTAATTAGGAAATAATTTGAATTAAAATGTCCTTTCATAACTAAAAGTGATGGCTCACTCATACCTAAACTAACCATGATGACTGCAAATGTGGGTGTGTAATTTGATTCCATCCTTACATGACTCAACATGCCACTATCCTACCCTTTCCCAATGGTTTCTGACATTTGACAACTCAACTGACAAGAAAGTTACAAAACTGCGCTTTCATAGTGCCTGTACTATATTTTTTGTTGTTTGCACTATGAAACTATCAGTGCTTTCGTAGCGCAAAGTGGCTTTTTTCAACGGGTTGCGCTATGAAACTTTGGTTTCTTGGCTAATTGGGCAATTTTTATGCAAAAACTTTTGGAAATGAAATGAATCCTAAAATGATGAAAGACTTGACATGAAAGACCTTAAAAATGAGTTTATTTAAACACTAGGGAAGGCTCAAACTTACAAAATTTAATACTTTCCTTGGTAAAACTCAATAAATGACTCCTAAGACCCTATTTTGACCTATGATCATAAGTAATCTTGTTATAATGATGTTTTGAAATTTTTTAAGTGATAACAGTTGTCCCTTTTGCAATAAAACTCCAGCAATATTATTTTCTGATGCAAAAGTGAAAACCATAAATTATTTTGAGAAATCTGGGCTGATAAATACCGGTGCTTGAGTGAGTGTCTTTTTGATCTCCTCAAATGAGTGTCTTGCCTCTGCTATCCACTTAATTTCAACTCCTTTCTTCAGCATCCTTGTTATTTCCTTCATAATCTTAGCAAAATTAGGAATAAATCTCCTTACAAAATTTACCTTTCCAAGAAAAGATTGAATCTCTTTCTTGCTTCTAGGTAAATCCACCTTATGAATTGAATTGACCCTGTTTGGATCAATATTAATCCCATATTTAGAAATAATGTGTCCAAGTAATTTACCTGAAGTTAAGGAAAAAATACTTTTGGTGGGATTTAGATAGATGCCAAACCTTCTACACTTCAGCAGAATTCTTTCTAGGTGTTTCAAGTGATCTTCTTCCCTCCTTGAGAAGACCATTATGTCATCAAGATAAACAACCACCATCTTGTCCTTCTCTTCAAAAAAGCAATATCCATTGCCCTCTGAAAGGTAGCTCCTGCATTCATGAGACCAAATGGCATCTTGGCATACATGAAAGTGCTCCATGGTGTAGTAAAGGTTGTTTTTTCCTAATCATCTGGATGTACAAGGATCTAATTGTAACGTGAAAAACCATCAAGCATAGGCATCCTTTGAGAACCAACAATATTTTGAAAAATTTGGTCCATATTTGGGACAGGATAGTTGTCCTTGAGAGGGGATTTTTTCAAGTTTATGAATTCAATACATATTCTGATTTCTCCACTCTTTTTCCTAACCAGAGCCAAGTTTGCAAGCCAACTTGAGAATCTGATTGGGACAATGATTTTGGCATCAAAGAGTTTCTTAATTTCCTTCTCAATCAATGGCATTAGAAGTGGATTAATCCTCCTCAACTTTTTCTTGAACAACTTTTCATTTTCTTTGATGGGAATAGTATGTTGAATAATAGTGGGGTCATACTCTTTCAAATCAGCATAATTCCAAGAAAAAACATCTATAAATCTCTTCATCATCTCAATATACTTGTACTTCATATCAACTGAAAGAAATTTTGAAATTTTAATCTTTTTGGGCATAGCTACTGTACCAAGGTTACAACTCTAAACCTCTTCATCATCAAATTGTATCTTAGGAGATTTAAAAACATCATTCTGATCAAAAAAAATTTCAAGAGGTATGAGACCCTTTGGTATGGAATTATTCTTTAGCTGCAAAACTTCAGAATTTCCTTGAGATTCAGCAAGCATATTTTGCTGATCTACTTGTATATTTTCAAACTCTTCTTTCAGCTCAATAAATTTCTTCACTTGTTGATCATCCTCAAAAAATTGCCAATGAGTAATATTATCAGGGATAGCTGGTCTATGGTGAGCTTCAACCTCATATTTTTTAGTGGAATGTATGGGAATAATGAAAAGACTTGCAAAGACAGCCAGAGAATCAACAATGGAGTTTTGGTCTCTAGTTTTGACAATGAATATGTAAGCTTGGGAATTTTCCAGCATGTCCAAAACTAAGTTTCTATATGCCCTCATACTTATATCCTTTTTTTGATAAGCACCTTCAACTTTTTTAATGACTAATTCTAAATCTCCAAAAATAGAAATATTTTGAGCATTCATTCTTTTCAAGACTTATAAACCCAAAATGAAGGAGTCATACTTAGCCATGTTATTTGTGCAATCAAAGTTAAATTTGTAGGAAAAGAAATTACTTTCATCACTTGGACTTGTGATCCAAATCCCTGCTCCTGCCCCTTATCTTCCTGCTAATCCATCAAAATGCAATGACCACCAACATTCTGCCTCCTTATCACTGACTTGTTGATCTTCTGTTTTTTTATTTTCAGACTGTTAAATTTTAGATTGTTGATTTTCTGCTCTCTTCTCATCCTCTGCTTCATTAATCAACTCATTGAAAAAAATAGCAGATCCAAGTTCAGTATCAAGAACATAAATTGGAAAATTTTGGGGTTTATCTTTACTACTCACCATGTAAGCCATTCTTGTCTCTCGAGACGGTCTTCTTTGCTCACCAAAAATAGGAATGGTGGCATAAGTAAGGTCCATCTGCATTGTACCTTTGATTTTTGCTGCCCATGACCTTGATAACAACATGCCAAAATTCGGTAGAATATCTGCTACCACAATTTCCATGACCACTGTCTTGGCAGGGACTTGTGTAAGACCAACAACAACATCCTTAATTAAACCAATGCATTAAAATCTTTTTGAATCAAAAGAAAACAAATCCTTATATGGTATAGTTATTTTTAACCCCATCCTTTCTGTTGGGGTTCCCATTTTTTGCCCAGATTGGCAAGACCAAAAGATGAGACAACATCATAACCACTTTGGGGCCCTAGGATCTAGCCCTCGTAGACCCGGAGAGGGATCTCTCCAATAAAACAAATAATGGTATATCTTTGAAGCTAAAATGAGATGTCAGGCTAGGTATGAAGCACAAAGGGGGTTTAAAATGATTTGGTTGGTTGGTTGCTGGGTTGGTCATGAGATCATAGACTAAGAAGGTAATATGAGGAAAGGAGCAAAATAGCAGGATGTTTCAGCAAAAGAGGATGAGTCAAGACAGTGACATCTATTGGGTTATGGAGTCATGAAAGGTAATTACATGCAAACAACTAGCCAAGGCTTTCAATGGGAAATTCATCTACACCAAAGGATATTTTTAGATAGATGGTGGGATGGAACATTAAGGAAAGAAGGTGAAAGAAGGAAAGACACCCAATTTCTGTCTATAGATCAAGTCAGAGGTCATTTAACTCAAGACCTGCTTGGACATACTCAAAGACAGATTTCAATGGAGGGACAAAGGGGAAGCTTATAGATCGGACCAGAGGTCATTTAACTCCAGGTCTGCTTTAGCATGCTCCAGGGAAAAATAGAGATAAGTCTAACAGAGCCAGGGTCTGTAGATCAGAGAAGGACTTTGAACCTTCAATTCTTTGACACCAACAAGAGATCTTAGAAAGGCCAGCTGGTCGCACAAGGATCCTAGTGAACAGGGCTAACACTAATCCCTAGTATCCCAAATCTTCCAGCTTAAACCTAATCAAGAACAACTAAAGACAGATTTCATTAATTCATACATCAGCTAGCAGCGTATGGAATTACTACACTGGTTAAATTAGTTTGAAATCAATCCTTAGATACAACATACAACAGAAAACATTGAAGGCAAGGAGAGCAGAGACATAGGGTACCTAACAAGGGTAAATCCTATGCCAGATTTCTGATGCAAGCCAGAAGAAATGAACAGTATGAAAAATGTAATAAACAATGCGATAAGAAAAACATCACCCGTAGTAATAGACTAGGATCCAAAGAAATTTGCTTGATTAATTGATTCAACACCAGTCACATACACTGAGCTCAATAGCTGTTACAGTCCAGACTTTCTCCTTCCAGCCTACTACTTTACAAACTACTCTGCTACTCCCTCCCAAGACTGTTTTAACAGTCGAACTGAATCCCTCTAACAGCGATCGGAAATAACCAAACAACAACCTTTTACAATTTGTTCTTGGGGATTCTTATAGGAGAAGAGGATCAGAGGGGGTAGGTGAAACACTAAATGTAGAATTAAAGCTTAGAAGAGGAAGAGGGCTGAGGCCCCATTCTGTTTTAAATCCTGGGCATTTATCTCTGGTACTCTTTGGATGAAAGAGTGGTCTTCGTTAGGCTGCAATTTATTCCAGGTGTGACTTTGATGTACTTGCTATGGCACTTCTGCAAAACTCTAGTGAACTGAACAAAAAAAAAAAAAAAAATCAATGACTCAGGTCTGCCATACTGTATAAAAAATGATTCTGATGGGATAGGACTGCTATCAAGGGGGGGGGGACTTCATTTGGACACAATGTACATTCTGTGTGATCCATGATGTCTTCTATCTGGTACCTTGCCTTTAAATTGTTAGGTTAAGGCTCAAAATCTTCAATTACACGCCTTTAAACTCTCTGCTTTTCACAGATACTCTCTGTCTGCAAATTCTGCGCTTTAAATGGTTCTGGAAGGTCTGACAGAGTTTAGCTCCGTTCTTTGAATGCACATCCTGTCACGGCTCCTTCCCAGGATTTCTTCATAAATACGATCTCTGCGCATGCTCTTCCCTACATTTTTCGCCACCGTGACAGTGACTGTGAAGAGAGGAGGTTTTCACCACTTGAAACCCTGCAAAACATGAAAACACGTTAAGAAAAAATGCATGGGGAGGGTGGCACGGATGACTGTGAAAATGGCAGCACGACACGGACGAGGAAAATGAATGCAGAGGATGCTGTGGCAGAACATAGTGGATCAGCAGGAGATGTAGTTGAAGGCGGTGAGAATGGAAATTTTAACGTAAAACATTAAAATTTGACCTTGGAATGAATATATATAGGAAACGGACGAAGACGGGACGAAAGCACGTGGAACGGGTGACGTGGCGGGACCGGGTCAATGGCGGGCGAGCATTGAATCTAGACCATCCGATCTCAGGAGGAGATCGATGGTGGGAAACGTAGCAGAGGGTGACGGATGGTGGGCCAAGGGTACTGTTTGCCTTGGTGAACTCCCGCGCAACTCTATGGTGCGACTATCGTCAGATGGCCCACCCCAGATCGGACGCTGCACAACAATATTGCACCGGATCTGTGTTCGAACGATAACGTACGATGGAGGGCAGTTTATGAACAGTGCGTAGAGCCATGCGTCATGCAATGAATGGAATCACTTCGAAATGAAAAATACCGCCCACCTCCCAAAGGCGGTGTGATAGATACCGCTGGTTTCTACACAGTGTTTTGGCACGGGGACCACCGGGGTGGATGAATATGGACCATTGATACGACAGGTTAAATGGACGGTTGTGCTGCGATCGGGCGGTGAAAAGAGGTGGGGACCACGGGCGTGATGGGATTGCGAAGACCGTTAGATTTAGAGGTGGATCGACGGTGGAGAGGGCCATCGGAGGGCTCACAAAGGCATGTTAGGGGCGCGGTAAAACAGGATATGGGCCGTTGGATCTATCAAGATCAATGGCAGATATCATTTCAAGGGCTGACTGACGGATACTCCATCGCATCAGAGGTTTTAACTTTACAAGGGAAATGTGTATTTTGCTCTGATTCTCCCATGCGATAAGCGCTTTAAGGATCGGCGCTTGGTCTTAATGCTTGGGTCTACGTGGAGAATTGGTTTGCGAGGCTAGGCCGAAAGGGGCTAGGCCTTATCCTAAGGTGTAAAATGGGTTTTTGCCCCCTTTTTAATGCATTTTGGGACTAGGAGAGGGTAATGGTAGGGGGAAAAAGGGAATTAGACCGAACAAGGGGTGTGTGTAGGATTTATGGGGATTTTGGGAAGGTTTAGAGGGTAAAAAATGGGAATTTTTACAAAGGGTAAAAGGGGTTAAAATGGGGCGTTTTGCAGGGATACCAGGGGCAAATAAAGGCCTTTTTGGAGCACAATTTTTTGCAATCAGAGAGGCTTATTGAATCAAGAACAGTAGAGGGAAATAATCAAAGGGTAGAGAGCATGAAGAGACTTCAAGGATGATGTGTTTTCAAGGGAAATGCATTCCTTTAAGGCTCATAAAACAAATTAGCCCCCTGCTTTCTTATCAAGGAATTTATGGGGGGCTAACAGTGGCTCCACATGGGGATGGCTTCTTCTTGAAGGAGTCAAGAATTCAGAAAATGATCTTTGGTGTAGGCCAGATGCCTGTTGCTTGACCCATCCATTTTCTCTCTTGGATCAATTGCCACAATTGTGAAGACATCAAATCAATAGAAAAATTCTCAAACAATCTACCTACCCATACTACAATCCTAGCATTTTTTCTTCCAGGGTGCATTTGGACTAGCAAACCCTTTACATCATCAATTTTTTTACAAACAAGAAAATAAACCTATTCTATTGCTACCCTTATTACTCCATGAGACTAGATTAGACTGTTGGCCTCATAGTTCCTCTACCTAACTACATCTGCTAGGATTAAACTATCTAGTAGATTTCTTCTCTACATTATAAGACAGAAATTGAAAAACAGTCAAGCCAGGATTAGACTGTCTGGCTTGCTAGACTTTGCAGAAATTAAAAACAACTAACTTCATGCTCACAGACTAAGCTTTATTGAGATTTTCCTACCTACCCTACTCTACTTCGAATATTTACAAGTCTAGCTTACAAACGTTCTCTTCCAATGCAACCAGTCCATCAAATGATCCCCTGACTAGTCCTTTCTTCTCATCTCCTTGAGCAGGCTGGATAGGCAGGGCAGCTCCCACTCTTTTTTTTCGACAAGAACAGCTTTAAAAAAATTCCTTTCTATTTGCAACATGCTGCTCAAAAAGAATTTTGATCCTTCTTCGAATGTTTGCAAGAAATGTGCATAAGGATCATGAAATGATACCTGGTTATGAATATTTGGCAGGCAGGCTTCAACCAAGATTTCCTCTTCTTCCACTGGATCAAGAAGAAGACTCTCTTGAGAAAGAGAATCTCCCTCATCTTCTTCATTTTCTGAACTGGAGGACTCATCGTATATTGGAGCTGAGTCCTCTTGGAGCTCTAATATATTATGCTCTACTGGGCTAAGCTCCGTGAGAAGATCTATGTATTCTTGAGTAGAGGTATTTACCATTGCTTCCTCTTTTTCAAGAGAAGGCTCCTTACTCTCATCACGCTCAAGAATCTCTTCTTTTTTTTCTTCTTCCTCCCTTAAGATGAAAGGCTGTTGATCTCCATCTTTATGGCATTCACCACTGATGATCTGAAGTGTAACAAAGTGAAGATTCAATGAATCTGCATCTATCACTATGATTTAAAAACTCTCCCCATCAGTATCATAGATAGGCTGACTGGATTCATTACTTCTCTGAAGTTGCTGGCTCTGATCTTCCTCCCATGAATCTAAGAATGATGGTCCTGCAAGCTCAGCTTCCCTTTGAAAACAACCATCATCAAATAGATCATAAATAGGAAAATAATAACTGTAAGTAATGTCACCCACCAAACCTTCTGGATTTTCAGCAGGTCTTTCTTCGTCCTGATCCACAGAGGAGTCTTCTGGATTTGAATCATCAAACTCATAAGATGAATGGGAAAGAGTGTGTGTTCTATAAAATATTTCTGAGGTGGACTGCTGATTTAAAATCTAATCAATCTCTTCTTCTGTCAAAATAGGGGTTTCCCTCTCATCATGGACAGAAGAACAACAGTCCTCTTTCTCTTGTGTTAGCTGATTTGGAGGCAAGATTTCTTCTTGAACATCTTCTAGAATATCTTCATTTGTGCTTGTAGGGAAATCTTGAGGATCTTCTGATGATTCTTGATCTCTCTCTGATTCGAACCAATCCTCATGAACCCGATGATACTCGGTTAGTCTACAAGGCTCATGAGTGGTTTCTTCTTCCACATCAGATTCTGCATCTTCTATGTGGTCTCTTGTTTCCTCAAAGCAACATTCCCTATTAGCTTTTTCCAATAGGTCGTTATATTCTCTAGTCAGCATAACACAAGACATAGGTAAGAAATCAGGCAATCCCTGATCACTTTCTTCTTCGTCTTCTACAGATTCTTGAGCATCATACATGTCTTTCTCATCTTCTCGGTCTTGAGTTTGTTCTTGTTCTAAAGAAGGCATGCGCTGTTCTAAATAATCATCATTTGCACTCATATTAGCCATGTACATCTCCATCACTTTACCAAACATTTCTGCTATCCCATTTAATTGATCATACAAAGCAGCTAGCTTTGTATCTTTGTCCATGTCTAGATCCATGTTCCTACAAAAATGGTCACTGCATCTTCTCAACCAGTACAGAGTCTTATACCAGTGGATTCATTTGGTCTTTGGGAATTATGGGGTGTGGAGTCACCAGGCAAATGAATTTGACTGTTTGGAGCAGGCTACTGTCCACCATTAGCAATTGAGTGCCAATCTAACTAGAGACCTTGGGTCTTTTGAGTGCCTAAGAATGTTTAAGGTGAAATGCACTCAATTCCCAGCAGAGTCACCATTATGTTGGGGTTCCCATGTTTTGGCCCGATTAGAAAGACCAAAAGATGAGACAACATCATAACCACTTTGGGGCCCTAGGATCTAGCCCTCTTGGACCTGGAGAGAGATCTCTCCAATAAAACAAAGAATGGTATATCTTTGAAGCTCAAATGAGATGTTAGGCTAGGTATGAAGCACAAAGGGAGTTTAAAATGATTTGGTTGGTTGGTTGCTGGGTTGGTCATGAGATCATAGATTGAGAAGGTAATAGGAGGAAAGGAGCAAAATAGCAGGACGTTTCAGCAAAAGAGAATGAGTCAAGACAGTGACATCCGTTGGGCTGTGGAGTCATGAAAGGTAATTACATGCAAACAACTAGCCAAGGCTTTCAAAGGGCAAGTCATCTACACCAAAGGATCTTTTTAGATAGATGGTGGGATGGAACATTAAGGAAAGAAGGTGAAAGAAGGAAAGACACCCAATTTTTTTTTATAGATAAGGTTAGAGTTCATTTAACTCCAAACCTGCTTGGACATGCTCAAAGGTAGCTTTCAGTGGAGGGACAAAGGGGTAGCTTATAGATTGGACCAGAGGTCATTTAACTCCAGGTCTGCTTTAGCATGCTTCAGGGAAAAACAAATATAAGTTTAAGAGAGCCAGGGTCTGTAGACGAGAGAAGGACTTTGAACCTTTCAATTCTTTGACACCAGCAAGAGATCTTAGAAAGGCCAGCTGGTCACACAAGGATCCTAGTGGAAAGGGCTAAATCTAATCCCCAATATCCCAAATCTTCCAGCTTAAACCCAATCAAGAACAACTAAAGACAGATTTCATTAATTCATACATCATCTAGCAGCATATGGAACTACTACACTGGTTAAATTAGTTTGAAATCAATCCTCAGATAACACATACAGCAGAAAACATTGAAGGCAAGGACAGCAGAGACATAGGGTACCTAACAAGGGTAAATCCTATGCAAGACTTCTGATGCAAGCCAGAATAAATGAACAGTATGAAAAATGTAATAAACAATGCGATAAGAAAAACATCACCCGTAGTAATAGACCAGGATCCAAGGAAATTTGCTTGATTAATTGATGCAACACCAGTCACATACACTGAGCTCAATAGTTGTTACAGTCCAGACTTTCTCCTCCCAGCCTACTACTTTACAAACTAGTCTGCTACTCCCTCCCAAGATCATTCTAACAGTTGAACTAAATCCCTCTAACAACAATCGGCAACAACCAAAAAAAAACCTTTTACAATTTGTTCTTGGGGATTCTTATAGGAGAAGAGGAGCAGAGGGGGTAGGTGAAACACTAAATGCAGAATTAAAGCTTAGAAGAGGAAGAGGGCCGAGGCCCCATTCTGTTTTAATTCCTGGGCATTTATCTCTGGTACTCTTTGGATGAAAGATTGGTCTTCGTTAGGCTACAATTTATTCCAGGTGTGACTTTGATGTACTTGCTATAGCACTTCTGCAGAACTCTGGTGAACTGAACAAAAACAAATCAATGACTCAAGTCTGCCATACTGTATAAAAAATGATTCTGATGGCATAGGACTACTGTCAGGGGGGGAAACTTCATTTGGACACAATGTAGATTAAAATCGTGATGAGTACTGTGTCCTTTCTTAGGAGGAGACATTTTGCTAATATAAACACCCTGATGATATGGTTTTTTGTGCGTTGAACCTTCTATGTGATCCATGATGTCTTCTATCTGGTACCCTACCTTTAAATTGTTAGGTTAAGGCTCAAAATATTCAATTACACGCTTTTAAACTCTCTTCTTTTCACTAATACTCTCTTTCTGCAAAGTCTGCTCTTTAAATGGTTCTGGAAGGTCTGACTGAGTTTAGCTCCATTCTTTGAATGCACATCCTATCACAGCTCCTTCCCAGGATTTCTTCATAAATACGATCTCTGTGCATGCTCTTTCCTGCGTTCTTCACCACCGTGACAGTGACTGTGAACAGAGGAGGTTTTCACCACCTAAAACCCTGCAAAACATGAAAACACGTTAAGAAAACATGCATGGGGAGGGTGGCGCGGATGACTGTGAAAATGGCAGCGTGGAATTGACGAGGACAATGAATGTAGAGGATGCTGTGGAAAAACGTATTGGATCAGCGGGAGATGCAGTCAAAGGTGGTGAGAATGGAAATTTTAACATAAAACATTAAAATTTGACCTTGGAATGAATATATATAGGAAACGGACGAAGACATGACGAAAGCACGTGGAACGGGTGATGTCGCAGGACCAGGTCAATGGCGGGCGAGCATTGAATCTGGACCGTCCGGTCTCAGGAGGTGTTTGACGATGGGAAACGTAGTGGAGGGTGACGGATGGTGGGCCAAGGGTACTATTTGCCTTGGTTAACTCCCGCGCAACTCCATGGTGTGACTACCGTTGGATGGCCCGCCCCAGATCGGACGGTGTACAACGATATCGCACTGGATCTGTGGTCGAACGATAACGCGCAATGGAGGGCGGTTTATGAATAGTGTGTGGAGCCACACGTCATGCGATGAATGGAATCACTCCGAAATGAAAAATATCGCCCACCTCCCAAAGGCTGTGCGATAGATACCGCTGGTTTCTGCACAGTGTTTTGGTGCGGGGACCACGAGGGTGGATGAATATGGATCGTTGATACGGCGGGTTAAATGGACAGTTGTGCTGCGATCGGGCGGTGAAAAGAGGTGGGGACCACGGGCGTGATGGGATTGAGAAGACCGTCGGATTTAGAGGTGGATTGACGGTGGAGAGGGTCATCAGAGGGCTCACAAAGGCATGTTAGGGGCATGGTAAAACAGGCTGCGGGCCATTAGATCTATCAAGATCAACGACGAATATCATTTCAAGGGCTGACCGACGGATACTCCATTGCATCAGAGGTTTTAACTTTACAAGGGAAATGCGTGTTTTTCTCTGATTCTCCAATGCGATAAGCGCTTTAAGGATCTGCGCTTGGTCTTTGCACTTGGGTCTACGTGGGGAAGTGGTTTGCGGGGCTAGGCCTTATCCTAAGGTGTAAAATGGGTTTTTGCCCCCTTTTTAATGAATTTTGGGACTAGGAGAGGATAACGGTAGGGGGAAAAGGGGAATTAGACCGAAAAAGGGGCGTGTGTAGGATTTAAGGGGATTTTGGGAAGGTTTAGAGGGTAAAAAAGGGGAATTTTGACAAAGGGGAAAAGGGGTTAAAATGGGGCGTTTTGTAGGAATACTAGGGGCAAATAAAGGCCTTTTTGGAGCACAATTTTTTGCAATCAGAGAGGCTTATTGACTCAAGAACAGTAGAGGGAAATAATCAAAGGGCAGAGAGCATGAAGAGGCTTCAAGGATGATGTGTTTTCAAGGGAAATGCATTCCTTGAAGGCTCATAAAACAAATTAGCCCTCTGCTTGCTTATCATGTAATTTATGGAGGGCTAACACTTTCCATGATTAATTTAGGCATAAGATTGTGTGAGGCCCCTGAATCCAACATATAAGAATTATGTAATGTCACGTCATGAATGTTAAGGCTCACATAGAAAGGAGGCACCTCCTCATTCTATTCATCTTTTAATCTTGGACACAAGTATATGGTTGGATGATCCTCCTGAACATTCAATATATCAGCAACTCCTGGTTGTGAATTCAACATTTTAACAATCTTACTTATATACTCATTTACCTTGAGAATCTCACCAAAAGGTACTAGTATTTTGATCTTAGAAATTTCATTTTCCAAACTGAAAATAGAAACATATTTTTCAGCTTCTTTGATAGGAGGAAGAGGTGGTGTATATTTCTTATTTTCAACAACCTGAGAAGTATCTTTCTTGCCATCAGCAACCTTAGGTGTATATTTATTAAGCTGTGTTTTATTTTCAAAGATCGACACATTTATATTTATGAGATTGTATTGTTTTTGCATATTAAAAATAGCATGTTGATACCCTTTAAGATAATCTGATGATTCCTCTTCATGATTACCTTGGTATGATTCATCATGTTCCTCTTTAGTCAAGAAAATTCTAGACATTTCTTCATCTAAACAATGAATAGAATCTTCAGGAATCTTAGGATCATCTTCTTCATCCACTAAGTTTTGTTGGAAAGGAGGTCTCACTAGAGGATCAAGTTCCTAATTTCTATTTTCTCTTGGTCTTTGCTGATTCTGAGGTCTGAACTGAGGGTTTCTAAACTGAGGTCCATGTTGTGGAGGAGGAGCAAAAGTATTCCCAAGGACCAGCCTATCCATCAAATTTTCCATTGTTTTCATCATTGAATCAAATTTATCATCAGAGGAAGAGGAAGAAGGTTTTTCTTCTTCTTTTAAGCTAGTCTTACCCATTTTGAATTTTTTGATGATATCATATTAACCTCCACCTTCACTGCATCATTTTTCATTTCAGCAAGTGAAGGGGATTCTCTCTCTATCAGCAGTATAGAAAATTCATAATCAAAAGCTTCGACATATCTCATCTGAGCTAGGGCTTGTGGAGGTTTTAAATGGGTAGGAATAGAGTCATAAACCTTATTAAATCTTTTTGAAAATTTTTGAACAGTTTCATCAACAACTCTTCTTAAACTGTTATACTCAGTGAGGGCTTGTACTAGATTAGTTCTATTTCCCCGTTTTCTCAAAAGGGTGTCTTAAAACTCATTCCAATTATGAATACTTCCAGGAGTAAAGGCTTTGAACCACTTCCTAACTTCACTACTAAAGCTCTGAGCAAACAATCTCAGCCTAACATCTTTGTGATCAACCTCCTCCCTGTCTATAAAATCATTAAACTGGTCTACATGTTCTTCTGTTGTAATCTCTTCACCACTTCCCCAAGTTTTGATTCTAGCATCATATTTGCTAGGGAGGTCATGTAAAATAGCTGGAAGAACAAGAGGGGCATATCTAGCAAGTGCAGCAGGTGGAGGAGGTACATTTCCAGCCATGGCGAAAGGGACTGTGATAGTTTTAGGGATAGCAGCCATTAGGGGAATTTTGAGGTCTGAAATGGGCCTCCTCAGGAAATTATAAAATAATAGTGGAAAAAATCAAATAAGATTTGATGACATCATCAAATTTTAGAGGGAAAAATGGAAAAACTACTTTTTCAACTCATATTTTCAACTTATCTCCCAGCCTCTTATTCATCAGCAGATGTACTCGTTGGATGCGGCCTGACTTCCATCCAAGGAGTGTTTCCATGCTGCATACTGAGGCCCCACATGAAAAATGAGAAATACATAAAAACGTGATTACAATCATAAGCTATGTATTTCTCATTTTTCGTGTAGTAGGGTCTACCGAAAGTATGTAACATGGGTACTCCTTGGATGAGGAATTAACCTCACATCCAACGAGTAATTCTCGCTCGAAATTTGAGTAAAAATTTTGGGAGATAAGTTGAAAATACGAGTTGAAAAAGTAGTTTTATTATTTTATTATTTTTTAATATTTTTACCCTTTTATTTAAAAAATGGTGAATCATCCCCCATGGTTGACATCATCATCATGAATCCTATTGGCTGTTATAAAGTTTATTTTTGTTTTACATTTTTCTTATGAGGCCCGTTTTAGACCTCAAAATTCCCCTGATGAATAGAGGATTAAGAAATGTTATGAGGAGGACTGTTTGGTATTTTTTGTCCACCAACAATTGAACTCCAATCAGGAAGAGGAGAACTAGCTTTAATTTTCAACAATATTTCAGAAGGGTCGAGCTCTTTCAACTTATCTAAATATTCTCTTTCCAACAAAAACTCAGAAGTGACTGCTTCCCAAAACTCTTCTTTATCTTCCTATGTTACTAGGGATGAGGTATCAATACCTCTCTTATGCAAGTCTAAGATTATTTTAGTTAATTCTTTTTCACTTTTAGATCTAAAAAAGACTTCCTGGATTTTATCATCAACTCTTTTATCTTCACGACTTCTTAATATTTTAGAGGACAATGATTTTGATTGTGATGGAGTACCTAATATTTCAGAAATGCCTTGAATACCTATGAAAATGGTGTTTGGATTTTCCACAATGGTAGGTGGATCTGGGTCAGGATTACTCCTCATGCATCTCCTTCTCGAAGCCACCTTTGATCATATAAATTTTGAATGGAGTCACCAAGGTAGATGCAGCCTCGAAAATCTTCCTGAGCTCCTGCTACCTTTAGAAGTTCAACTTCAAAATTTCGGGAAAGTATAATCTTCAGGCTCTCGGAAGACACACCAAAATGTTATCACAAAATTGGACCTAATAGGCAGCTTGATCAGACAATCTCATGTAACTATTTCAAACCTAATCTTTTGACTAAGGCTTAGCCTCCTCAGCTTGAGAGGGCTCTCTCAAAAGGCTAATGATATGGATAAAGATATAGATGGTTAACTCTATTTAGGAAATAAACTGATAAATGATAGATGTAGGTTGAGAATCACATCAACATGTATACATTGGGCTTATCAAGTCAAAGCAATTTAGTAATTCAGTAAATCTACTTAACATGGAAGTTGAGGCATATCAGGGTTTTTAGTCATAAGGCACACACATGAAACATGTAAAAACATAGCCAGTTCACTTATAAAAGAAGTCAGAGCATCTAATTGATGAATTATGAGTAATATAGATGAACACCAATGAAAATGAGATATATAAGAGACAAAAATAGAATAGGAAAACACTAAAAACCCCTTAAGAATCTCAAGTTGGTTAAGTAGAAGATATTTGTATTAGCTGAAACAGTCAATTCACAAAAAACTCAGTCTTTTTCCAAAAATGTCCAACCCTTGACAAATTCGACCCAATGGCCTTTAATAGACCTCTTATATCATCATATGATCTGCCTTTAGGCTAGATACATTGAATTTCTATCCACTGACACCTTGCATAACCATAAAACATGGAATTTATTACAAAAATACACCTATCCTACTTAAGAGTCCTATTTCAAAAAGGACTCAAACTACTTATCACTATCTATAACAACCTTATCTATTTGAAATTACATTATTGACAAGTGTACTCATAACATGGTCGAATTTGGATAATGATATTCAGTTCTTCATGACCACGTTGCTGACCTTCACAAAAGTAGGAAACCATACCCTATTTTTTAGGCATAGGATTGTTTTCCTTCTTTGAACATTCTGACCATCCTTTAATCTTCATTTCATTGTCCTTGGCTATTGAAGATTATCTTGACATGTCCCATCACTCTTTCCTAGCCTCCAGCTTCCCAAAACCGCTTCAAAAGCTATCTAAAAGGCTATAATATGTTGCGCTATGAAAACACATCAGTTTCGTAGCGCTTTCTGTAGCGCTGCCATTTCAAGCCTTTATTCTCCAAAAACTTAACTCCTTCCTCTTGCATCATTTTAATGACCTTTCAACACACCCTTCATAGTAATTTCAGCTCTTAACTCATATTTTAACACCTTAAATACTGACTAAAAGAAGCAAAAAAGCAGCTACAACAGTTTTGTAGCGTTTTTTTGCTTTTTTACACTGAATCCGCGACGAAACTGCTGAGTATGCAGATTGTTCATAAATTTTCCAAGTGAAAACTGTAGTTTTGCCTAAAAAATCAAACTATACATGTCTTCAGTATTTTCAAACCATAAAAACTATAAACCCACTTCATTTTAGCTTCCTTAAGGCATTCCTTCTTCATTTACACTTGGTTGACCTATTGGCTCTTCTATGACTGTCATTTTAATGCCTCTTCTCTTTAACTCATCATGAATTAACTATAGCTGCTCTTCTAAATCCTTCACCTAGTCTTTAAGTCTTCTGTTAGTAGCTCTCAGATGAGTGTTTATTATTCTAACAAACTTAGGTTCTTTTATTGCTGGAACTGTCCACTTGAAAGGTTTCTCTGTATTTTCCAAAGTTTCAGGAACAGAATCAACTTGTCCTTCCCACTTTTCCTTCATCCTTTTAAATTGCACTTTCTCGGCACTGCGTTTTCTAGCTCTCTTTTTCATGACAACAATTTCTTGGTTTTCCAACTTTAAGTTTTCCTTAAGGCACTGAAACTCTGTTTTCTCTGTCACTTTATCTTTTCCCTTTTTTAATTTTTTGATTGTATGCTTCATTGTGGTTGATGAGAGATCAATAATCTCTTTAGGTGATTTAGCTATCTCAGTGGGATTTTGAACTTCATTTCTACCTTCCACTAATTTCTTGTCATGCCTTTTCATAGGTTTTCTTGCTTGAAAAATGTAACCTACGTCTTCCCCCTAAAAATCTCTCTTTGTAGACTTGACCTTTTTCAACTTCTGCTCATCTTCCCTTATGAATTCAGCTTGTACAATAGGTGTTTCTTCTATGTCAATGGCATGAAGAATATCCTCTAGACTCCCCTTTGTTACTAAGTTGTCTTCTATAGCCACTATCTTTCCTTTCCAAACCACTGCTTGACTTTCTAGTTATTATTTTGGTCCCCTATTTGCTGATAGCTTGGTTTTGTTTTTCATCTTTGAGAACCTTTGATTTCTGTTTTTCAGGTGGGATAGTTGGTGTATCAAGCATTTTCATTTTCTCTGCCCTTTTCTTAGTTTTATTTCTTGGCTTTAGTCTTTCATTTTATTTTGGTTTTGCAACACTAGGTTGACTTGGTTCTACTGCTGGTGATGATGGAACTCCTTTATCTTTAAGGTTTCTTGCAGGAGTTAGGGTTTCCAACTCAAAACCATTTATAAACAAGAATGATGAGCAATCTCTTCCTATCTTCTGTAGTTCATCTAAAATTAATAATTTCATCAACTCATGATGAAATAATGATGTTTCACACCCCTTAGACTTTTCTTGCACCTTATCAGCCATATTTGCAAGACTTATATGTAGATAAAAAGGTAGATCAAGTGAAATATTACCAGTGAAGTGTAGAAGAAGATTGAAACGATATGAATAAACCTTGTGATACCCACCTTCATACGTATAATATTTCTGAATGTTGAGCAACAGTTTTGAGTAATTATCTTTGATGTAGCTTCTAGGGATACCATTGTTAAGATCCATGTCGGTGTGCTCAGGCTTCATGAACTCTTTACACTGATCCATATCAAATTTGAACCCTTTGAACTAGGTTCCTTGACCTTTGGTATCTTTGTAACGACAACAATGACATCTGGTTTGATAGACACGCTTATCATCCCGACTTTAGTGGATGTTGCATTGAAATTCATAGAAAAATCCTTAGATACCTGTGTGTGACAACCTTGCAACTTCTCACAAAACCGCAGGCAACCTGCTCTTCTGAATGCTTCCATCACTGCTGGGTCTTTAGTTATTGCCTTCATATCTTCAGGTTCATGCCTTAAACACTATCCTCCTTTGTGTGTTTTTCTTTCCTCTGCCATATTCTTCAGATAAACTCTTAGCCTCGCTTGAAAAAATCTTTCAGCCTCGCTTGATATGGATGTATCAGCCTCGCTTGAATAAATGTAACATCAGCCTCGCTTGAAATGGATCTAATAAACCTTTGTAAGAACCAACCACAGGTTTGGATTGACACTCAGAGCTCAAAAATTACGAATGAATGTAATATCCCAAAATAGGGAAAATTAGCACTATTGGGAATATATTAAGATATTCCAAGAGTGAAGCTACAGAAATTCATGAACATAGTAGTGTAAATCAACTCCTAAAATGTAAGGAACATCTAACTAGGAATTGAATGATCAACATCAAGAATATTACCTATACACTCCTTCCAAAGTGGGGAAATGTAGCAATATAGGGCATAGAATAGTTGTCTTCAGAAAATAATGCTATATCTATGAGAAATGGGACTTGGATCCCGTAGAATATACAATATAAAACTCACATATAGAATTGGCGCAAAAAAAAATGCTTTTAACCAAGTTAAACAGGTCTCCCAAAACCAATGCAGCTCAAATAAGCCCAAACCCCATGACTTTTCTTAATAGAAATTACTGAAGCATACAAAATTGTTATTTTAATGAAGGGTTATGCAAAAAATAATGAGAAATATCGGATATGTAGTGTACAATCATCTAATGGCTGAGAAAAGTGGAGATATCTTCCTTTTTATACAAAATGAGCATAACTCGGCAAGGGCTCCATGAAAGTACAAGTATAAAATAATAGATATGTAGATCTAGATCTGAAAAATGTAGTAATACTATAGCTTTGAATATATATAGCTGAAATATATAGACAATGGAAGAAAATTCTCTATACAAGCCTTCCGGGAGAAGGGTTGGCCCTCCCTCCAGGGAATAAGCTCACAAACAAGGGTCTTGACCCTGCTACAACAACATTGAGTATAATGACGTAGTTCCTGAAAGGGACTGCACTATAGGAGAAGAAAATTACATTGTCTTCTTGTCAAAATCTGAAATGAAACTCAGAAACTCCCTCACTGATCTGCTAGAGAAAGAAAGGCTTCCTCCTCTAAAATACAAGCTCTGGAAGTGGTGTTGTGGGTTTCCACTGCAACACCCTGCAACACAACCCAGCTCTCAACAGAAAATGTGTTGTAGCTGAAGGAGGATGCTTGGCCTCAAGCCTAAATGTGGAAAACTGAAGTGAAATACTCCTCCAAGAGGCCTCTCAAGGTAGGAGAAGGAATTCCTAAATAGGAATGCCTTGTGCTAAATAGCACTGCAACTCTGCTAAACAACAAGATGATGCCAAATAATCATGCAGACCAAAATCAATAATCATCAAGCTAACCTCAAATGGCTGCCATCCCCTTCCTTATAAGCTATGTGAGGCTCCTCACCTTGGGTCCCACTCATTAGGGTTTCCACATGCACATGATCAATCTCCCTCCAAAATTGTGTTGTGTCTCCATGAAGGCTCTCCTCCAAAATCACGCTATTTTATTTGGTCAAGGTTGACCTCTTCAACCTACTTCATCCCCTTTCACACTCAAGTGTGTCCAAGCTAGCTCTCATATGTTGTTTAAGCTGATCCTTGTTCACATTGAGCTAAATGATGATCTCCTCCTCTTCATGCATGTTGTTCACTTGGTTAAACTTGACTTTGTCCACAAGCAAAAAGTCCCTTTTCACACATGAGGGTGTGTAATCCAGCTACTATAATGATCCCCATTCACACCAAGAGGGTTTCTATTCTGATTTTAGTTAAGTATGGGTCTCCTCCCCCATTTATTCATCTACTAAGTACAAAAATCAAAAATTAATATTCCCATTAACTGCTTGCTAAAGTAGGAATATTACAGTCCTCCCCTCCCAAATGTTTCTTGTCCTCAAGAAACTGCAAGGATAGGACTGGAAGCTTCCTCCCAAGGCATGGAGTCTAAAATGTGTTGGGGAACTATCATTCCCATGTAAAACCTCCACCCCCAAGATATCATCCATACAAGATGAGTCACCCTCCTACATGGCAACTCATAAAAGATCTCCTCCACCCTTAGCTCCTGCAATGTAGGTGGGTTGAATCACTGAACATGGTAGACAAAATGGCCTACCCCACGTTGTCATTCTCTCCACTCATGGCAAGTGTAGAGAACATGTTTATTTGTGGCTGAAATAAGGTTTCCCTCAAGTGGCAAGAAGAAGATTAGATCTCCAAAGATCCTTTCTCCCATGTCATGAATCATGCTGGCCCAACTCATCCCATTCAACATGAATGACACATCATCACCATTTGGCATCCAAATCAGAAAAATGATGAAGTTTACATGTGATTTTGGATGATACCAATGGCTTATTAAGTGGATACAGCACATTCTTCCAAATGTTGCTTGAGAACATCATGTGGCAAGTTGTTTCTCAATGAATTACTAGTTGCACAAGTTTTCCCATCTACCATGTGGTAGTAATTAGCAATATATATCAACTGAGTACAGTCAAAACAATCATACACTTGCCCAAGGCTATGAGGAGATGGGTTATCATCATTATAATTATTGGCCCTAAAGTGAGCATGTAACC
Source organism: Pinus albicaulis (assembly GCA_034641835.2). Classification (NCBI taxonomy): domain Eukaryota; kingdom Viridiplantae; phylum Streptophyta; class Pinopsida; order Pinales; family Pinaceae; genus Pinus; species Pinus albicaulis. The sequence goes on from CM076573.1 coordinate 262,702,644, forward strand.
CAAGAATAATCTTTCTCTTATGTGGAGCAATGCACTGTCCATAGATGGTGAAGAGATACACATACCCAATGGGACAATGAGTAAGTGCAGAAATTTATTTCGTACCATGCATATTGAGTAAACTGAAATTGAGGTCCATGGATGAGTCCTCCCATGAAATATATTCATAAAAATCTACAGAAGGGAAGGATGCATATTCCCCTTGGAACGCTCTATCAAAAGATACTTACTCCCAAGTGATAGCGTTGTTGGCCTTAGTGTTAATTCTCTTGTCACTCCATGACTTCTCTCTTTTACATTCCATATTCCAAAGCCATCCACCAATATGCTGCTATGTGAGAATCTCTTCCTCCTATGTGGAAGCCCCTCCTTGTCCTTCAATGCTGAAGGGTAGCCTCTTTGCACCTTGGATGTGCCATGCATTCCTCCTAAAATATCATGATGAGTATGGAGAAATTTCAGCCCATACTCCCCCAATAGTAACCACAGCAACAAGGACTCTTGCTACCTCCTTGTAAAATGCAAATCATGGAGCAATAATATAATGATGGACACGTGAGATTTCTCATCAACATAGTACAAACTAGCTCCCTTATACATAATGTGGGAGTTATACTTCCTCCCAACGCAAGGTTCATACATGAGATACACCTCAAACATAAATACATGTGAATAGATGAGGCATACCTAAAACAAAGGTAAATACATGGACATAAGATCTGACATATGATGTCCAAACTCTCTCCTCAACAACCACAACAACCATGCCTTCTTCTTATGCATCCTATAATTGAGACTTAAGGCATGAGATAAGGAAATTGAAATTTTTGGGTAGTGACCATACTCACCCGAAAGAAACCAGCACAGTCATGCTCCTTGCTAGCCTGTATCATAGATCTGCAAGGGGTTTGGAAACCTCTTGCTCCATCCTACCATCCACTCATCCCAATGTGGGTGATGGATATCATTCTTCAGATACTTGGTATCCTCCCATGGTAGGACACCAATCTCCTCAAATATTTGAAGAACTTTTCACCTCATGAAATTTTGAAGTGCACCTGCAATGGGATCTACTGATGAGACCTCCTCCTCATGCACAGCCTTCCAAAACCAATGAGGTCTTGGGTCTGTTGCAAGTAGAAGTCTCTCTTTGATCTGTGGCATGCTCACTAAGAGAGTGTCATCTAGATAGGAGAAAAATTTTCTCATCTCAAGATGTATACCCTCTGAAATCTCTTCCTCCATGGCTTCCTGAATGAAGCTGACATCTGAATGCCCCCATGCGGAACGGGTCCTTCTTTCTTCACTATTTCTCTTGGACAACGCAGTGAAATCTTGCTACTCTAGATTAGTAGTAAGTAATGATCCTGGGTATTGCAACAACAGATTTCCACAATCCTCTAAAATATTTGCTGCAATAATAGAAAGTGGAAATTAAATCATACCTTGCTGGGCTTTGGGAACACCTTGCACGGCTGTAAGAGTTCTTTCTTCCACTGTGTTGGCTCCCTCAACTACTGATTTTGAAGGCTGCTCCTCCAAGGTTGTGACAGTGCTGATATAAGTCTCCTCAAGAGGTGGTGAGGGCTCCTCCCTCTCCAATTGTTCTTCATCAAATCTCTTGATCACCCTCTGAGTGAAATCTACAAGATTAGATACTCTTGCATGAATTATGTGACTGAACCACCAAGTGCTTGCTTTGCCCTTCATGTGCAGCACTGCAATCTCTACTGCTTCTCTTTCTACCAGTGGATGTAGTAGGAAGAATGTTGCAAGTATTCTTTTCCAAGTCCTTGCCGAAGATGATCCATAAAAAGTAGACAATATAAACCTATTTCCCTTCATTCTTCTTGTGCTGCAAGGTCTCCTTTCTTCCTCCAGTTGAATGAACTATGGGAAGGCTAGAGTCTCCTTGAAGGCTCTAGGTTGAGTATTGTACTCAACAAGGTATTCACTTAGAATCTGATGTTCCAAGTGTATTCCATGCCGCTGGTCTTCTTCTTTGTGAGAATAGGAAGTGCATGGTCCTTCCTCTTCTCGAAACCCTCTAGGAGTTTCTTGGCATCTCTTCTCCTTCATCAGCTTAACCTCCTGGGAGAGGATATTTCTGGATCTGAAAAGTGATGAGAGTAAAATCATCCTCTCCATCATTTTGATCTTGCTCCTTCTGATAGGTGGAACTCACAGGCTAAGCCAAAGATCATGCTCTGATACCACTGTAATATCCCAAAATAGGGAAAATCAGCACTATTAGGAATATCTTAAGATATTCCAAGAGTGAAGCTACAAAAATTCATGAACATAGTAGTGTAAATAAGCTCATAATATGTAAGGAACATATAACCAGTAAATGAATGATCAATAGCAAGAATATGACCTATACACTCCTTCCAAAGTGGGTAAATGTAGCAATATAGAGCATAAAAAGGATGTCTTCATGAAACAATGCTATATCTGTGAGAAATGGGACTTGTATCCCTTAGAATATACAAAATAAAACTCACATCCAAAATTGGAGCAAAAACAATGCTTCTAGCCAAGTTAAACAGGTCTCCCCAAACCAATGCAGCTCAAATAAGCCCAAACCCCATGACTTTTCTTAACAGAAATTACTGAAGCATACAAAAATGTTATTTTAATGAGGGTTTATACAGAAAATAATGAGAAATAGAAGATCTAGAGCGTACAATCATCCAATGGCTGAGAAAAGTGTAGATCTATTCCTTTTTATACAAAATGAGAATAACCCGAAAAGGGCTCCATGAAAGTACAAGTATAAAAAGACATATCTGCATATCTAGATCTGAAAAACATAGTAATAATGTATCTATAAATAAATATAGCTGAAATTTATAGAGAATGGAAGAATATTCTCTATACAAGCCTTTCGGGAGAAGGGTTGGCCCTCCCTCGAGGGAATAAGCTCACAAACAAGGGTCTTGACCCTGCTACAACAACACTGAGTAAAATGATGCAGCTCCTGCAAGGTACTGCACTGTAGGAGAAGAAAAGTACATTGGCCACCTATAAAGATCTGAAATGAAACTCAGATACTCCCTCACTGGTCTCCTAGAGAAAGAAAGGCTTCCTCCTCTGAAATACAAGCTTTGGAAGTGGTGTTGTGGGTTTCCACTGCAACACCCTGCAACACAACCCAGCTCTCAATAGAAACTGCACTGTAGCTGAAGGAGGGTGCTTGGCCTCAAGCCTGAATGTGGAAAACTAAAGTGCAATACTCCTCCAAGAGGCCTCTCAAGGTAGGAGAAGGAATTCCTAAATAGGAATGCCTTGTGCTAAACAGCACTGCAACTCTGCTAAACAACAAGAGAAAACGTTTGACAACTCAACTGGCAAGACAGTTACAAAACCATGCTTTCATAGCGCCGGTAGTGTAATTTTTTCTATTTGCGCTACGAAACTATCAATGCTTTCGTAGCGTAAAGTGACTTTTTTCAATGGGTGGCGCTACGAAACTGTGGTTTCTTGGCTAATTGGGAAATTTTGATGCAAAAACTTTGGGAAATGAATGAATCCTAAAATTATGAAAGACTTGACATGAAAGACCTTAAAAATGAGTTTATTTAAACACTAGGGTAGGCTGAAACTTACAAAATTTAATACTTCCCCTTGTCAAACTCAAGAAATGACTCCTAAGACCTTATTTCGACCCATGATGATAAGTAATCTTGTTATAATGATGTTTTGAAATTTTTTGAAGTGATAACAAGTTCGACGACCACGACCTTGCCAACCTGGAGGCTTTCCCATAATTTGCACCTAAGTTGTACATCGAAAGAGTACTGGAGGACGACATGCTAAGGGTCATACCAATGCCGTAGGCGTGTGGGCTAGAAAAATATGGTTTAATAAACTTGATGTGGATACCTCACTTTGGCCGATACAGTATAAATGACCGAGTTGCACGATAGCTGCTAGCCCTGATCCATGATGGCAGATTCTGGATGCGGGACCACATTCCCATCGATGCCGCCCTAATTCACTGCATTACTGGTCTCCCCATGGAGGGCCCGAATCCCATGGAGCATGACAGCAAGAAGTATGACCAACAAATCGCTGAAAAGGTGTGAGAAGACTACCATGTTGAGCGGAATACTAGGGGATTCCTGATCAACACCATTTCTGACTTGGGAGTGTGCATGGGTACCCTACTGCTAGCTTGTAAGATGATGTTCAAGTGCTAGGCCACAACTGTCCCCGCCTATGTAATTTAGTTGGCTGGCCACTGCGAAAAGGGGTCCTGATTCAACTGGTCGCATTTCCTTTGCAATGAATTTTTCGAGAACGTGCGCGAGGCCCAAGATCATGGAAAGGCATTTTTCTACTCTTAGTTGTTGCTCCTAATTGTGTTGGTCACATGGGAAGCCCCCAAAGACTCGGTCCAACCTAAGCTTAAACTAGACATGTGCGAGGGTGCGTGATATACAAACTTGTGGGATTCGAAGGATGAGTAGTGCATTAAGGATAAAAAAGTATTTTGGGTACTATTTCATAGCACGCTCGCAGCAAAAATTCACTCCCAGCCACGCTTTTTGCTAACAGTCTACGAAAAATACAAGAGCATCGCAACGTTCCAGGTCACGATGCACAATGTGTAGATTCGGGGCCGTAAGGATCTAGCTTGGGTATCATTGCCTTACATGGTCGCCGATGAGGAAATTGACTGGTTTATTGCCACCTGGCCACCACATTGGAGATTGGGATTTAAATCAGGTACAGCTAGCACTATTAGTACAAGCATAGCCTCAAAGACCACCCTGCCTGATACCGCCAAGAATGCAGAAGGACGTGGCCCAAAAGGACGATGCAAAGGGCACGAAGTAGGAATCGCAGCAGGACATGGACATAGAGGGTTTGGATGCGCAGGGTGTTAATTCCCTGCGTGGCATGAAACAGACAGATGAACATCTCAAGGGCCAGCGAACAAAGCGGTGGCATATGAGGCATGATAGGGAGACTGAAGCTACTTTGACAGAGGAAGACTTGGAGCAAATCGCATATGTGGTCACCCTCACCTCAGAAGACAAATGGCTTGCTTTGGAAGAGCAACAAAATGTCACAGTCACTGCATTACAGTCTAAGCTCCAAGCTCTATAGCTCAAGGTCGATCCCCTGTAGATGAGAATGGTGCAAGATAAGATGCCTCCAACAACCAGCACTAAGTTGATCATCCTGACTGAGAGTCACCTCTGCCCCCTGCCAGGCACAATAATCAACCTTAGTTTTCCTGCCTTATGTTCACAGGTTTAGGCCTACACATAAGTAAATCTATATTTGGCTCGACTTCCACACAAACCACTGAAGGTCCTCCATACATCCCTCTTTGAGAAAATCCAGCACAGAGATCGCCGAGTGCAGCAGCAGCTCAGTACAGCTGAGCAGAAAATAGTTGAAAAAACCACCAAGGCATCCCAGGCACAGGCTGCGTGCATCCTTTCCGCCACGCAACAGACCGAGTTGGAATACCTAATCAGCAGACTATGTGTAGATGTGACTGAAGAAATCTCGGCCTCTGCCACACCCCAGGCCAAGATTAAGGGACACGTCGCAACCCTGAAGGCTTCTAGGACCGAGTTCGAGAATGTCAAGACAGAGATGGAGTAGAATATTGTTGCGTTGTAGGCCAAATTGCAGCCAGATCTCTACCTGAGGTACGAGCCCAGAGAGCTGTGCTGGTCATAGAAGCCACAAATACCATTACAGCTCAGATCACTCAGGGCACATAATTTCTTGAGATAGATATACAACAATGGTCTAAGGTGCATTGAAACCCTCTCCTGCACAAATTTACTCAAGAACTACACCAGAAGGAGGAAGAATTTGAGCAACTAGAAGCTACTATGACCACTTTGATCCCCACTCAATGCCTGGCACGTCTGCAAGCTAGCCATGCACTCAGAGATGACCTGGAAGAGCTTCACCACAAGAATAAGGTTTCAAGGGACCACCTCAAGCTATGGGCTGAGTAATATCTCAAGCTATATCAAGAGGTGGATGTTGCAGTTAAATAGATGAATCAGACCCTGGAAAGTGTCACTGCTGCTACTGAAGGCCCAAATTTGCAGAATTTGGTGCATATTGCATATAATTCTATCGTGCAAAGCGAAGGAGTGTTTCCCCCTCTGGTTGATGCCATTAAGCAGCTCCAGGCTAAGATGCAAACCCCACGGCCACTGTGACTCAAGACGAGTCACAATATTGTGTTGGGGAACTGTTGGAATAGGGTCCTCTAGCTACATTTTGATATGTTCCAAAGTTACATTTTTTGATATATTTTTGTAGTAATTGGTCTTGCGCAAGGGATTTGGGGTAGGTCAAAGCCCCCAATGTTTTGTAATGGGTCAAAGGGTAGACCTAGAGTCCACAAACCATGGTTTGTGAACCATACGATAAAAAATGCTACGATGATATAAATATATAGATAGTTGGGTCTAGAAAGTAATATTGATGCTATGTATGAACTGTTGAGACCTGTTTTTTGGTAGTTTTGGGCAAGGACTCTTGCTGGTTGTGTGCGCAGAGATCCTCAATCCTGATGTGTGCGGACCTCGCTAGCTGTGTGTGCGGGCTGTGACTTGGGTTTGTAATTAGGTTTTTGGATATTAATGAATGCGAAATCTATTGAAGTATCTTTATGCTATCTGAACTGGTTGTCTTTATTATTGAAGTACCTTTGTGTTATTTGAATAAGCTATGATTTTGTTTGTGATATATGAATTAGTTGTGATTGTAATTTTCTATGGTGATAATTGTTGATGCGCACATGGATGCAAATTTTTTGATCATATCTGTTAATAATAGTAGCTTTGTTTATGGTTACATGTTGATTATACTGTTAAGGGATCAATAATAGGATTTTTTTCTATGCGAACCTAATAGAACTTGAAGAGATCTACCTTAATTACCTACTCTCACCCAGGGTGTGGAAACTTGGTTCCAACAGCCACCCATACTATTTCGGGTGAGACCTTGGCTTGTGAAAGTAGGTCATTGTGGAAGGCCAGTAGTATAGGGGTTTGTTGGAAAACCTTAACTTCGAACTTGGGTCAGGACCCCTGAAGCCAACCTGTACCAGCTAAGAAAGGACATTTGTTTAAGCTACCCAAAACAACTAGGCCTTTTATAGTAAACAATAGACAAGCCATGGAAAAGGTAGAGAAAATCCTCAAAAGCATGCAGTTAAAACCAGGAGACCGTTGGGAATACGACCCACATCATATTATCTCCAATAAAAGAGTAGAAAATTCATATGCTCCATATGTACATGAACCCTGTCTAAACATGGAGAAAATTGAAAATGGAGGTAAGCTAGGAACATCAGGAGGAGTATAAATTGAATCTCCCCATGCTATAGAGAAATTTTTAAAGGGTTAAGTTAAGAGGTGATTGGTATGGAAGGAGATTTAATTCAAAGATCAAAGAAGCCCAAATTTTCTGAGATGGAATATGAAACTTTAGTTGGAAGTTCTTCAGCTACAACTAGTTTTCAGCCGCAGTTGAAAGAAGTATTTTGTACACCTTCTTCCCCTGTTCCTGAAGATTATTTCCATAGTTTTATACTTGTCCTGAATCAGTTTTATGGTAGCATGGAATTAAGAAACAATAGGATAAGACAAAGTCTTACATCCTAGTTTGAAATTCAATCAATTTCAAATTAACATACCAGATTGTTATCTGCTATGGATCTGGAAAGAAACCAATTAATATTTTCATTTTCTCATCCTTATTCTCTTACAATTTCATCTTATTTAGGTTTCAAGGCAGTCAATTTGATTGTATATGCAAGATAAATTCCTTTGCCTCACAAGATCTATTTGCATAGGCAAATTGGAGAGTTGATTTAGAGTGACTTGAGTAAAAATTCTTTGGCTTCTAGTAAAGTTGAAGCCTTATTGGGAAAGGTTATCAATCAATTAAAGTTGGCTTTACTCACACAAAATGAAGAAATAAATAAAATTATTGTTAAAGTTGCTGTCAATCTAAAGGATATAACCACTGGTCAAAATATTTTGCAGGGAGCATAAACTGAAATTCAAGTATTGAGAAAGAATCTGCAGTTGCCTTCTGTTGAACATGTGATGGCACCATAAGTAGCTCAGGTGGAGAAAGAGAAGGAAATTTTAACCAATAAGCTTTTGTAGAGGAACAATAAGATAGATACTCTGAAAGAAATGATTTCAATTTTACAACAGAAGATTCATACACATGTATGTAATATTCTAACACAGCCTAACTCTAAAGAACCAGTTGATAATTTACTAGAGGGATAAAAAAACTAAATATTTATGAAGATGAGATGAAAAAAATACAGAGAAACTTGGATGATGCAAAAGAATTCTTAAAAGAAAAGTAAAAATAACTGACAATGACTAAGGATATTGCATCAAAATATCACAATGATTACCTAACTGGTTGTTATGAGATAAAGGAGTTAAAGGATAAGGTGAAAGGTAATATTTTTCTAGTTTAGGCTAGAGAAATCATTTGGAAACATATCAATTATAAAATGAAAAATATCTGGGATTTTATGTTAATTGTTACAGAGGAGAAAACTATCATCAGATATTTTGAGAGCATTGTTGCTGCTAGCAAGAAAAAGATCATGCAATGGTCCCAATTTGCAAAGAAAATAACTCATTTCCTTCATTCCAAGACTGCACAAGAATTAGGAGAAATGAAAATCTAAGATAGAACAAAATTGGTGCTTGAATATAATAAAATGGTCCTCAAGAATCTGTACAGGAAGACCATTGAGAAAAATATTGGAGAGATATAGGAAGTTGTTCTGAAGTTTCACACCAACTTTGATAAGAAGACAATGGAAATATTACCCTCATACTAGGATCAACAAGGAAACTTTCTTCTTTGGGAGACATATGAAACTCTGTTTGTGGAAGCTAGAAGTAAATTTGGAACTTCTCATAAAAAGACAACAATGATAAAAGGAGAAACAATTATGAATTATCTACACAAATATTTTCAGTTGTTATGGTAAATCAACACTATTTTCAATGAGAAGCGCACTTATAGCAGGATTACAAATTTCAAAATGGCTCAAATTAGATTTGTGAAATTTCCAAGCTTAGATTTGTCAACCTGGATGAAAGGTAGAGATTGGATGGATCCTACAACAAGAACAAAAACAGAAGAAGAAAGGCCTTCTACGAAAGAGTCAGCACAACAGTCACAAATCACTCAATAAATGAAGTCCACCTATCGTTTTCTTGGAATTTATATGTTTCCACTTTTGTAAAATTATGTTATTATGCCTTTTAAGTTTTATTTTAAAGAAAGTCCCTCATAGGATTGAATAGGAAAGAGAAGTTCGAAGTAGTTATACAATTTTTACAGCTAACAATTTATTCAACTATTATTTTGTAATGAAAATATAAACTTAGACATGGGGGAATGAAAAAGGGTTCCAAAATTTTGACTTTCAGAAGGAGCGATTTTCTATGTAATACTTTTGATCTTCTTGGAGTTTTAATAAATATTTTTTCAAGGTGATTCCAAACTGATCTATGAGTATGATATGTGTTCTTTATTTGTAAAGACTTTTATGTTTATCTTCAATGGAAAAGAGTAATGAAGTCGTAGGTTTTTAATCCAACAACTAACTATTATCTTGGTTCTTGTGAATGAAAATAAATAACCTTAATGTGTGCTCCACTTTTTTTGTTTTTAAATCCTTTGTCTTTCATATTTCTAAAAAGGTTTGAGGTGAGAGATTTTGCATTTAAAGCAACCTCTGGTTTCTGGCTTTGATCATATTCTTCACCACTATACTCTTCTCTTTAAAAGTCATATTCATTGCTAATGAGGCCACTTTGAAAATGTGAATTTTTGCAAGAAGATTTTCTTTTATATTACCTGTAGAAATACTTCTGAATCACTAAATGGGACAAAAAAATGTGATGATTTTATCTTTCAAATAGATGGCTTAGGCACCGACCTCTACTCATCTAAGGTTGTCTCCTAAAGTTACAACAAAGACATGTGTCAACATAAAATTGAGCATGGAAGAAATTACACTTCTCTCTTATATTGGGCTATAGAATGAGCCTCTAAGCTCAATGAAGCCTAATTAACTACTTCAGAAAACCCATTATGAATATAAGAGTACTAGCCTAGATCCATCTTAACTCCCGACTTGATCCCTTTTCACTCGAAATTTAAGCTAGATCAAGGGTGGTTGGTAGATCAAGATCTACACGTGATCTAGGTTGATTGGAAGATCCAAATTAAAGGTGGATCTAGGCTAGTTTTAATCTTAGTAACATGGAATGTATAATGAATTATTTTAATGCTTATTATGTATTGAGCATTCACAAGCCAATTAATTTATATGGTTGTGCTAGTTTTAAAACGAAAAAAAAAAGTAATTTAAATCTAAAAAAAAAAATCAATTGAGGGGGGAGATGTAGTTTATTTAATTCTTGATATGGAGTTGTTATGTAATATTTAAAAAAAAACTCAAAAATAGGAAAAAAGTTTGGTGTGGGTCAAAATTCAAATATTTCAATTTTCATGTTGAGTACAATATTATATATATATATATATATATATATATATATATATATATATATATATATATTAGAGAGAGAGAGAGAGAGTGGGAGGAAATTCCTCTAATTCAAGGTGTTATGGAGATATGTAATTCCTTTAATTCTTAATATGGATTTGGCATGTAACATTTAAAAAAAATATTAATAACAAAAATAATTTAATGTTTATATAAAATGAGTGAAAATAAAAAATAGATTAGCTTGAAAAATTTTTAATAGTTTTTTTCTAGCATAAATCCGTTTTAAATCTAGATCTACCAAGAATCTAAAGGAAAAAGAGATGGCAGGTTGCATACCTTTCCTCACTTTTTACATTGTTACAGGTCATTTTTTCGCATTCAAACATATGGCTATGAACCCCAATATATCATCATCCATTTACACTTTGAAATCATATCCTTATAAACCAAAATCATTCCTTTCCAAAAGTTACAAGAATCCTAGATTACATTGGTTGAAAACCCTAGTTGAAGGCCTCAACACACTTACTTTCTAGAAAAATTGTGATGGCATAGGTTGCACACATGGAAACTGCGCTACCTAGAGAAGTTTTTTTCCACAAAAAGTGTGATGGACACCTGGAAATGAAGAAAAATAAAAATTAATTTCGAAGTTTCTCTCTTTAGAAGATTTGGGAGTGGTTTTCACTTACTATTGGATATGATATTGAACTCATATTATTGAGGTTTATTCTCTGATCTCCTAGGACTTCCCTCCCTCTAATGTGGATCTAAGTCCTAAACTGGTAAATTCAAAACCACCTCATTTACTCTATAAATGAAACATCCACCATACAGTGTGGGTTGGCATTTGGAGACTCAGATTATGTCTTTATATTGCCCATTTTCATCTAGAGGTCCATGATCCATCCATGTGATTTAGAGGTGATTAAAGGCCTACCATTGTGGCAAATGAAGGACAAGATACCTGCTAGAAATTCACAAATTCAAGGCCTACAAAGAGTTGTATTTTTTTCCTATCATTATTAATACAAAATTGCATTGTTCCTCCTATGAAATATGTCTTGTTTATGCATATGTAGTGTTAGGGTCCTATAATAATGGGATTCATAATTTTGAATTGACTATGATTAGTCTTGTAATATGTACATACTTTGCTTTCTGCAAATTGTTTTCCCATATTAAAAACAAAAAATGTAAAAAGGGTAAAAGTCCTAAAATAAAAATCAAAGGACTGAAAGAAAATAGATAAAAAAGAATATAAAAAATGAACCCCAACAAAAAGAGATAAAAATAGATCATGAAAGTGATGTAAATTCAAATGCCACTATTGTTTACTTTTTACTGCAAAATAAGATTGTGTGCAGCTTGTTACAAATGCCACAATCCATGAAGGTCAAACTTCTTAATCTTGACCTTTCATGATTTAAATTTCATGCTGATAGATAGAGAATAAAGGTCTAGCCAAATAGTTTAATCTTGGCAGATCAAGTAGTAAGGTAGAGAATAATAAGGGGCTCAACAGTTTAATCTGAGCCCTTGGAAGTAATAAGGTTAGAATTAGATAGTTTTTTGGTAAAAGGAAAATAATAAGGGTCTGCAAGCTCAAATTCCCCAAAAGAAATGAAGAAAAAATGTTAGGGTAGATAATGGGTAGGCAGAAGTAGTTTTCAGAAGGCATGGATAGGAGAAATTAGTCGTTTCATATTTACTAATTTCCCTTCAAAATAATTTCCCTTGTAAAAATACCCCTTCCCCTTCATTTTTAATCTTTCCCCTTACTTCACTCTTTTCCACCTTATTTCACTCTTTTTCCCCTACAAAAATCCCTTTTCCTAAGTTAAAATGCATAATTTCCATTGGAAAGTAAAATTCCTTTATTAATTTCCATTTCAGTCATAAATACCCCCTAAAATACATTTATCCTAAGTTTCAAGTTTAAAATACTAATATTGTGCCCCATAATGAAATCCCCGCCCAAATATTAAGTTTTAACACTATCCTTAGTGTATTTTAAAAAACTCGCACTTATTAACATTTTAATTTTTAGTGTATATTATTAACATTTAAACTTTATTTATTAATTCACTTAAAATACACGTAAACCCCGTTATATTAATTCCTCACTTCTACACATTTCCCAACACATTATTTTTATATAACCTATAGTTTAAATTCCCCATAATGTTTGTATATATTTGGGCCCACTTATTATTTCCCCACCTATTGTAAACCCCAACCATATATCGCCTATATTGCATCACCCATGCGAAAACCACTGGGTTGTATTCTTTCCCATTGTGAAAACCATCCTACCCATTTGAATTAACCTCGTGCATTCAATGTTAATCATTGTTGGTTAAAACCCAATTTAGCTGCCCTTTCCAAGCCTTTTTACCATTTTTCCTGCTATTTTTCACGCAGAAGAAGCATTTTCGACTTGTTATTTAGCCTAATTCAACCATAATTCAATACTCTTTGTGGCTAAAGACACTGCACAACCAGTCCGAAGCCTTATAAAGACCAAAAGAGCTTCAAAGAACCTCTGTTGCCTCATAAACCTTCTGTAAACCAAAATCTTCATTTTCTCCAGGTATTCCTTAGTGCTTAGGCTAATACTTATATCAAAAAAGAAGTATTTAGTAATCAAACATGTTAGAATCCTTTACAGACCAAAAGAAATCCCTGTAACTTCCCAAATCCTTTTTTCTGTAGACCCTAGGCATTTTTTTACAGAATTCTAAGGTCCTAAGACTGTTTTTGGTCACAGAGAATACAATTTGATTAATTAAAGTATTGTAAACCAGATGATAACCCTGTTTCATTTCAAATCATTCTATAGGCTATAATTATATTTGATAGGTTCTCCTAAAGGCGTAAATATGTTATTCTAAGTCAAAAGAGTAATCAATTGATAAAAATTAATAAACAATGGCTTTCAAAGGTATTGTAATTGTAAATCCCCTGCAACATCCAATTTTAGATGTAGAGCATACCCACTTGGCAGACAGAGATTTTAAAAGTAGTGACCCGATCACTAAATTCAACCTTCTTGAACTCCACTGCTGGAACCATGAAAAATCTATTGACCATGCTGATGAATTTTTTATCTCGGAGTCCAATTTAACGAAGTATGTTGTCCCACGAACCTTACAGTGTCTAGAAGTGATAAAAAAATTTCAATCTTTCTATTTCCCTAACCAAAGAGCCATTATAACCATGGAAAATAAAATATTTTCACCATCACAGATGAGTAAATTAACCAAATGCTGCAGATCCAACCTAGACCAGATGAAACCCCTTTGTCTATTGAGGCCCTTACACAGTTATACCTGAATCTAGACTTCCCCAAGAGGTTCTAGATATTTCAAACATTCATTCTTTCATTTGTAGAGACTCCCAAGACAAATCCTCCTTGCCAATCTGTAATATTTTCTGAGAGAACCAGGCATATGATTAGCATGTTTTCTTTTATTCTAGGTTATTTCATAGATGATCATGTTGATGCTTCAATACTAGGTTTCTTGTCTAATTTCACACCTGGTCAACCTCCTGCTATCATTTTCAGTTTTTCCCAGTACTTTGTTGATACTATGCATGAAAAAATTGTTAAAATGCATGAATAAGGTGTCTTCAAGTATTCATCAGTCCTATTCCACATGTTTTTATACTTCCAGTCTGAGAAATTTTCCCTCAACCTTCAAAAGCTTGATGTTGAAGGTAACCCATAGTCAGTTATATTTTGGGCTCCATTAATCAGAAAAGACTCCACACAGTCTACCTATATATAATTCATTGATTTTTTCATTCATCCTATGTTCAACATGCTAAGCGACACTAGTCAACCAAGAATAAGTGAGGAAATTAAGAAGGTCCTACAATTATCAGAGCACAGTAGGACTGGATTTTGGTACATGTATCAAAACAATATAGAGATTAGGGTATATGTATCTAATTTTCTTCCATATAAACTACCAGAATACCTCCCAATGAGGTTATTTTCCCTTGAGTATATCACACAAATCCTTAATTCTAATGCAAATAATTTCTTAGCAGCCAAAAATAAAACACATTTAAAAATAAAAAATCAGGTTGGCCCTTATATTTGCAACAGTAGAGATCCAGGTCCACAGGTAGAAAAGTATTTGCGGGAGTTTAAATTCAGTTAGATTTTATAGTGGTATTATGATCCTCTACGAGTAATAAGAAAATTGAGAGTTAAATCTCAATTAACTCCTTATGTGCATGAGTCCAAGACAAATATTGAAAAATACTCCAATCAATCTGAATGGTTGGAGAACACTTTGACAGAGGCATATAAGCAATGTGATACTAGTCAAATCTTGCAGAATCCAACCCAAGAATATAGGAACTCAAAAAGAGTCAGAGAAGAAGGATCGTACTCTGCAGAGACTACCACTGAAACCAAATTTAAATTGATGTATAGGAAGAAGCCAAAATTAAATCTTGTCAATGAAGAAATAGAAACAATTGAGGTAATTGACACAGATACAATAGTGAAAGATAATGCTCAACCTACAGTTTCTGAAGAAACTCACCAACCTTCAACCTCAAAAATTTAGATGATTCAGAAGCATCACATTATTGAAGTCTCCTCATCCAGCAAATCAGCAGAAAAAGAGATGGGCATTATGTAGAAGTATAAAGAGATAATGATCAGAAATGAAGCCTTAAAGGCTGATACTTACACACAGTACTAGAAGCAGTCACCCAGCGATCAGAGGAGGTTACTTTCTGTATTTGACTACAAAAATAGGAAAATGCATATGACCTTCCTACAACTAAAAGTAAAGCATCCCAAATCATCAGGTGATTATAAAACGATATCATATGAAGTTCAAGCAGAAGATATTCATCCAATTGACCAGATAGAATTTCACAAAAAAGATTGTGAAATGCTTTATTCAAACATGACGAATAAAGCCATGATTTTACAGAAGATGCATAACACTCTTGAGAACATCAAATATTAGCTAAAATTATAAAAGGCATCCTCACAGGCTAAGGATAATAGAATAAAATCATTGGAATATTTGGTTATTGAAGTGGAATATGGTCCTAATAATGTCAAAGTTGCAGATGAACTGATAAAAAAGAAGAATGCAGGCCTTGATGCATTAAAGAAGCAACTAAAACTGCCTTCTACTGAACATCCTCAGGCAAAGGAAGTATTACAGGATGCAAACCAAAAAGACGAGATGATGAATCTCATTCTTCAGTCGACTGCACAAATAAAAGAAATGGAGACTTAAATGGACAATTTGGTCCAGGATAAAAAGGCCAGATTATAAGAAGTTCTTGTCACTATCATTACTATAGTCACAATAGCTATTCCATCCAAATTAGTAGAATCATTGGTCCCTATAGTCCCAATGGCTACAACACTTCCTGTCACCTCAGCAAAAACTTCAGCAACAAAGTCATCTACATCAACAGCATAGCCAAATGATGAAGCAAGTAAGTTAGTTAAATCAATGCAAGAAATATCTATTGAGACAAATGAAATCAACATACTTAAAGAATAGTTGAAAAGTCTTGAGGATGAAAAGAAACTTTCTCAGATTATGCACAAGAATGAAGAATAGAAAGAAAACAGGATAACAGAGAAATTGAAGAAGTTAGAAAAAAATATAACAATGAAGGAACCATTGGCACAAGCCAAACAACATATATGGGCCAATATCATTGAATCTATCAATGATATTTGGCCATCAATTGAAATTATCTATGAACAAAAAGATCTCATCAAAGCAGCAGGTGAAGCTATCCAAAAAATCAAAGAAGAACTTGGAAAGAAGACAGAAGAGGAAAATGAAATCATCAAATTTGTTAATTCCAAGGATAAGCAAGAATTAGAGGAGATTGGAATTATTGATAGGACAAATACCATTCTTGAAGTCAAGAAGGTAATTTCAAAAATGAGTTTAATGATTCAACTTGAAGAAAAATTCCAAAACATGGAACTTGGCATAACTAGATTTATGATGAAGTATGGCATTTTGAGGCAGAAAGGCATGCCAAATCCTCTGGCTATTCATGAAAAATTCATGAAACAAGAGGATTATGATAAAAAAATGAGAGAAGTGGCCAAGGATCAAGCTAACCTTCCTTGTTCACAAGGAATTCCAACATGGAAGGTACTTTACAAAAGTTTTGAAATTATTTTTACCTGCAACATGAGGTAAAACACCTATTTATTAACAAGCCTACTTTCTCAAAATATACAGAGGCAGATGAGATATTCAGAAGGATAATGAAAATTAAGTTACCAGAGGTAGAGAATTGGGAGAAATTGACTGAGGTAGAGGTAAAGCAATCAAAATGTTAAAAATAGTAGTGACATTTTTAAGTGAAAACAGTGACAGTTTTAAGAGTATCTGATCCATGGTAAATTATTAATACCCTTAACCAAGACCTTTTACTTCGGCTGATAAATTAGAATTTCATTTAAGTAAAGCATTAATGAACATGAAATGAACAATTGCATGATGTAAGAAGAGGAACATAAATGTTAAGATCAACAATCAT
Organism: Pinus albicaulis; assembly: GCA_034641835.2. Taxonomy (NCBI): domain Eukaryota; kingdom Viridiplantae; phylum Streptophyta; class Pinopsida; order Pinales; family Pinaceae; genus Pinus; species Pinus albicaulis. The sequence continues at coordinate 262,719,736 of CM076573.1, forward strand.
AAGAACATGTCGTTTGATAACAGAGTTCGTCCAGCAGGGACTACATCTCCAGGCCTCAGTGTCAATATGGTGTCGGCCACTGCATTATGTGTTGTAAGAAGAATATGTACATGGATTTTCTTTCCTATGACATACAAGGAAAAATTCCCTCACGCAGGAGTGGTTGGAATTCTTTAAGAGATGTTCCACTGTGGAACTCTCATACATAAAGAAAGACTCCTATCAGTATGACAATAGTTCACATGTAATAACTATGAGTATCTCACCAATCTTAGCAAACAAGAGATCTCAAACAACACACATATGAAGTTGAGCATCCCGCCAATATGGCATAAAAGGGATCTCATACATAACACAAATCCATAGCTGAAAGTAAATCAATAACAAAATAAGGCAAGATCCCACAACTCATGTATCAACCAGGATCTGAAAGAAATAATGCATCTCAAAGAGAGAGAAATGAAGAAGTACATGAAACCCACATCATATACCTCGTGCTAACATTTGCTGAAGGCTGAGCTACTTTGCGGCTAAATCTGAAAAAACCATCAATCTTGTGGCATCGAAAAATGTGAAAAATTACAAAAAGTGGCTAAAAAATTAAAAACTAAGATGAAGAAACTGAGCACGCCATCAGACTCGTGGCATCGAGTAGTGCAAAAAAGAGATAAAATTTGTCTCATTTGGACAAAGTCAAAATTTCGCCCTTCTGAAAGTTGGGCTCAATCAAGGCTCCACCTGTCTCTTTTCTGGCTCATGGTTCCACATGACCTGCAATAAAAAATTCCCCTAAACCTCAAATTCCATGCATGCTCCGCTCCTCCATGGCCTTCATGCATCTGAAGACTGAATGTTTATATGCATTTTATTAGGTAGGTCTGACAGTTTGGTGTAATGGTAAATTGAGAAATTCGTTGAGGAGGGGTCGGGGGGTCAAATCCCACCCCTCCATACTTGGCATATATATATTTTTTTAACCCAATAAATATAATTTAAACGGGGGTCGGGCCTACCTTAGGTGGCCTGCCCCACCAACTCTGCATACACATTAACATTGATATGGTTGAACATATATCATATACGTTCTATTGTTTAATACATAACCTTTATATGTTATATATATATATATATATATATATATATATATATATATATACGTTGTACGTTGGGAGGTTGCATGGCTTATTTTATGATTTGGGCCACCCGTGGAGTGGGTCGGCCTTTGAGGCCGGGTGGGTTCGATTCCCACCGACCCATATATATATATATATATATATATATATATATATATATATATATATATATAGTGCCATATGTGGAGTAGTCCATGGGGTTCATGGCCTGTGTGACCACATTTATTGGTCGGGTGGTGTGACTGGTGGCCCCGCCACTTTTTTTAATAAAAAAATTGTTTAATTAAAAAAATATGAACATTTTTGAAAATTCAGTTTTGGACCGAAGGAGTCATTTTAAGGATCTCATAAATTCACTCGAAATATGGTCGGAGTTCGCCGGATTTGGCCGGAATTTGGTGGCTAGGTTTCATCAAAATTGCGTCCTCCTTACTCTGTACAGTAATCCAAGTCAACCCTGAACTTTGACCGCTCCTAACTTTAGCACACGAGATCGAGTTGAAGAACCATTCACACCACCGTGATCAGGACGACGATATCTACAACCTGAACTTGGTTCGAAAACAATCTGAAAACTTTGATTTTTGAGTCCTTTGTGCTGATCCACTTGTACTTGTACCTGTTTAATCCACCTGGATCAGTATCAGGGTTAAAGCATATCAAGTGAAAGTCAGATTTAAAGTCAAAATAGAGATGATAAATCAGAGTGAAATATTGTCAGCTTAAAGGACACTCCACTGCCTAACAAACAACCTTCGTTGAGCAAACATCAAAGAGACAAATCAAAAAAAAATTAAAGACAAAAAACAACAAATTTAATGAAAGCAGGGACATCTTGCATTAGTTAGATAGCTCTCTCTATCTTCTTGCATGAAGATATTTATTTTTTCATTAATAATTCCTAAGTTTGTTGGGGATATTTTGTAATATTTTTTTTATAAATACTTCACATTTCGAAGTATTGAGTGTGGATGAATTACTAAACATTTCCATAGTTGTACTAAGCTGAAACCTAAGGGTTCTTTGTACCATTTTCAAGTCAGCATACTGGATTAAGAAATAAAGTGATCATATTACACAATTCATGTTTTGAGCCACATTAGTGAATTATTCTCAAATTTTCTTTGTTTTTATCTGATTTTTTCACAATACTTGCATGTTTTTCTAAATCTAAATGTAGTATCCCAAAATGGGAACTGTCAGCAAGGCATAACTGAAAAATGAATTTTCCAGGAATGTCTTCTACAAGATTTGAAACCAGCACTTGTATCCCTTATATCTGAGTATCTAAGTCCTAAATCCAAGAGGATATCAAAAACAAATCCTTCTAGGTGGGTTAAACAGATCTCCCACACCTAGTTTGCTTGAAAAATGCCCCAAAGGCGACTGCAGCAAAAACAAATAATTCTTCTCAGAAAATAATGTAGTTTCACTGAAGAAAAGACTTAAGTTGATATGGAAGTTCAAATATCAGAATTATAATAGTAAATCAGATTTACATTACAGCCCATACATTGTACATGAGAAAGAATAAGACTATACAAGAAAAATCCTCATAAATGAGGTGCTACAACGACAAGAAAACTCTGCATAAACCTGATAGCGTTATTTTAATGGGCTAAAGCAGCAGTTTATTAATACTAAAATCTAGAATGATATGTACATAAAAATATAGATCTAATTCAAATCTGTGTACAAGATATTCTCATCTATACATTCCCCTTGGGGTTTTGTGCAAAACATGAAGCACAGAGAGTAGATCTGAGATCTATAGTTGTAGATCTGCAGAAATATCCAGAAATTTCTGAATCATAAAATAGAACAGTAGATCAGATATTAAACAAACATGGATTGGATGGCCAATCCATGGATCACCTCAGTGAGAGGAAGAATCCTAACACCGGAGATCTCTCCTCCAAAATGCAGACAAAACACCCTGCAACTGCAAGCTTGAAAATAATGCAGTTCAGGGATATAAACTACGTTGTAGGCTCTGAGAATGATTTTGCCTGATGCCAGAGTCTAAATCTGAAGCTAAACAACTAATGCACTCTTCCATGAGGTTAAAAGACACACTCACTGAGAAGAGGCACTAGTATAATCTAGATCTGAGCAGATTTAGTATTTCCACTTGCCGCAACTCACAAGGACAACCCAACCCTCAACAGGATCAACGCTGTAGGTGTAAGGTGAATCTTGGCCCAAGCCTGATAGCGGACAAGACAAACAAGGCTCCTCCAAGAGCTACTCAAGGAAGGAGGTGGGATTCCTAAAAAGGAAAGCCCCCAATGAGGAATGTCTCAGTAGAAAATACCTTCAGAAATAATATCTTCAACAACCCCTTCATGCTGCTCTCCTCTTCATTTTATAATATTGGAGTCTTGTCAAACCTTAAACCACTTCATTAGTTTAGCCCCTTTCACATGTAGAACCTCCATCTAGAACTGCACTGTGCCTCAAGGAGGTTCAATGCATCTAGACTGTGCTGTAGATATGGTCATGGTTGACTTGGTCAAGTGATAAACCTCTTTCACACTCAAGTGTGTTTTATAAAATGGCCCAGATTTAGCCATGTTCACATTGGGCATTGATTTTTTTGTTATTTTTAGGAGTTTTACATGTCCTCCTTTACATTTTATTCATCAACATGAAATGAAAAACAAAACAAGGAAAAATAGAATATTCCCATTAGCTTGGGCTAATTGGGAATATTACAGTCCTCCCCTCCAAGATGTTTCTTGTCCTCAAGAAACTAATAAGGTGAGTGCTGTAAAATCTCCCCTTCTTCTCTTGTGGCCCCCTCATCCAATAATCTCCACCATTGCTTCAGATTTTTTGCAATAGTTCTGTCTTCCAATGGTCCCTCCCCAATGTGCAAGCTAGCCTTTGGTGAATAAACCCAATGGCTCTCATCATGAAGAAATGGAAGGTCTATGTGGAAACCTTCTTGCTGATCCATGGCCCCCTCAAGATAGAGGTGATGACAATCATGGGAAATTTCATCATCCATGAAAGACTCCCATCTCCATGCTATCATCCAAATGAAGTGGATCACCTCCCAGCATGGCAATCCATAGAAAAACTCCTCCCCAATACATATGAGAGGCATGTCCCAAACAAACATATGGCTCACCCTACAAAGAAACAAGTGGTCTACCGTAGTGTCCATATAATAACTCATGCTCCCATTGAATCATGTAGTGCAAAAAGTGTGGGAAAATCCTTTTCCCAAGGACACATTCAACAAATGTGTCTCCCCTCCATCCATGTTCCAAACATATACAAGAAACATTTCATCATATGGAATTAGAATTAGAGTCATGCTAGCTGCCATGTGCAATAATGGAGAAGGACAATGGTCCCTCAAGTGCAACCAACATATTTTTACTCCTAACTGCCTTTGAATATGATATGACAAGTGTTCTCCCCAAAACTTGCTTGCTGCCCCATCCTTCTTGCATGATTGTAGAAAATGCATGATAGTTGGTGTAAAGGAATCACACCATGAAGAGTATATCATCCCTCCAATACCTCCCAAGGAATGGTCAACATCACTATTGTTCATGGCCCAAAGTGGCTCATGAAGCCCATAAGAAAAGGTGCCCCCTCTTGGAGCCAAGATCTACACATGAGTGTTAGGAAAATGCAAGTATACAATAAATATATCATGAATTTCAGCAATGCAATGTTTATCATACACTTGTTTCAAATCAGCAAAGTAGCTCATGGATGAGCTCCCTCTCACACTCGATGAATAAGGAGGTGGTAATGATAACTCTTCCCAAGAGTTATGTTCCTCCTCAACCAGCAATTGATCCATGCACTTCCTCATATGAGAGTTCACATCCTCTTTGAAGTTCTCCCACATGAATCCATCTAAGATAGTATGATATGACTTAATGAAACCAGTGGGTTTTGAAAGTAGGATTTCATAGGCTGTATTAAGTAGTTCCTCCTTGAGCTTCAAGTCTCTAGCAAAATATATCTGATCATGGGAATAAATGACTCCCTCAAATACCTTATACCTCCCATATGTCATTTTCCCATCAAGAACCTTACATGTGAAAAGGTCTTTGGAATATTCCATCAAAAGTTGGGAATCCCAATTTGGATCTAGGGTCCCCAATAATGATAGCGTTGTAGACATATGCAATGTAGCCCTTTTCATAGCATGGCTATCTTCCTTGACATGCTTGATGTCAAAGTCACATGTTGGAGTAATACCAACTTCATTTTGCTGCCTCCTTCGCAACTGATCTTGCTCAAGACAATATTGAATTAGATGGAAGTCAACCTCCCCTTGGAAAGTCCTTGTCTTCCAAAACTTCCTCAATGTAGCCCATGCATGCAAGAGTGTTGATATCCCCTTATCATGTTTAGAAATATCCTTTGTGAAAGAAAATATTATTGGCTTCCCCAAATATAGGGAGTTGCCACATGACATCATGACCATGCCATCATAGAATTCTGAATTCTCCCTTTTCAGTGCAAATAACCGAGAGGGAGATAGCAATGTCCAATCTAGAAAATTGATGATATATCTTTTGAATCCATGAAAGATTCTCTGCACTGTGCTAGTTTCTCCCAAAGCTCCCTCCTTAGACAAGTAAGCATATCCTACCCATAGTTGAGAGAACACTTTAGTTTTCCCCCCATCAGAAGGTCTTCCTGGTGGAATGCCTCCATGTAAAGAGACATCAAGGCATAGAGCAGAATGTGTATATGTATGGACAAATTTGTCCTTGCCTTCCATGCACAGATCCTTCTTCCTTCTTTGTGCATCATACCTCTGAAGCAGAGAGGGGGATATTCTCCTCATCAAGTGATGCTTGCCCTCCTCTGGTCCTTCTTCTATCTTCAAGATCTCACCATTTGATGGTGATGGCACATGATGAACATGGGTTGTGCCCCAATCTCCATATATGGGATTCTTTGGAACTTCTTGCAAGAGTGCAAGAGTTCCTCTCCTTGGAGCCATTTCCCCTTCTTCCTCTCCATGAGGATATATATGTGCCCTTGTCTTGACTACGCTGACAGCCTCAGCCTCCTCTTCCTTGATCTTGCAAGACCCTTGGAAGTTCAAGTGATTTTCTCCCTTTAGCACACCTCCTCCCTTCCTCTTCGTGAAGAAGTTGCTGACAGAATGTTTTAGATTTGGTGATATGGCTGAGTGCACATATCCATGAGATGAGGACTTAGAACTTTCCTCATGTATAGATCTTATAGATCTTGTTGAGGGATCTTCCTGCTCTTCCCTCATTTCTTTGATGTCTTTTCTGATACCTTGCAGAGCTTGAGATAGAATTTTTGTGAACCTATTTTCTCCAGACAAAAAGGTTTTGCTCTGGTTTCTCTTGTAGATCTCCTCCTCCCCAAGAGAATACTCCACAATGCTTGAAGCTCACAGGCTGAGCCAAGGAAGTTCCTTTGATACCATTATAGTATCCCAAAATGGGAACTGTCAGCAAGGTATGACTGGAAAATGCATTTTCCAGAAATGGCTGCTACAGGATTTGAAACCAGCACTTGGATCCCTTAGAACTAAGTATCTAAGTCCTAAATCCAATAGGATATAAAAAACAAATCCTTCTAGGTGGGTTAAATAGATCTCCCACACCTAGTTTTCTTGAAAAATGCCCCAAAGGGGACTGCAGCAACAACAAACAATTCTGCTCTCAAAATAGCGCAGTTTCACTGAAGAAAATTAGTAGGCCAATATGGAGGTTCAAATATCAGAATTATAACAGTAAATCAGATTTACATTACAGCCCATGCATTGTACAAGAGAAAGAATAAGACTATACAGGAAAAATCCTCAGAAATGAGGTGCTACAACCACAAGAAAACTCTTCATAAACTAACAGTGTTATTTTAATGGGTTGAAGTAGTAGTTTATTAATACTTAGAAATAGAGAAAATCTGTACATAAAAATATAGATCTAATTTATATCTGTGTACAAGAGATGCTCATCTATACATTCCCCTTAGGGTTTTGTGAAAAACATGAAGCACAGAGAGTAGATCTGAGATCTAGAGTTGCAGATCTACAGAAATATCCAAAAATTCTTGAATCATAAAATAGAACAGCATATCAGATATGAAACAAACATGGATTGGATGGCCAATCCATGGATCACCTCAGTGAGAGGAAGAATCCTAACACCGGAGATCTCTCCTCCAAAATGCAGAAAAAACACCCTACAACTGTAAGCTTGCAAATAACGTAGTTCAGTGATAGAAACTGCATTGTAGGCTCTGAGAATGATTTTTCTTGATGCCAGAGTCTGAATCTGAAGCTCAACAGCTAATTCACTCTTCCAGGAGGTTAAAAGACACACTTACTGAGAAGAGGCACTAGTATAATCTAGATCTGAGCAGATCTAGTATTTCCACTTGCTGCAGCTCACAAGGACAACCCAACCCTCAAAAAGATCAGCAATGTAGGTGTAAGATGAAGCTTGGCCCAAGCCTTATAGTGGACAAGACAAACAAGGCTCCTCCAAGAGCTGCTCAAGGAAGGAGGTCGAATTCCTAAATAGGAAAACCCCCAATGAGGAATGTCTGAGCAGAAAATACATTCAGAAATAATATCTTCAAAAACCCCTTCATGCTGCTCTCCTCTTCCTTTTATAAGATTGGATTCTTGTCAAACCCTAAAACACTTCATTAGTTTAGCCCCTTTCACATGTAGAACCTCCATCTAGAACTGCATTGTGCCTCAAGGAGGTTCAATGCATCTAGACTGTGCTGTAGATATGGTCATGGTTGACTTGGTCAAGTGATCAACCTCTTTCACACTCAAGTGTGTTTTATAAAATGGTCCAGATTTAGCCATGTTCACATTGGGCATTGATTTATTTTGTTATTTTCAGGATTTTTACATGTCCTCCTTTACATTTTATTCATCAAAAAGAAATGCAAAACAAAACGAGGAAAAATATAATATTCCCATTAGCTTGGGCTAATTGGGAATATTACACTAAATGTATAACAAGAATGTTATTTCAGAATATGTTTAAAAGCCCTTTGTTTTGAACTGTTATGTCATTTACATGTTTTCAACTGATATCAATATTAGGGAATTCTTAATTTCTCCATAGTTTCGATAGACCTCTATCTTTTTAGTCATTATCTGGATTTGAAAATTCTTAATTTCTCTCTCATCCCGATTGAAACCATTTTCACCATCGACCTAAGGATTTGAAGTAATTCAACTATCTTGCCCTGTGAAAACTCCCCTTTGAAACCTTGTTTTTGATCTGACTTGATACATTGACTCAATTAGCCAGAATTATATGAATTATATGAATTACAATAGTTACAATTAGAATCTAGAGAGTCATTTGATTATAAGAAAGGTTATGAGTTTGCCATTAATGGAGTTCACAAGCTATATAACCTTAGGAGTAAGAAAAATGTAGAAGCCCCTACCAAGAAATCTGCCAAAAATCAGACAAAGAAAACAGTAGAAGCTCCTACAACCAAAGTACTACAAATCCTCCCTAGGGAAACCTAGCAAAATTCTAGTTTAAATTACAAAAATTCAAATCCTAATCAAAAAATTTCTAGTCCTAAAATTGTACCCAGTCCTAAAATTGTTGCATTACATATATTGATGTTCAAACATCAACTGATCCACAAAAATCTACTACTGTTAAGACAACAACTTCTACTAAAAAAATAATTTTTGGTCCTAAAACATCTGCTACTGATCCAAAATCAACTGATCCTAAAACAATTGGTGCTAAAACAATTGCTGAAACTTCCAAAACTACTAAAGTTACCACTACAACTCAAACTATCCCTTAAAAAAGATAAAAAACAGTAAAAGAGTGGAAATACAAACGTAAAATGAAAAACCAACTGTAGAAAAAGAAGAGAAACACACACAAAATGCAGTTAGTAAAGAAGAAGTCATTCAGTTAGGAAAAACACAACCAACATTTAACATCCAAACTAAAATTGCCAAACTGAAGATACAAATTCCTTTAATAGAATTGGTAAAGTATGATTTATATAAATTACAGATCACTGACACCTTGAACATGAATGAAGGAGAAAACTCTTTAGTTTGAGTGATGACCAAGCAGAACTAATATTTTGTCTTGAGGTAAATGGAAAACACCAAGAAGGAGGAGTTCCTCCTTTCTACATTAGCTTGACTATTTATGATCAATTTTTACATAATTCTATGCTAGACTCAGGAGCCTCACATAACTTAATGCTAAAAGCCATTATGGAAACTTTGAATTTAGACATTACTAGACCTTATAAAGATATTTTCTCATTTGATTCAAGTAAAGTGAAATATCTGGGCTTAATCAAAGATTTATGTGTCACTCTAGTCCAATACCTTGGAAAAAGTAGAGTCATGGATATTGTAGTAGCCGACATCCCTCCAAAGTAGGGAATGTTGTTATCTCGCTCATGGGGAGAAAAAATGTAGGGATCTCTACAATTAGACATGTCTTATGCTACTATTTCAGTATTTGGTGAAACTGAGAAACTTTACAGAGAGACTTTAATGAAGTACATGGTTGGTAGTGTAGAAAGACCTCAAAATTATCCCATTTATTCTACACCTACTGATATGGAATATTTCATTTTATGTAATTTAGAAACTGGAATAGAGACCAACACAAAAAGAAAGAACTAGACAGTGAGAACATATTTTATGAATCAATGTGGCACCTAGACTTTGATGGTTCTAGTGAACAAATTAGGAGCAGGAGCGGGATTTTGGACTCATAACATGGAAAAAAATCATTCAGAAGGTCATACTTTTAGATTAAACTTCAAATTTACAAACAACATGACAAAGTATGAAGCTCTAATCTTAGGACTATAGATTGTCAGAAATTTAGGAGGAAAAAGAGTTTCTATCATGGGAGATTCTGACTTAATTGTATAACAAATTAGAGGAGAATATTTTGTATATAATCCTAGATTAAGCCAATATAGAGAAACAGTTTTAGATCTGATCAAAAAATTGTTTGAATGTGACTTTGCTATAATTCCTAGAAAATGAAACATACAAGCACACAGTTTAGCAACTTTTGCTAGCACCTGCAGTCTGCCTTTTCAGTCAAATCACCAATATACAACAGAGGTAAGACACAGGCCCACTATACTAGACAAGTTAAAATATTGGCAATCTTTTACACAGGATACTCAAATCTATCACTTCATGAATTCTGAGGGAAAATCCCAGAATTGTAACATAGATACGAATTGTACAGTCGATGATAAAATAGACAGTGCTATAGATGTAAATAATTTAGATTTTATTGAACCCACTAAATTTACTCAAGTAGAAATAGGTAAACTAGAAAAGGTAGAAATAGAATAATTAGTAGACGATGATTCTAACATTTTAAACCTTAAGAATAACTTTTTACCCAAGGGATTAGCCTCATTAGAAGATATTTTTTATTCAAATGACGTTGCAAGAAAACCAAATATGGAACCATTAAGATTAGATATAGAAGAATGCAATATATGAATAGAACAAAGGCCCAGAATAATCAAACTTTCCAAAGCATTACCTCAAGATGAAAAAATGAAATACATAGCTTTGTTTAAGGAATTTTAGGATGTATTTGAATGGATTTATGAAGACCTAAAATATTATGACACTAGCGTAATACAACACAAAATACCTATCAAAGAAGATAAACAATCCTTCAAACAGAAGCTTAGAAGAATTGATCCAATTTTAATGGCTTTGATTGAAAAGGAGGTAAATAGGATGTATGAAGGTTAGATAATTGCACCTATAAGATACTTTGATTGGGTTTCAAACTTAGTTCCCATCAAGAAGAAAACAGGGGAAATTAGACTTTGTGTTGATTTCTAGAATTTAAATAAGGTGTACCTAAAAGATAACTACCCTCTCCCTAATATGGATCATATTTTACAGAGAGTGGTTGCTTCATCCAGGATTTCATTACTTGATGGATTCTCTGGGTATAATCTGATCTTATTTCAGCCAGAAGACCAACCAATGATAACATTTACTACTCCCTGGGGTACTTTCAGGTATTTGAAAATTCTTTTTGGATTAATGAATGCAGGAGAAACTTTCCAGAGAGCTATGGATATAGATTTTTCCAAAGAACTTCATGATTTTCTTTTAATTTATCTAGATGATATAACTGTATTTTCAAAAACTGACAATGAAAATCTAGATCATCTGGGACAAGTGTTTATCAAATGCAGGAAATTTTGTATTTCTTTGAATCCCAAGAAGACCCTCTTTGAACTTGAAGAAGGTAAAATATTAGGGCACATAATATCAAAAGAGGGAATTAGGATAGACCTAGCTATAATAGAGGCCATTTTGAACCTAATCCAGCCTAGAAATATTAAGGAATTTCAGACTTTCTTAGGTAAAATCAATTTTCTCAGAAGATTCATTTCAAACTTAGCAGAAATAATTAGAGAACTCAATAACATGTTGAAGAAAGACTCAGCACTTAAATGAACAGTAGAGGCCAAAAAATCCTTTGAATCAATAAAACAAGCCCTTACAAGAACACCAGTCCTAATAAGTCCCAATTTCAAAAATGATTTTATTATTTTTGTTTTGCTTCAGAACATACTATTGCTATAGTCTTACTGCAAAAGAATGATCAGGGCTATGAACAACCCATTTCTTTTTTCAGCAAATCACTTAGAGATGCTGCACTGAAGTATAACATAATGGAAAATCAGGAACTAGCTTTAGTGAAGGCTATCAAAGATTTTAGAGTGTACATCTTGTATTCACACATAATAGAATATGTTCCAAATTCAGTAGTAAAGGACATTCTGACTCAGAATGGGCCTAATGGTAAGAGAGGAAAATGGATTTTCACCATTTTGGAATATGACATGGAAATTAGGCCCACCAAACTCATTAAAGGCCAAGTTTTAGCCAAAGTCATGTATAAATAAAACTTTCATGCCTTAGATATAAATTTTATTGCCCAAATAGATGATCAGGAAGAGATGGCGACTCCACAGATAAGTGAAGCATTTTTAGATTCACCATGGTATGTAGATATCATATTTATATTACTAAACTTACAAGCTCCTCCTGGATTATCAAGAACTAAAGCTATATTTTTAAATTTAAAGGAAATAAAAGTTTGTATCATAGATAATGCTCTTTTTTGGAAAGATCATGGTGACATTTTATTGAATTTTTTACTTAGATATGAAGCTAACAAAGTTATGGAAGAATTTCATTTAAGTGACTGTGGAGGACACCTTTACTTGAAGTCAACTGCAGATAAAATAATTAGGGTTGGTTTTTACTGGCCTACACTTTTTTCACATGTAAGAAAGTATGTGACCTCCTGTCACAAATGCTAGAACTTTGAAGGGAAGAAAAAGTTGTTACCTTTAACCCTTAAACCCATCTCCACAGAAATGTATTTTCAGCAATGCAGTCTAGACTTCATTGGTGAAATTCACCCACCATCCTCAGCCCAACACAAATGGGTTTTTATAGCCATAGACTATTTCACCAAGTGGATAGAAGCCATTCCTTCTAGACAAGCCACTGATTCTGTCATATTCTCATTCCTATAAAACAATATACTATCTAGATTTAGATGCCCCCAAAAGCTCATTACTAATAATTTAGATTCTTTCAAGTCTAAGAAAATGATTGACTTTTGTAATAAATACCAAATTAGCCTTGGCCATTCCGTTGCTTATTACCCTCAAGGTAATGGTCTTGCTGGATCCTCCAATAAAAGCCTTGTTAATATCATCCAAGAACTACTATAAGACAATAAAAATACCTAGAACAAAAGGTTAGTTAATACCTTATGGGCAGATAGAATCACCACAAAGAAGTCCATTGGTACATCCCCTTATCAGCTTGTATATGGGATGGACATTGTTTTTCCATCCTCTTTAGGAGTGACAGTGATGATGATGATCCAAGAACTACAGGTAGAAACCAATGATATCCAGAGAAGGATAAATCAGACCATACACTTGCAGCAAACTAGGGAAGAATTCTATGTCAAGTATTAAGTTGTCCAAGATAAGATTAAAAATATATTTGACGAAAAGACAAAGGAAGATGATTTTTACATAGGTGACAAAGTTCTTAAGTGGGATTGTAGGAGAGAAGAGAAAGGTAAACATCGTAAATTTGATTTCCTATGGAAATTTCCCTATGTTATTTATGGTTATAGAGGTAACAATGCATTCTTTTTTAAGAAGTTGGATGGATCAAATATGCTAGGTGGACCTATCAATGGTAGAATGTTGAAGCATTACTATTCCCCTGATTAACATTAACTCACTTTGTTTACTTTACTCATTGTACATAACATTGCAGAGTTTAGATTGGATTGGATGTTTTTATTCAAATTTGAAGCTCGAAGAGAAGACCCTAAGCTTTGAAAGATAAAATATCATTAGTATGAATAATGCAGAGCTCATAAAAAAGTTTCAAGGCAAGCACAATAAAAAAATTCAAGGCTACTGATCTTAAAGTTCTTGAAAATTCACGAGGAAATATCATCCCCATGTGGAGCCACTGTTAGGGTCCTATAATAATAGGATTCATAATTTTGAATTGACTATGATTAGTCTTGTAGCATGTACATACTTTGATTTCTGCAAATTTTTTTCCCATATTAAAAATAAAAAATGTAAAGAGGGTAAAAGTCTTAAAAGAAAAATCAAAGGACTGAAAGAAAAAGGATAAAAAAGAATATAAAAAATGAACCCCAAAAAAAGAGAGTTAAAAATAGATCATGAAAGTGATGCAAAGTCAAATGCCACTACTTTTTACTTTTTACTGCAAAATAAGATTGTGTGCAGCTTGTTAAAAATTCCACAATCCATGAAGGTCAAAGTGCTTAATCTTGACCTTTCATGATTTAAATTTCATGTTGATAGATAGAGAATAAAGATCGAGCCAAATAGTCTAATCTTGGTAGATCAGGTAGTTAGGTAGAGAATAATAAGGAGCTAAATAGTTTAATCTGAGCCCTTGGAAGTAATAAGGTTAGAATTAGATAGTTTGTTGTTAAAAGGAAAATAATAAGGGTTTGAAAGCTCAAATGCGCCCAAATAAATGAAGAAAAAATGTTAGGGTAGCTAATGGGTAGGCAGAAGCAGTTTCATAAGGCATGGATAGCATAAATTGGTCATTTCATATTTACTAATTTCCCTTCAAAATCATTTCCCTTGTAAAAATACCCCTTCACCTTCATTTTTATTCTTTTCCCTTACTTCACTCTTTTTCCCCTACCAAAATCCCTTTTGCTAAGTTAAAATGAATATTTTCCTTTGGAAAAGTAAAATTCCTTTATCAATTTTGATTTCATTCATAAATACCCCCTAAAATACACTTATTCTGAGTTTCAAGTTTAAAATATTAATATTGGACCCCATTATGAAAATCCCACCTCGATATTAAGTTTTAACACTATCCTTAGTGTATTTTAAAAAACCCACACTTATTAACATTTCAGTGTATATTATTAATATTTAAACTTTATTTATTAATTCCGTTAAAATACACATAAACCCCGTATATATTAATTCCTCACTTATACACATTTCCCAGCCCATTATTTTTATATAACCTATAGTTTAAATTCCTCACATTTTTTATATATATTTGGGCCCACTTATTATTTTCGTACCTATTATAAACCCTGACCATATATCGCCTATATCGCATCACCCACATTAACTTAGGACCGGGCCCCATGCCTATCTAATCCCAGATAGTTTATTCCAATTGGCTCATCCGTTAGATCTAGATTGACCAGATCTAACGACCAGTAATCATTTTCGCATCCCCGAAAGCCTGACATTTAACTATCCCAAGAACTTGTGAAATGCATGGTTTTCGGAGCCCCTCTGTTGGCTACATGGCAAATTTCTATTGCATCACATCCCTCCAAATTATACCACCTAACACCTTTCACCCATGCAAAAACCACTCGGTTGTATTCTTTCCCGTTGAAAAAACCATATCGCCCATTTGAATTAACACCGCACATTCAATGCTAATCATTTTTGGTTAAAAACCCATATAGATGCCCTTTCCAAGCCTTTTTACCATCTTTTATGTTATCTTTCGCGCAGAAGAAGTATTTCTGACCTGTTTTCAAGCTAATACACTGGTTCCAACATATTATTTAGCCCAATTCAACCATAATTCAACACTCTTTGCTGCTAAAGGCACTACACGACCAATCCGAAGCCTTATAAATACCAAAATAGCTTCAGAGAACATCCGCTACCTCAGAAACCTTCTACAAACCAAAATCTTCATTTTCTCCAAGTATTCCTCAGTGCTTAGGCTAATACTTACAACAAAAAAGAAGTATTAAATAATCAAACCTATTAAAATCCTTTACAGATGAAAGGAAATCCCTGTAGCTTCCCAAATCCTTTTTTTGCAGACCCTAGGCATATGCTTACAAAATTCTAAGGTCCTAAGACTGTTTTTGGTCATAGAGAATACAATTTGATCAATTAAAGTATTTTAGAGTAGAGGATAACCCTTGTTTCATTTCAAACCCTTCTACAGACTATAATTATCTTTCATAGGTGCTCCTAAAGGCCTAAATCTGTTTTTCTAAGTCAAAGGAGTAATCAATTGATAAAAATTAATAAACAATCACTTCCAAAGGTATTGTAACTATAAATCCCCTACAACCTCCAGTTGTAGATGTAGAGGATACCCTCTTGGCAGACAAATATTTTAAAATTAGTGACCCTATCACTAAATTCAACCTTCTTGAGCTCCACTGATGGAGCCATGACAAATCTATTGACCAAGCTGATGAGGTTTTTATCTGGGAGTCCAATTTTCCTATGTATGTTGTCCCACATACCTTCCAGTGTCCAGAAGTGATCAAACTTTGTCAATATTGCTATTTCCCTAACCAAAGAGCCATTATAACCCTTGAAAATAAATTCTGTTCACCATCACAACTAAGTCAATTAACCAAATGTTGTAGATCCAAACTAGACCAAATGAAACCCCTTTGTCTATTGAGGCCCTTGCACAGTTATACCTAAATATGGACTTCGCCAAGAGGTTCCATATATTTCAGACATTCATTCCTTCATCTGTAGAGACTCCCAAGACAAATCCTCTTTACCCATCTGCAATATTTTCTGAGAGAACCGGATATATCATTAGCATGTTGTCTTTTATTCTAGGTTATTTCACAGATGAGCATGTTGATGCTTCAATACTAGGTTTCTTGTCTACTTTCACACCTGGTCAGCCTCCTGCTACCATTTTCAATTCTGCCCAGTACCTTGCTGATACTATGCATGAACAAATTATTAAAAAACCTGAAGAAGGTGTCTTCAAGTATTCATCAGTCCTATTCCACATGTTTTTTTACTTCCAGTCTAAAAAAATTTCCCTCAACATTAAAAAACTTGATGTTGAAGGTAACCCACAGTTAGTTATATTTTGGACTCCATTAATAAAAAAGAACTCCACATAGTCCACCTATATAGAATTCATTGATTCTTTCATGCATCCTATGGTCAACATGCTGAACAACAGCAGTCAACCAAGAATTAGTGAGGAAATTAAGAAGGTCCTACAATTATCAGAGCATAGTAGGACTGGAGATTGGTACGTATATCAAAACCATACATATATTAGGGTATATGGATCTAATCTTCTTCCATATAAATTGCCCAAATACCTCCCCATAAGGTTATTTTCCCTTTAGTATATCAGGCAGATCCTTAATTCTGATGGAATTAATTTCTTGGCAGCCAAAAAGAAAACATTGTTCAAAATAAAAAATCAGGATGGCCCTTATATTTGCAACAGTAGAGATGCAAGTCCACGGGCAGAAAAGTATTTACAGGAGTTTAAATTCAATCAAAGTTTTCAGTGGTATTATGATCCTCTAGGAGTAATAAACAAATTGAGAGTTAAATGTCAATTAACTCCTTATGTGCATGAGTCCAAGCCAGATATTGAAAAATACTCCAATCAGTCTCAATGGTTGGAGAGCACTTTGACAGAGGCAGATAAGCAAGGTGATACTAGTCAAATCTTGCAGACTCCAGCCCAAGAAGATAGGAACTCAAAAAGAGTTAGAGAAGAAGGATAATACACTGCGGAGAATACCACTGAAACCAAATTTAAATTTATGTACAGGAAGAATCCCAAAATTAAATCCTGTCAATCAATAAATAGAAACAATTAAGGTAATTGACATAGATACAGTGGTGAAAGATAATGCTCCCCCTGCAGTTTCTGAAGAAACTCACCAACCTTCAACCTCAAAAACTCAAATGATTCAGAAGCAGCACAGTATTGAAGTCTCCTCATCTAGCAAACCAGTAGAAAAAGAGATGGACATTATGCAGAAGTATAAAGAGATAAAGATTAGAAATGAAGCCTTAAAGGTTGATACATACACACAGTACTGGAAGTAGTCACCAAGTGATCACAATAGATTAATTTCTGCATTTGACTACAAAACTAGGAAAATGAAGATGACCTTCTTACAGTCAAAAGTAAATCATCCCAAATCATCAGCTGATTATAAAAAGAAATCCAATGAAGTTCAAGCAGAAGATATTCATCCAATTGAACAAATAGAATTGCACGAAAAAGTTGGTGAAATGATTTATTCAACCATGAAAAATAAAGCCATGAGTGTACAGAAGCTCCAAAACAATCTTGGGAACATTAGAGATCAGATCAAATTAGAAAAGGCATCCTCACAGTCTAAGGATAATAGAATGAAATGACTAGAGGATTTGGTTATTGAAGTGGGATATGATCCTAATAATGTCAAAATTGCAGATGAACTGACAAAAAATTAAAATGCAAACATTGCTACATTAAAGGAGCAACTAAAATTGCCTCCTACTGAACATCCTCAGGTAAAGAAAGCATTAAAGTGTCCAAACTAGAAAGACGAGATGATGAATCTCATTTTTCAGCTCACTGCCCAAATAAAAGAAATGGAGAATGAAATGGACAAGTTGGTCGAGGAGAAAAATTCTAGATTAGAAGAAGTTCTTGTCACTATCATTCTTGTAGTCATAATATTTGTTCCATCCACATTAGTAGAATCATTGGCCCCTATAGTCCCAATGGCTACAACACTTCCTGTCACCTCAGCAACAACTTCAGCAATAGAGTAATCTACATCAACATCATAGCCAACTTATGAAGCAAGTAAATTAGTTAAAGCAATGCAGGAAATTTCTATTCAGACAAGTGAAATCAACAGACTTAAAGAACTGCTGAAATTTCTTGAGGGTAAGAAGAAACTTGCTCATATTATGCACAAGAATGAAGAACAGAAAGAAATCAGGTTAACATAGAAATTGAAGAAGTTAGAAAAATATCTAACTCCGAAAGAACCAATGGCACAAGCCAAACAAAAACTATGGGCCAATTTCATTGAATATGTCAATAATATTTTGCCATCAATCCAATTTATTTATGAACAAAAAGATCTCATCAAAGCAGCAGGTGAAGCTATCCAAAAAATCAAAGAAGAACTTGGTAGGAAGCTAGAAGAGGAAACTGAAATAATCAAATTCCTTAATTCCAAGAATAAGAAAGAATTAGAGGAGATTGGATATAGTGACAGGACAGATACCATTCTTGAAGTCAGGAAGGTAATTTCAAAAAGTAATTAATGATTCAAATTGAAGAAAAATGCCAAAACATGGAATTGCCATAACTAGATTTATGAAGAAGTTTGATATTCTGAGACAGAAAGGCCTACTAAATCCTCTTGTTATTCATGAGAAATTGATGAAACAAGAGGATTACAATAAAAAAATGAGAGAAGTGGCCAAGGATCAAGCTAACCTTCCTTCTTCACAAGGAATTCCAACGGGGAAGGTACTTTAGAAATGTTTTGAAAATATTTTTTACCTGCAACATGAGGTAAAACACCTATTTGTTAACAAGCGTACTTTCTCAAAATATTCAGAGGGAGATGAGATATTTAGAAGGATGGTGAAAATTAAGTTACCAGAGGCAGAGAATTGGGATAAATTGACTGATTCACTATGAAGGTAAAACAGTGAACAGAGCAGTCAAAAGGTTAAAAAGAGCAGTGGTAGTTTTAAGTGAAAACAGTGACAATTTTAAGAGTATCAGAGTTAAAGTGTATCAGGTGAAATTTGGATTTAAACTCAAAATAGAGATGATAAATCAGAGTGAAATATTTCCAGTGTAAAATACACTCCACTGCCTAACAAACAACCTTCGTTGAGCAAACATCAAAGAAAAAAATCAGCAACAAATTAAATACAACAAACAACAAATTCAATAAAAGCAGGGACAACTTTCATTATCTAGATAGCTATCTCTGTCTTCTTGAATGAAGATATTTATTTTTCCATGAATAATTCCGAAGTTTGTTTTAGGATATTTTGTAAGATTTTTTGTATAAATACTTCACATATCTAAGTATTGAGTGTGGATGAATTGATAAACATTTCTATAGTTGTACTAAGCTGAAACCTGAGGGTTCTTTGTACCATTTTCATGTCAACAGATTGGATTGAGCAATAAAATGATCATATTACAAGATTCATGTGTTGAGCCACTTCAGTGAAGTATTCTCAAATGTTCTTTGTTTTTATCTAATGTTTTCACAATACTTGCATGTTTTTCTAAATCTAAATGTATAACAAGAATTTTATTTCAGAATATGTTTAAAACACTATGTTTTGAACTGTTATGTGATTAACATGTTTTCTACGGATATCCAGATTAGGGAATTTTTAGTTTCTCCTTAGTTTCGATTGACCTCTATCTTTTCACTCGTTATCCGGATCTAAGAATTCTTAATTGCTATCTCATCCCGATTGAAACCATTTTCATCATCAGCCTAAGGATCTGAAGTAACTTAGATATCTTTCCCTATGAACACTTCCCTTTAGAGCATTGATTATAATATGACTGCTCGATACATTGACTCCATTAGCCCAATTTAATTCAGAATTACATCTATCGATTTGAACTAGTGATTCCACCACCAAATCAAACTCAAAATCAAATCCCAATTAATCCTACATAACTAGTCTAAAATCAACTAAAATCAAGAAAGATAAATCATATAGAGAGAGCCCTCTCTGAGCATTAGGAAGGCTAGATCCTAAGGCTGAAAAGTATGCCTGTGGTTACCTTTAATATTCTTTAACCAAAATATAAACAACCCTTGAGAATTATTGGAGTGATAACATGTAGAACATGAATGCTTGACTTCTTGTTTAGAGTTGTTTGTATATTTTATTTTGTATAGTTTGTTCTCTTTCTTGTTTTGGATGATTTGCAGGTTCCACTTTTAGAAATTGGAGTTGGAACTTGAACTAATAAGTAAGGAGAAGGAGAAATTTTGCATTATATTCCAAGCATTTTCATTTTATATTTCAAACATCTCTAAGGAAAAATATTGTAGTTTTGTCTTGGTTGTTTCTAGACTAAACCACTAGGTCTAGGGTTATTACTTTTGTCCACAAACACAAGTTATCCACCAAACACACTCAAAAATAGGCTTACATGTTGAGAGATTTTATCCCTCTCGGGATTGGTAGATGCACGGTAAAAGTGGGTATGAATCAAAAGGATTATTCTTATTTTATTTTATTATAAAAAAAATAATATAAGAGTTAAACACATATACATTTAAAAAACATGCAACAAGATTTTTAACGATTGAGATTCAGGCCAATTTTATCATGGAGATTTTTAATCTGTAAATATTCTTTTGGAGATTGTTAAAGTGTAAATATACTTTTTTAAGGTACCATGATTCAATAACATGGCTTAGTAAACACATCCCAAAACATCCATAACTCATGTTGATATGACAAATTTTTAATTAATAAGTTTAATTAAAAGGGTAGAGATAAATTTCCACTTTTAGTATGTGACTATTAAGAATATTGAATCCATAGAATCCACTAGTAAGCATATCTCCTTTTTTATAGAGATTTTTGAATTTTAATTCAATCATCAATAATATTTAGATGTATGATAATGATTTAACCTCCACTCAATATTCTATTCTAGTAATAATCATAAATAGAAGGTTGAGATTTATCTCAAAAGTAGTTATGCCCTTTCAATATTTTTAATCTTAACAATGTGAAATTTATCATAAAATATGTGTTTTAATTCCTATCATAGATTGTTGTATATACATTTACGAACAATTTAATTTATCAAATTATCCATAATTAAATTAAAATTCTAAAAACTCTATTCTAAAATCAATATATATATATATATATATATATATATATATATATATATATATTAATAATTATTTAATTTTAGTTTCATATTATTAAATAATTTATTTTCTAAATAAAAAAATTTATAAAATTATTTTAAACTATAAATACTTCTCTGAGAAGAAGATAAAAAAAGAAAAAGAAAAAGAATATATATATATATATATATATATATATATATTTGAAGACATTACGAAATTAATATTTAAAGAAAAAAATGGATAGATTTTATTCACTTTTGGGAATGTTGAAAATATTAAAGTCACCTGCGTACCCTGTGCAGGTAGAAACAAAATACAACAGGGGCAGCAGCAGAAGGTTGAGTGTACACTTCTATGCATTTAATAGAGATGGAGAAAAACCGTAAGGAGGAATTAAATGTTGATGGGCAACAGCCACCATTGCAGAGATAAATTTATGTTTGTATAGGCGTAGCCAAATTTGCAGAGGAAATGAAGACTTTCGTGGTTAAACCACAAAACAACAGAGTTTTATTAAAGAACAGTCTTTTCGGGATTTTAAGCCCTCGCCAACCAAACAGAAAGAGTTTTTTTCAAACGCACCAAATTCATTTTAAGTTTTGAATTGGGCCACGACATATGTGGTCCCCACCTCACTTCATTGCCAATCGCAAATCGCAAATCACAGCAGCTGATTGTTTAAGTGTCTTGTTGATATGAAGGAGTTCTAATGCGATTCAATGTTGCAACATCACACATCGCACATCGCAAAGGAATGATGTTTATCCGCCTTCCGAAATATGTCTTCCACCAATGCCGATGGTGCGATGTGATGTGGTCCCTACCACAATCACTAATCGCACATTGCAACATCAATTAACCATTCCGCCTACCGCATATGATTTCCGCTGATGCGATATCGCCAATGTCGCTCATCACACATCGCATATCGCTTCGCCAATGTTCAAGCCATCCGCAACCATGTTTCGCCAATGCACCGATGCGATATCCGCCATGGGGTCCATCGTACATCGCACAATCACAATCGCAACATCGCAAATTTGTTGCTCAAACCGTTCCGCTCATTCGCCGATAGCTGATCGCCAATTGCGACGTGGGCTTCACTCGTACATCGCGCATATGAAAGTTTTATGTTCCGGCAATGTTTCGTCTATTGTAATTTGTTTTATGTTTTTCATTCCGCCATGCCATATAAAATGAAAAGCCCATAGGCTTATTGTATTGCATCGTATCATGTAATGTTGTATTGTTGTGTAGTGAAAGAGCCCGTAGGTAGAGAAAAACACAGTAAGACCAGAGAGCACTGTTTTGTGCACTTTTGAGAGACAAAGAATATTAGTGAGCACAGCGTCTGTAGCAATCAGTCTAATTTTTTGTAAATCCCTCAGAGGAGAAATAAATTTATCATTTTGTAATAGTTTTATTTATGTTAATGAAATAGAAAGCTATTTTATGCCATCTCTTTCCAGCAGTAAGAAAAATTTATTTTTATTCTCTGTGTTAGAAGGAGAGTATTATTCTCTCAGTTATTATTCTGGAATTATCAGAAATTCCAACATGGTATCAGAGCTTATCCAGGCTCTTTGAAAGGCATCAAAGAAGCTGAAGGAAGAAGAAGATTTGTTGCAGCAGCTCTCCAGCAGCATGAAGGCTCAGCAGAAGTTAAGTCCAGGTATTTCTTAAAAAAATAGAGTTGTTGTTTTTTTTAAAAGAACAGTCCTCAGAGACAGATTTTGTCTTTTAAAGAAGGAAAGACAGTTTGTTTGAAAAAAAACACAGTCAATTTTAGTTCAGAGTTCAGTTTACAAGAAATGGCTGAACCAAGCACTAGTATGAGTATTGGAAATACTTAGCTTCCACAATTTAATAGGAAGAACTATAATTATTGGGCCATTACCATGAAAGCCCTGTTTGTCTCACAGGATTTATGGGAGTTTGTTGAAGACAGTTTTGATGAACAAGTTGATGAGCAGGCCTTTAATGCCTTAACTCAGGTAGAGAAGGATTTATTGAAGACCAATAGGAAGAAGGACTCTAAATCCCTCTTCTATCTCTATCAAGTAGTACATCAGAGTGTGTTTCCAAGGATATTAGCAGATAAGAGATCCAAGGATGCATGGGATACTCTGAAGATAGCCTATCAAGGTATGGAGAAAGTGAAGACAACAAAACTACAATTGCTGAGGAGAGATTCTGAAACTCTCTGTATGAAAGAGTCTAATAACATAGACTCGTTCTTCACACATGTGATTGGGATGGTCACACAGATAAGGTCCCATGGAGAAACACTAGAGGAAAGAAGGATTGTGGAGAAACTATTGAGGAGCCTACTCTCAAGGTTTGATGTTATTGTTACCACCATAGAAGAGACAAATGATCTCTCAAAGTTCATAGTAGATGAACTTCATGCATCGCTGATGACTCATGAACAGAGATTGGAAAGATCAGTAAACCTATGTCTAGAGCATGCCTTCAAGACCCAGATGCCTTTTGGAAGAGGAAGAGGTCAAGGTAGAGGAAGAGGAAGAGGCAGAAGCCAAAACAAAGGTGGAAGGAACAGTCCCTCACATTCACATGGAAGGAGCAACAATCAAAATCAAAACCATGGCCAAATCAAAAGCCAGCAATTTGGACACCAACATGCTCATGGACAAAGGTATGACAAATCCAATGTCCAATGTCATTATTGCAAGAAATATGGGCACTATTCCAATGAATGTAGGAAAAAGAAAAATGACATGAATAATAGGCAGAATGCTAATGTAGCAAAAGAAGAAAAGAACCCAAGGAATGTGCTGTTAACATGTAATGTAGCACAAGATAGACAAGATGATGTATGGTTCTTAGATTCAGGTTGTAGTAATCACATGACTGGAAACATAGCAATGTTTTCCAATCTTGATGAAGAATTTAAATCAGAAGTAACCATAGGAAATGATACTAAGATCTCTATAAATGGAAAAGGCAGAGTTAGTATCCATGCAAGAAATGGTGAGCAGAAATTTGTGCCAGATGTATACTATGTTCCTGGCTTGAAGTGTAATCTTTTGAGCGTTGGGTAGCTCATAAAAAAAGGTTACAATATGTGTGCACAATAATGGGCATACCTCCAAGCAAGAAGATTATTGCTAAAATATAAATGACCAGTGATAGAATGTTTCCACTCAAGCTCAATATTGACTTGAAGGGAGAAGGAAAGAATGTAGCAGTTGTAACTCAAGAGGTCTTTCAAAAGGAAGTGAAAGATGAGAACCGGTTATGGCACTTAAGATTTGGACATCTCAATGTCGGAGGATTAAATTTTTTGCATAGAAAAGGAATGGTAAGAGGTCCACCATTGATTGAGAAACTGGATAGCCTATGTGAAGACTGTATCTTGGGAAAACAACAAAGAGAAAAATTTCCATCAGGAAAGAGCATAAGGGAAAAAGCACCCTTAGAAATTATTCATTCATATTTATGTGAGCTGATGCAAACAGCATCAGCTTCAGGCAACAATTACATGCTGACCTTCATTAATGATTTCATAAGGAAAGTGTGGGTTTATTTTCTGAAATATAAAAGTGAAGTCTTTGAGAAATTTTGCCACTTTAAAGCTCTAGTAGAGAAACAAAGTGGGTAGCATATCAAAGTTCTTAGAACTGACAGAGGAGGTGAGTATATCTCAAAAGAGTTTCTGCATTTTTGCTGAGAGAATGGCATACAAAAACAATTTACTACAAGGTACACACCACAGCAAAATGGAGTTGCTGAAAGGAAGAATCGAACCATAATGGAAATGGTGGGAAGTATGCTGAAGGAAAAACACTTGCCAAATGAATATTGGGCAGAAGCTGCAAATTGGGCAGCATACATCTTGAATAGATGCCCAACAAAAGTTGTAATGAACAGAGTTCCAGAAGAAGCGTGGAGTGGTAGAAAACAAGGAGTCACTCACATGAGAGTTTTTGGATATGTGGCATATGCACACATTCCAGATCAGTTGAGGAAGAAGTTGGACAGTAAGGGGGTGAAGTGCATATTCCTTGGATATTGTGAAGAATCCAAGGATATAGATTGTATAACCCATCCGCAAAGAAATTTGTTTTAAGTAGAGATGTTTAATTCATTGAAGAGGAAGCATAGGATGGAAGCATTGAGAAAACAGTAAATGTTAAAAGTTGTTTATCTCATGATGACTATGAGGAAGATATGGCTGAAAATAATACCTCATCGGTAGCACAACCTCCACCAACACAAGGACAACAAGGGACACCTCAAGCAGGAGTAAGAACACCCTTGAGAAGAAATGAGAGTGCTTCTCCAAGCATACCACATGGAGCAGATTTGAGCGCTACTTCAAGCACAAGTACACCAAATGAAAGAGGAATCAGATTCAGAAATTTAAATGAGATTCATGAACAAGAAGTGGCAAATGAAGGTATGAACTCCTTATTTTATTTGTATTGTCATGTTGATGATCCTATTCATTTTGAAGATGCCATAAAAGATAGAAAATGGATAGAAGCTATGGATGATGAAATTAATGCCATAGAGAAGAATAAAACATGGGAGCTAGTTGATCTCCCAGAAGGTAAAGAAGATATTGGAGTAAAATGGGTCTACAAGACCAAAAGCAATGCTAAAGGTAAGATGAAAGACACAAGGCCAGACTTGTTGTCAAAGGATATAAGCAGCAGCATGGAAGAGACTATGAAAAAACTTTTGCACTAGTTGCAAGAATGGAAACAGTGAGAGCAGTACTATCCATAGCAGCACAAAACAAATGGAAGGTTTACCAAATGGATGTAAAATCAACATTCCTAAATGGAGTTTTAATGGAAGAGGTTTATGTGGAACAACCTCTTGACTATGAGAAAAAATGCCAAGAACACAAAGTGTGCAGATTGAAGAAAGCTCTTTATGGGTTGAAGCAAGCACCAAGAGAATGGTACAGTAGGATAGATTCCTATCTACTAGAAAATGGGTTTGAAAAATGTGAAGGAGAACCCACATTATACATCAAAGAAAAATATGGTAATATGCTCATTGTTGTGTTATATGTTGATGATCTGATATTCACAGGTAATGATAATTACCTCATTGAAAATTTTAAAATAGTCATGAAAGAAGAATTTGAAATGACTGATATGGGATTGTTGAGATACTTCTTAGGAATAGAAGTAGAGCAAAATGAAAATGGGATTTTTATCTCTCAAGCAAAATATGTTAATGAAGTATTAGCAAGATTTAATATGCAGGAGTGCAAAGCAGCAATTACTCCCACAGTAATGGAATTGAAGTTGAGTAAAGATGACAATAGCAAGGATTCTGAACCAAGTTTGTATAAAAGCATAGTTGGCAGTCTCATGTATTTGACTGCAACTAGGCTAGATATTATGCATGCTATTAGTTTGATTTCTAGATTTATGGAAAGGCCAAAAGAAGCACATTGGCAAGAAGCGAAGAGAATTCTAAGGTATGTGAAAGGAACTAAGAGGTATGGGATTTTATATACTACTTCAGAAAATTCAGAGTTAATTGGTTATACTGACAGTGATTGGGCTAGAAGTGTAGATGACTGGAAAAGTACTTCTGGTTATGTTTTTCATATGGGTTCAGGAGACATTTCATGGGCTTCTAAGAAACAACATATTCTAGCATTATCTACAGCAGAGGCAAAGTATGTGGCAGCTACAACAGCAGCGTGTCAAGCAGTTTGGATGAGAAGGATGTTGAGAAGTTTATGCCAAGAACAGGTAAAGGGCACAGTGATTTATTATGACAATAGCTCAGCTATTGAATTATCAAATAATTTTGTGTTTCACAAGAGAACGAAACACATAGATGCCAAGTTTCACTATATCAAAAAACTGGTGAACAATGGAGAAATTGTTTTACAGCATTGTAAAACAAAAGAGAAATTTGTAGATATTATGACAAAGCCACTGGGGCAGAAGAGTTTTGAATATTTAAGAAAATGCTTGGGTATGACTAATAACCTAGTAGCTGACTTTAAGGGGGAGTGTTGAAAATATTAAAGTCACCTGTGTACCCTCTGCAGGTAGAAACAGAATACAACAGGGGTAGCAGCAGAAGGTTGAGTGTACACTTTTGTGCATTTAACAAAGATGGAGAAAAACCGTAAGGAGGAATTAAATGTTGATGGGCAGCAGCCACCATTACAGAGATGAATTTATGTTTGTATGGGCGTAGCTGAATTTGCAGAGGAAATGAAGACTTTTGTGATTAAACCACAAAACAGTAGAGTTTTATTAAAGAACAGTCTTTTCAGGCTTTTAAACCCTCACCAACCAAACAGAAAGAGTTTTGTTCAAACGCAACAAAGTCCTTTTAAGTTTTAAATTGGGCCACGTCATCTGTGGTCCCCACCACACTTCATTGCCAATTGCAAATCACAAATCGTAGCAGCCGAGTGTTTAAGTGTATTGTTGATATGAAGTAGTTCTGATGCGATGCTGTGACATCGCACATTGCACATCGAAAAGGAATGATGTTTATCCACCTTTCGAAATATGCCTTTCGTCGATGCCGATGGTGCGATGCGATGTGGTACCTATCAAAATCACTAATAGTACATCGCAACATCACTTAACCATTTTCCTACCGCATATGATTTCTGCCGATGCGATATCGCCAATGTCGCTCATCACACATCGCATATCACTTCGCTAATGTTGAAGCCGTCCACAACCATGTTTTTCTGATGTGACGATGTCATCTCCACTATGGGCTCCATCACACATCGCACAATTGCAATCGAGACATCACAAATTTTTTGCTCAAATCGTTCCGCTCATCCAACGATCGTCGATGGCCGATTGTGATGTGGGCTTCACTCGTACATCGCGCATATGAAAGTTTTATGTTCTGGTAATGTTTATTTTATTGTAATTTTTTTTATGCTTTTCATTCCACTGTGCCATATAAAATGAAAAGCCCGTAGGCTTACTGTATTGCATTGTATCATGTAATGTTGTATTGCTGTGTAGTGAAATAGCCCGCAGGCAAAGAAAAACACAGTAAGACCAGAGAGCACTGTTTTGTGCAATTTTGAGAGACAGAAAAGATTAGTGAGCACTGCGTCTGTAGCAGTTAGGACAATTTTTTGTAAATCCCTCAGAGGAGGAAGAAATCTATCATTTTTTAATAGTTTTAGTTCTGTTAAAGAAATAGAAAGTTATTTTATGCCATCTCTCTCCAGCAATAAGAAAAATTTATTTTTATTCTCTGTGTTAGAAGGAGAGTATTATTCTCTCAGTTATTGTTCTGGAATTATCAGAAATTCCAAAAGGGAAGAGATAAATTTGGAAAACGCAAGCTTCCTGTCAACCTATATCAAATCTAGAGCACGACTTTCTGATATCAGATTTGACGCACAAACTATGTAACACCCCCATTGCAGCCACTTGAATGTGGTAACATCTCTAAATTTACAAATACAAATGTTCAATAAGTTTTGATATCTCTCAGTTGGAAAGGGTTAAAATTTATCGTTGCAGAAGGTTCATTTTGTTATAAAGAATTAAAGAAAACAAATAAAATTTTATAATTAAAACAATCCAAATAAAATATAAAACATGGATCAGTCACTTTGAATTATAGCTTCATTCGAATATGTACTATGTTGTTCTAATGCAAATATTTGACAGAGGTTCATCTTTATGTCTCAATTACATTTTGTAATATTTTGGTAATCTGAGTCAGTCTATAAGCTAGGTCAACGGTTTTGTTTTGTTTTACCCAAAATTTCCACTATCTGCAATGGAACTACACCAAGTTTCATATCTATGTCTCTGTGTGTACATAGACTATAACCAGATTATGTGAAATTTCCATTAATTAATATGCAGTTACTACTAGGGTATCTCGTTTTGAGTAATTCTGTTTGAAAATGCTCATAATTTTGGACTACATGAATTGTAAAAACGAAACCACCCCACCCAATAATTGTAAAAATATAACCTAAATTTGTTTTCCTATCTGTAACATATCCCCATGTACTTCATTAAACCAAACATCGTTCTCTTGTATAAACCCATACTCTCCACATTTTGTAAACTAGCAAAGCACTAAACAAAAAATATTCTATACTATGAACTAAATAAACACCGAATGATATTCTTTAAACGCTACATATAAACCAAATGTATGTCTAAAGCGTAATAATAATATGAAATAGATTTGACTTTACCTAATGGCCACAAGATCAGAGGAATATATATGAGATAAATATATATTTTAGCTGATGCAGAGTTGTTGGTTACGAAATTTTTTTAGTGCCATTATGGATCTCAATCAATTCCAGGACTCTCAGAGTCCCCCAAACACTTATGGGATCGTGATGATTCATTCACAACTTACCAGGAGTGGTTGTGGGAACTCTAAGAGAGCTGAACATGAATCTCTAACATTATGATAAGTTCATATCATCTCTGCCACAATCGGCTCACAAAGGATTTGGTTTTCTTATAGGGAGGATGGTTACAGAATCCTTCATGGAGATATGGACAATATATTCTGCTTAAACCAAGTGTTATATTCAAGATAAATGCAGTGGACCTAAAAGAGAATATGTTCTTTGATATATTTTTCCACAAAATTGCAAGGCCACATCATGCTAGTAAAATTTGGGATTGCACATTTAGGATTCAAATTTGGGATTGCACATTTGGGAATTTGCAATCAGCATATGTTCAACCAGATTTTCTAGGAAAATTCTATGGCAGATTCTCTGAGAATCTGACTTTGAGGAGAGGGGCTAATTCTGAACGTTAAATTTTGAATCTATAATATGTAATATTCCCTTTCTTGATCCAGTCAAAGTGGATAGAATCGATCCATGGTACTTACCGTGGTATTTTCCCATGGTTTTGACCCATGGTATTTCTTGTTAGTATTGACCCATCAAGCCTATAAAAGGGGAGAGAAGCTAGGCATTTAGATCATTCTCGTATTGTCTATCTTATTATGTTTGGGTTGAGAACCTTTCCTGGCCAGTTCTAGCATTGATCCCGGGATGAAAACCCTGCGGTGATGTTTATGTGGTGGATTCATCTAGGATTCACAAGTGGGCTTCAATTTCTTATATTTGTCATTGTCAAGTAGCCGTGCATGCCATTTGTAGGATTTTATTGTCTGGGCATGTATTTTACTTTCAGTGAATAATAATATAAATAAATCGCTGCATTTCTTGTGTTCTGGTTCTTGATGAAAGACTGTATTAAATGAGAACACTAATATGTTTTAGATCTATCAAAATTTTTATTGTTTGGAATCTTACAGTGGTATTAGAGATGTGCATCCTACCAGCCTGAGAGTTTTATGCAAGGAACTTCGGTGAAATTTATTTTTCACCCTAGCCAACATTTCTCACTTTGGTGATATTTATCACCCTAGTTGGATTTTTATTTTTTTTAGTAAATTATTTTATTGGGAGACATAAGTGAAGGGAAAATCATTTATAAGTCTGTGGGTTAAATTTGTGAAAATATTTGAAGGCATGATTGACAAAATCATTTATAGCTTGTATATAGCCTCTTATGAATAAATGTACCCATGATATTTATTCATGTGTACTGGGGAGGATTCATATCTTTCTTGCAAATATGGTCATTGTTGAAAGGTGGAAAGTTCTCATTAGCTAAGTATTGAGATCCATTGATGCCAATGTCGTCATTTTATTTTTGGAAACGCCACAAAAATCAACATAATGATATATCAGTCGGTGCTTTGGGCTACGATACTTCTGTGGATCAAAGATGGCAACAACATACAAATCAGAAGCAAGAGCAGAACAACAGACCCTTCTCTTGAAAGGTCCATGTTATCCTTCAGTAGTCAAAAGATACCCGGAAGGAAGATATAAAAAGTTAAGTGTCTCTTTGATCTTGGATCAAAATTGCAGGGTACAAAGTCAAAATATGTTCTCCTATAGCTAGACACATTAAATACAGCTTTGAGCTTGATAGATAAATTAGAATGGGAAGGGTCAAGTTGGGCCTTGAAGCCATCCATGCTTGCTTTGATACAACCTAGGTTCTTAGAGCATTCTTGTGAAAAGGTTAGACTCACGGTCGCCTTTTGTCTCAGTAAAATCATAGCCTTAACAGCTAATCTGGATTTATGTAGGAACACAACAGAATAAACATATAACCATAAATAAAGAGATGCAGCGGAAATAACACTTCATTTCATTAATATCAAAGAACTGAAATTTTCTTACAGACGGAAAGGAAATGAAACTAGCTAGGGCACTGGTAGCTATCTCTGAGAAGAGATGTCGTGGCTACAGGCCTCTGAAATGAGTTACAATGAGGCTCGAGGGCCTATTTATTATTTAGAAACAATGGGAAATCCTAAACAACCAAAACTATGGGCCCCGTTTGGGTAAATTGGTGTTTCAACTTCCTAGGGGCGTAACTTTGGCATACGATCTCTGTTTGACGCGTACCATACCTCATTATAAAGATCTATCCGAGGAATACAAATTTTGAATGAGAAAAATTTGTCCATGGACCCATGTTTCTCTCCTTTTTCCCAAAAAACGTCGTTTAGGGCCTCAAAACGGCTCCGGAAGTTCAGGACCCGAAAAACTGCTAAAAATAGTAAACTATGCCAAAACTGAAAAACTGAAAGAGACAATGGTGGAGCCCCAAGTGGAATAGGCGGGTGACAACCAATATCCACTTGGATCATTCCTCCCCCCTTAGGAAGCAATGGTCCCCATTGCGTTAAGTTCCTCCATGAGATGAGGAAATTTCTGCTGAACTTGGTCCCTGGTGAACCACTTTCCTTGGTGCAGGAGTTGGCCAGCTTTGACAACCCGATACAGTTGGATCCTCTGTTGGCGAGTGTTCTTAATTTGCATGTCCATGATACAATCTTTGGTGGCCTGTTCCATGCAGTCTGGGTTTAACTCTGTTGGTGTGAGTTGTTCTGCAATGTCCGAAGTGTCCAGTAGAGGTGGGAAGTAAGGACGAAGGCGATCCACATTGAATACTGGGTGCAGACCAAGGAATGGTGGAATACTGAGCTCGAAGGAATTGTTTCCTACAGCCTTGGTGATGGTGTACGACCCGTATCAGAGTGGGCGAAGCTTGCGGTGGGGTCTAGTGAGGCGCTCCTTTTACAAATGTAGCCATATTTTGTCACCCACCTGGAAGTTGTGTGGCACCCGGTGTTGATCATGGCGTTGATTGTACTTGGAATTGGCTCTATCCAATATATCATGAACCTGTTGGCAGATGTGTTGAATGCGCTCGATGAAGCTACTCGCTTTGTCAACTTCAGACTGGACATGAGCTGAATCAGCCCGAGCAACTGCAAATGGCATGGCTACGTCAATGGGACATAGTGGCTGGAATCCCAAGCCCACCTGAAAGGGGATATGGTTGATTGAACTGTGGAGAGCCCGATTATAACTATTTTGTACATAGAGGAGGCTCTCGTCCCATGTGTGTGGATGCTTTGAATTGTACATGTGTAGAATGTGTACAATCATTTTGTTGACGACCTCTGTCTGGCCATCTGTTTGGGGATGGAAAGCTATGGACTTGGTGAGTTTGGTATCCAACATTGACCAGAGGCTGGACCAAAATGTGCTGAGGAACCTGTTATCCCGATCTGATATGATAGACTGTGGGATCCCAAAGTGCACCCACACTCATTCAAAGAAGAGTTTAGCAGTGGCTTTTGCTGTGATATTCTTCTTGTAGGCTGCCATAATGGCCATCTCAAGAATATGTCGACGACCACGAAAACACAGTCATTTCCTTGCTTAGTAGAAGGTAGGCCCGACATGTAATCCATGGACATGGATTCCCAAGGTCGACTAGGGGTAGGTAGAGGAGTATATAGGCCTTTCTTCTTGATGGTCGGTTTGGCAATGACACAAGAAGTGCAGGATCTGATGTGCTTCTCGACATCCTTTCGAAGGTTCGGCCAATAGAAATACTTCTGCAGGATTGCTACTGTTTTCTCAACCCCAAAATGCCCAGTGGATCGACTGTAGTGTGCTTCCCATATCATCTTGGCACGCTCGCTTGAAGGAACACAAAGGTGTCCCATGTGACATAAAAGTGCATCTTGGAGGTGAAAATTTGGAACTTGCGCACCCCCCAAGAGTGCCTTGTAAATGTGGCCGAATTCTGGGTCACTCTCATAGAGAAGCAGCCAATCAGAAGTCTCGTGCCCATAAGAGTTGAGCACAGTGGTGAGTGCCACGATCGGTGGTCGGTTGAGGTAGTCTGCAACATGATTGGTGCTACCCTTCTTGTACTTGATGTTCAAATGAAACTGTTGCAGATATGTGGACCACTTCTGATGGCGATCATTCTGCAACTTCCCTTGTGTCTGTATGAACTGCAGGGGTTGGTGGTCTGTGTGGATGATTGTTTCCTTCCCCAAAATGTAATGCTTCCATTGTCGACAAGCTTGCACAATGGAATACATTTCTTTGTCATAAGTGGGATACTTGCGAACTGTGTTAGATAATTTCTCACTGTGAAATGCCACTGGATGTCCCTGTTGAGTAAGAACTGCCCCAATAGCATAGTCAGAGGCATCTGTCTTAATCTCAAATGGATGTTGCAAGTCCGGTAAAGTGAGCACTAGGGCAGAACAGAGGCGATTTTTCAATTCTGTGAACACCTTCTGTTGAGGTTCTGACCAAAAGAATTTTTCTCTCTCTCCTCCCTTGGTGACTTGACTCAAGGGCCAAGTGATATGAGAGAATCCCAACACGAACCTCCGGTAGAAATTAGCAAGACCCAGAAAGCTGCGAAGCTCTGTTATAGTGGTTGGGGCTGGCCAATCCCGAATGACTTGGATCTTGGTTGGATCCACATGCACCCCCCTTTCATCAATAATGTATGCCAGATATTGAACCTGGGTCATGCCAAAAGTACACTTCTCCAAATTGGCACACAACTTATGTTGCCACAGTGTTTGGAGGACTTGTCGGATGTGGTGAAGGTGCTCTTCCCAAGTCTGGCTGAAGATCAGAATGTCGTCCAAGTACACCACTACAAATGAGTTGGTGAATGGCCGCAAGATGTCTTCCATCATCCTCATGAAGGTTGCGGGAGCATTTTTCAACCCGAAAGGCATGACCAGCCATTCGAAAAGGCCTTCCTTGGCTTTGAAGGCAGTCTTCCACACATCGGATGGTTCAATCGGTACCTGGTGATACCCCGACTTCAATTCAATCTTGCTGAAATATTTTTCACCTTTGAGTTGGTCCAGAAGGTAATCAATTCGTGGGATCGGGTACCTATTCCAGACAGTGATCTTGTTCAACGCCCGATAGTCAATACAGAGTCTCCACGTCCCATCCTTCTTCTGTACCAACACGATCGGGCTCCCACAGGGCGATGAACTTGGTCTGATGTGACCTTTCTGCAAGAGCTCCTGAATTTGCCTCTTGATTTCATCATTCTCCAGAATAGAGTGCCGATAGATCGGTCCATTAGGTAGTGGCGCACCTGGGGTCAGATCAATTGGGTGCTTAACCTGACAGTACAGAGGAACCCTTGTGGGTGAGGTAAATATGTCCCCGTACTCCTCCACAACCTTATCCATTTGTTGTTGTCGGGAAGAGGGGCCCTGTCTGGAGGTTGTGGCCACAATCTTCTTCTTGCCCTGGGGGTGGATCATCAGGAAAACAAATTTCCTGGTTTGGGAAATGAGCTTACTACATTGTTTTGCAGTAACCAAAGAGATAGTGGCAGGAGGTGGTACCTCTGGTATCCTGTACAACTTATTTCCCAAAGTAACAATAACAGCACGAGGTCGAGACTCATACACAACATGACACTTCCACAAGTATGGTTGTCCTAATAATACATCAGAAACATCAATAGGAGCAACGTCACATAATACCTCATCCGTGAAGGGCTTGATGCTATAGGGAAGGCGGCACTGCTGGCTGACGCGGAGATCTCGTCCTTGGTGAAGCCACCCGATGGTTTATGGATGTGGGTGAGCTGTGGTTGGCAAGCCCAACCGCTTCACGGTGTCTGCTGAAATGAGGTTCTTTTGGCTCCCATTGTCGACAATGAACTGTACAGGGGAGCCCTTTACCCACATCTGGGAGTGGAAGAGACGTTCCTCCTCCTCTGGATCTTCCGGTTCCTCCTTCTAGACCTTTTTAGTGGCAACAGTGGCGTTGGGCTCCGCATCAATAATATGTTTCCCTTTTTCATTCCCATTTTCAGGTTCTGATTCGGAGTCGGAGCATGCATCTGACTCAGAAGCCCTCATCTCGACCACTAGCGACTGCTTGGCCCGACACTCACTTGTGTTGTGAGTGGAGCTCTTATGGAACTCACACCACTTTCCCGTGTCCTTCTTTGGCTTTGCGGTGCTGTTCTTTTCTTGTGGCTTTGATGAGTTGTCTTTAGCCGCCATGCCTTGGCTCTGTCCTTTGTTCTGCGGTTTGGAAGCACCTTTCCCTTGCTTTTGATTCGCAGATCCAAAGTCTCGCTTCTTCTGTTTGAATTTTTGCTCAATCTTGGCAGCATACCGGTATACCGTACCAAGCAAGGAGATGTCGAGGAACTCCATTTCCTCCTGAATGTATCTGTGCAGACAGTTGCGATACTTTAGCACCAAATGTTTCTCTGAATATTTGATACCCAAATTTGTGCGCAGGGTATGGAACAGATTCGTCAGCTCATGCACATCTTGATCCCTTTGTTGTCGCAGCGTGGTCCATTGTATGCACTTGTCCTCATAGCTCCCACGGGATAGTACTGTTCCTTGACGGCGTCTCGGAAAGAATTCCAAGTTGGTACGGCCGAGAACAGAGAGGGTTCTGTCTGGTCCTTGTTCTCACAGTAGGTTTCCCACCAGTCCTTAACATGGGGGGTAGCTTTGAGGAGTGCAAAAATAATCTTCTCCCGGTCTGAAAAGTCATGAACCGAGAAATATCCTTCTAACAGATTCAACCATCTATCTACAGCATCTATGTCTATTTGACCCTCAAATATGGGAATGTCAAAATTTACTTGTACCTTAAAAGGAGTTGCGCCTCCAGAGTGGCTACTGGATGCAGATGCGCCGCCGGTGGGTAGCCGTTGAAGGATCTGAGCAAAGTTATTCATCATCGCGTTCCTTTATTTTTCGAGGGCCTCCTTGAGCAATATTTTGATAGGATCTCCTGCTCCCTCATCTTTCTTTTCATCCCCCATGGGCGTCCGTCGAGGTTTGCGAGGCTGATCTTGCAAAGGTTCCACCAGATCAAGCCCTAGCTCCTTATACCCCGACCTCGTTGGGGACATGCAAAGAAGGATCGAGAAAAAAGCAAACCGCTCTGATACACGATCGGTTGTGTAGGAATGCAAGAATAAATGGCATAACCACCCATCTGAGGTTAGATACGGTGGAAATAACACTTCATTTCATTAATATCAAAGAACTGAAATTTTCTTACTGACAGAATGGAAATAAAACTAGCTAGGGCACTGGTAGCTATCTCTGAGAAGAGATGTGGCGGCTACAGGCCTCTGAACTGAGTTACAATGAGGCTCGAGGGCCTATTTATTATTTAGAAATAATGGGAAATCCTATACAGCCAAAACCCTA
This sequence comes from Pinus albicaulis, assembly GCA_034641835.2. Classification (NCBI taxonomy): domain Eukaryota; kingdom Viridiplantae; phylum Streptophyta; class Pinopsida; order Pinales; family Pinaceae; genus Pinus; species Pinus albicaulis. The sequence goes on from CM076573.1 coordinate 262,756,706, forward strand.
ACCCTAGGAGATGAAGCGCCAAAACTATGGGCCCCGTTTGGGTAAATTGGTGTTTCAACTTTCCAGGGACGTAACTTTGGCATACAATCTCTGTTTGACGCGTACCATACCTCGTTAGAAAGATCTATTCAAGGACTCAAAATTTCGAGTGAGCAACATCGATCCATGGACCCATGTTGCTCTACGATTTCCCTAAAAAACGTCGTTTAGGGGCCTCAAAACAACTCCGAGAAGTTCGGGACACGAAAAAGCTGCCTAAAAATAGTAAAGCGTGCCCGAGCGAAAAACTGAAAGAGACAATGGTGGAGCCCCAAGTGGAATAGGTGGGTGACCACCAATATCCACCTGATCAACAGCACCACTATTGCCCTACAATGATGACATTATGAGGAGGGTTGTTCGAGTAATGGTAGAAGCACTCCAAGGGTTGGACAACACCACCATTCTTACCTTTTTTTCCAGAAGCGCACAATTTTGGAATGCATGGAGAAATTCAGATTTGGTATGCTTATGTTGGATCTGGAGTGTGATGATTTAGTCCTTCAGATGCTCCAATACTTATGTAATGAAATTACAACGTCTCATCCAAACTTCATCAAAACAGACATGCAAAATATCATGTCTCTGATCTTAGGAGAAGATAGGGCCATCTGCGAACAATTGAGATCCAAATTGTTGGCCATTTGGAGGAAGGAGCTAATTGCATCACCTGCTGCTTATGAACTAGCTGAGGGGTTGATCAAACAGAGCATCAAACTACTTAGAAAGAAGTTAACCAAGGAGGAACTAACAAAGATTTGTGGAGACAACAAGAATGAACTAAGGAGGAAAGGCTTATGCTTTTTATGCAAGGGAGTTTGGGCATTGGACCATTCATGTCCAGATGATAAGGAGGCAACAAGGATGGAAAAATTAGAGACCTCTTTAGATCATGTAGATTCATCCATAGATGGGTTCACCGGTTTTTAGGAGAGGGCCTATGAAGGATTTGAGCAGTCAAGTACCAATGGTGAGCAGCGACACCATGTTCTTCAGAGAAACTTGCAAGACAAGTTGATCAATCAGATTGACAAAGTACATAATGAAAGGAAGGAGGTAATTCCTCTTGATGATGTGGTAGTTGAGTCTATAAATACACCGGAGGACATCCATAAAGAGTATGGGCAATCATGTATAAACAACAGTCCACCAGTACATCCATGTTGGACAACCAAAGAGGATGGACAATTTATCCTCACATGTAAAGAGGTCCAAGAAGAATACACTCAAGGAGAATCAAAGGAGGAGCCAGCCGTAATAAATCGATATGATAAGCATGATCATGCAGGGCAGCAGGGCAAATATAGTATGCATGATGAGAATGATCACAAGGAGCAACATGACAAACATAATGTGCAAAATGGACCATTCCTAGAGAGTTGGTCAAAGGCTCAAGTTGAAGACGTGGTCATTGGGCATCGGGTACAAACAAATACAGAGACAGTAAGCACGACACTAGAATTTCCAATAGAAGGCTTTCGAGAAAGGATCAAGCATTTCAAGACAGAGCTTATGTTGTTGAAGCAGAAAGTCTGGACAGTCCGAGACACTGCCTTACAGGAGAACAGAAAAATTGAGGAACTCATAGGGGTATGTGCCGAATCAAAGACCAAGTTGTCTAGTGTTGAAGAACGACTCAAATCCTTTATAAGGCAGCAAGAGGAGTACAATTGGGAGTTCCAGAGCAGCCCTCTACAAGAATACATAGATAAAGCTTGCAACGCCAACAACCCACTTTCATATATTGGGAAGAGCAGGGCAGGGTTCTCCAAATACATCATGTTGGGTAACCAAGTAGATTAGCATGAATCGAGCATCGAACAACATCAACATAGTAGATTTGCAGATATTCATTCTTTCCCAAGTATGGATTGGCGAGAGATTATGAGTTGGTATTCTATTGATGGGTTGATTATTTGGAGGATACCCATAGCCAAGGGAAAATTACAGCTTGAACCACTTGGTACGGACAACGATGGAGAGTTGAAATGGTACCATAACCCACAGGTCCCATGATTTAGGTGGTGTTGGGATCCAGGAAAATCCATTGAGGAAAGGATTGGTCAAAGGATTGTTTGGGATCCAGGTATCGAAGGATCCATTCAGGACCATTCAACATGGAGGGCACATCGGATTGTATGGGATCTTGGTATCAATGTACAAATGCTTCTGTTGTGGATAGAAGTGGATCGCTTGAGGAAAAGCAATATTTGGGTGGGAGGATTTGTAATATTCCCTTTCTTGATCCAGTCAAAGTGGATAGAATCGATCCATGGTAATTAGCATGGTATTTTCCCATGGCTTTGACCCATGGTATTGACCCATGGTATTTCTTGTTGGTATTGATCCATCAAGCCTATAAAAGGGGAGAGAAGCTAGGCATTTAGATCATTCTCATATTATCTATCTTGTTATGTTTGGGTTGAGAACCTGGCCTGGCCAGTTCTAGCATTGATCCCGGAACGAAAACCCCGCAGTGATGTTTATGTGGTGGATCCATCCAGGATTCACAAGTGGGCTTCAATTTCTTATATTTGTCATTTTCAAGAATCTATGCATGCCATTTATAGGACTTTATGGTATGGGCATGTATTTTACTTTCAGTGAATAATAATATAAATAAATGGATGCATTTCTTGTGTTCTGGTTCTTGATGAAAGACTATATTAAATGAGAACACTAATATGTTTTAGATCTATCAAAAATTTTATTGTATGGAATCTTACATAATAAAAACGCAAATATGCCCCTCAAATATGTGAATCTGCAATCTACCTCAATTTAAGTCAATTGCAAAATCTATGGAAATCTGACGTTCACGAGAGAGGTCATTTCTCAACGTTAATTTTTGAATTTATAATAAAAACATGAAGATGCCCACCAATTCTGAGAATCTGCAATCCAAAAGTATCCTCTCCTAATATTGGATTCCATTAAATTCTCAAAATATAAGTAAATACATGATGCTCCCATGCTATGCACGATACGTTATTCAAGATAAATGTTGTGCACCGAAAAGAGAATCTGTTCTATGGAATCTGCTTCCACAAAATTGCAAGGCCGCACCAACGTACTATTGTTGGTCCTGTCATGATATTAATTGTCATTTCATTAGATTCCATTGTTGTGAAAAAATGTCGGGCGGTCCAACGACGAGCCTTATTTCAGCTGCCATAGGCCCATTAATGCGGCCAGGCAGCTGATGCCTGCCGTCGGATTAAAGGTGTAGATCATCGTGCGGCGGGCATCAACTGCCTAGCCGCATTAATGAGCCTATGGTAGCTGAAATAAGGCTCTCCACAGTCCAACAGTTTCAAAGTGAGAGATATTTGTAAATACACGTTGCACGCACGTGTTGAATCGACTTGCTTGTATCATACGGAAAGGACCGGATGGACAAAACAAAAGTAGATTCCAAAGACTCTGGTATATACTCTCTGCATTCGATCCCTATTGTCCCTTGACATCCATATCTCATAATATTTCTAAATTCTCCCATCTCAGCCTCGACAAAGCTCGGAAGCGACAAGGAGCCTCCCAACACCAAAGGGAGCCTGATTCTCAATCGAACAATTTCAAATTTGACAAAACTGAACAACTTCACGATTTAATTACTATACAAATAGTGTAGCCCGCAAAAGTAGCTTTGAATAATTCACGACGATGTTCTTCTCAAAAATTCACGACGATGTCTTCGCAAAATTTAGTGGATTCTATTAAAATAAAATAAAAATAAAAATTAAACATGATGTTAAAACAAGTCTTATATGGTAGCTATTACATGTTACTTAATTTAAATATAGAAATGTTGCAATTTGATAAACAAATGATGGAATTTTGAATATATATATATATATATATATATATATATATATATATATATATATATATATATATATATATATATATATATATAGTTTTATAAAATATTGTGATTATAACATTAAATCATCACTAAAGTTAGGCACTCAGCATTATAAAAATAGTCTTCAATAAAAAGAGAAATCATTTGATTTATTATATTGTTTTGAAATATAATTAGTAATATATAATCATTATTAGTTATTTCTTTTAAAGTTATTGATAAATAATTACTTAAAAAAGACAATATTGCAATTAAAATAGTATATTATTTTAAATGATTGGCAAAAAGATAAATTTTCCTCATTATAAAGTATGATATTATTTAGTTATATTTATAATGGATAGGTTTTGTTGTGAACATTATTTATGTTTAAAGTATTTTACCTAATCACAATTAAAGAGGCAGCAAAGAAGAAATCTAAACTTACACATTAAATTTGTACAAGACACGTATTTAGAAATCAAATTTGCATCATGTCAGTTATGATACAAATATCAGATATATGTCAGTTTTGGTACAGATGAATGCACAGAAAAATGATAGCGCAATGCAATGAAACCCCACCCTACACCAATCAAAATACCAAAAATTAAAAATTAAAAAAAAAAAAAAATTCAAATGTTTACATCACAAAGTACAACATTAATTTTTAATCCACCAAAAACAAATGATATAATTAAAAAAATGTTAAATAATATTAAATTTTAACATCTTATTTCTCATCCAACCATATATAGTTCACATCATTGGCAAGGAATGTGAATGAAATTGAAAGAAGCGTAGTTAAGTGTTGTCAGACAACTCGAGATAAGTGTATCTGCATTTATAAAATGACATTAACATTCAATTCAATCACTAAACACTATCTTCCTTTCTAGCTCAACAAGTAGAAGGTATAAATTCATAATTTAATAAAATTTAAAAAATTAATTTTTAGTTCAAGAAAAACAAATGACATAGTTAAAAAAATGTTAAAGAAAGAGGCATACGACTGAAAATAAAAAAATTGTATAGGAGAGCTTTGTGGATTTGTAAAAGCAATGCTACTAGGTCAAATTCAGAGTAAATTGGATAAGGACTATCACAAAGGACGAGGGTTGTACAAGTTGTCTTATTTGTATTATATGGTCTTATTTAGTGTTTTTACGAACTACTAAGAATTTGGTAATAAGAAGTGAAAGGTATTAACCAATTGGAGATCACAAAAATATATTTATATAATATAACTAAATAAATAATAAAAATGACTAAAGTTAAAATATAGGAAAACATAAAAAAAATTAAATCAAAGTTTTGTTGAGATTTCTAATAATAATTTGGAGAAAATCTCATAAATATGACAACAATAGGATTTGTTGCTAAATTGACTGCATCTAATCCTGATGTGGAGTTATTGCATCCTATTTTGTTGCGATTGAATTTATGATTCAGTTTCTACTCCTAGCTATAAAATGTAAGCCCGTAGAGGTTTCTGAGCATGAGGGATGTGAGGTGAGAGGAAGAGAAGTGCAGATGAGAAACTCTGCTATTGTAAATCTCCTATTTAGAAATAAGACTGTTGATACCTCTGTTTGGTGGATGTAGCCCAGATTGGTTGGGTGAACCACGTTAAATCTGTTGTCTCATGTATTATGTTGTGTGTGTTTGATTTTTTATCTAAGTTTCTGCTATGTTAACTCAACAATTGGTATCAGAGCATATTTGGTCACATGATCTGAAGAATTTGGAGCGTAGAAGAAAATAACATTCAGGTTTGAAATCAATTCACTGTCTGCAATAATGTAATGTTAATTGCTATGTGCTATGTGGTGCTTTTGGCAGTAATGTCTAAAGTGTAAGCCGTAAGAGCTGAGCATCTGTGGTGGCTTCCAACATTGAAAGAGAGTTGGCGTTGTTAAATTCGAAGGAGAACAATGAACCTCATGACTGTGAAAGCTGTCTACCACGGTGATTGTCGTGAAATTGAGGAGGATAAAGCGCTGTGTGACTGTTTGTCTTAGCTACGAAGTTGTCAAGCTGTGGGTTGGATGTGAGCTGCCAAGACTATGAGCTGGAGGTTTTGAACAGTGCCCTGTGAGTGCAGATCATCAAAGCCACCGTTCGTGCGGGGAAATAACATAATTAATATTGAAATCATTGCTGTGGAATTGGATGAGATCGAGCTTGCAGATCAAGATTGAATTTGAGTTTAGTTTGCGGATCGAGCTTACCGCCGGATGAAGTATTTCCCAAAGCCTGGTTGTAGAGAGAAATGATAGCGCTGTGAGCTGGAGGGCATGGAGTATATGCTCTGGCTAGGAACATTGATTTCGAATTACTATTGAACTACGTGTGAGGGAGATCAAAGTCAACACTACCATCGATATGCATATATGTGAGGTATACATGAGATATAATATTTTTTTTTTAAGGTATACTTATTAGCGTAGAGCAATGTATGGCCAATGTGCGAGTAGAAGCCCAATGAGAATCATAATTCATATGGCCATGAGTTGGTGAAAATCTATGTGTAAATTGAGGTAAATAGCAAATTAAATCGTTAGAAGAGCAGTTTGTTTGCTATTTTTTTTGGAATTTGTTAAGGATCCATAGAAGTTCAACATGGAAAAAACACAAAGTGCTCTATTTGAGATCGAGAAGTTCAATGGGAAAAACAAATTTGAGATTTGGAAAGTTAACATGCACGATCTACTCATACAACGAGGCACGACGAAAGCACTTTTTGGAAAATCCAAGCAACCTTTCGCCATGACAGATGAAAAATGGAGTGACATGGATGACAGAGCACTGAGTGGCATACGGTTATGTTTGGCAGATGATGTTTTATTTAACATTGTGTCAGAGAAAATTGTTGTTGGTTTGTGGAGAAAGCTTGAAAAGTTGTACATGACAAAATCCTTAACCAATAGGATTCTTCTGAAGAGACAGTTGTATAGCTTGCGCATGAAGGAAGGTATATCAATAACTAATCATTTGAATACCTTTAATACTCTTCTGGTGTATTTAGATAGTATAGATGTAAAATTTGATTCAGAAGATAAAGCTGTAACTTTATTATGCTTGTTGCCTGAGTCATGGGATCATTTTGTTACTTCTATAAGTCTTAGTTCATCAGAAACCCTTGAATTTGATGATGTTGTTGAAGCTTTGTTATATGAAGAAACAAGAAAGAGTTCAAATTCAAAAACCTCTACATCAGAAGCAATGATGGTCAGAGGTCATTCTAAAGAAATACGCTTCAGTAAGCAGAACAACTCGCGGTCAAAATCGAAAGGGGAGAAGAGTAAGGTAAAGTGTTGGTTTTGTGGCAAATCAGGATATTTGAAGAAGGACTGTTGGAAGAGACAAAAAACATCCAAAGGAGACTCTTCGACAGAGAAGAAAGAAGCAAACAGGACAGATATAGGTTCGGCATCCGTTTCAGGTATGAGTGATGAAGTGTTATCAGTTATTTTGTCTAATCATGATCAACATTGGTTGTTAGATTCTGGTGCGCCAAATCACATGTGCATTAATAGAGAGTGGTTTAAATCTTATAAATGAATCAATCATGGAGTGGTTTACATGGGAAATGATTTCTCATGTAATATTGTGGGAATTGGAAGAATCCAAATTAAAAAGTTTCACGGGACAAATAAAATATTAACTGATGTAAGACACGTGCCTGAACTCAGAAAAAACCTCATTTCTCTAGGATTACTGGACACAAATGGATATAAAACCCTTATTGAAGGTGGAGTAATGAAAGTTTATAAAGGAATTTTACTAGTAATGAAAGAAAATAAGATTGGAAATATTTATCAGTTAGAAGGACGAACAGAGTCAGATCATACTTCTACTGTATCTGAAAATGATAGTGATTCTATTCGACTACTGCATCAAAGGTTGGGCCATATGAGCGAAAGAGGATTAAAAATTTTATCTGATCGTAAGTTACTTCCTAGTTTAAAATCTTCTAAGTTAGATTTCTGCAAACATTGTATATTTGGGAAACAAAGCAAGAAAAATTTTAAAATTGGAAAACATACTAGTAAGGGAATCTTTGATTATATCCATTCTGATGTTTGGGGTCCATCTCCTACAATCTCATATGGAGGATCATCATATTTTGTATCTTTTATTGATGATTTCTCTAGAAAAGTGTGAGTCTATATGTTAAAAAGAAAGTCTGATGTATTTAGATTTTTCAAGCAGTTTAGAGCATTAGTAGAAAACATCACTCGAAGAACCATTAAATGTTTAAGAACTTACAATGGTGGTGAGTTTACTTCAAATTAATTTGATAATTATTGCAAGGAAGCTGGGATCGAAAGACAACTACTGCTTATACTCCTCAGAAAAATGGAGTTGCTGAATGCATGAACAAGACTCTTTTAGAAAGAGTAAGAAGTATGCTTAGTAACGCTAATTTGCAGAAGGAATTATGGACAGAAGTAGTATCTATGGCTTGCTATTTGATAAATCGATCACCATCAACTGCAATAGGATGCAAAATTCCTCAAGAGGTATGGATAGGTCATCCATGTGATTATTCTAAACTGAAAGTTTTTGGTTGTGATGCATATGCTCTAATTCCGAAACATCAACGTTCTAAATTAGATCCTAAATCAAAAAGATATATATTTGTTTGATATGGTGATGGGACTAAGGGATACAGGTTGTGGGATCCTACTACTAACAAGATCATCATTAACAGAGATGTTAAATTCAATGAATCTTCACTCGATAATCCAGACGTAGATATGAAATTGAAACAGGATAATGTACCTAAGTTTCAACATATTCAGTTTGAAACCAGTTCAAATACTGATGATAGTCCAGATGAACAAGGTTCAGATGCAAATCATGAACATGTTTCAGATGCAGGTCATGAAGAAGTTCCTACAGATAATAATCAGCAAATTGTGGAAGTACCAGAAACATCTTTAAGGAGGTCCACGAGAATCGGACGTACTCCTAAAAGGTATGATGATTATGTTACTTCAGTTGCTTTAACCGCTAATGATGATGAACCTTTATGTTATCAGGAAGCTGTAGAAGGTTCTAACAGTTATAAGTGGAAAGAAGCTATGAAGGATGAGATGAAGGCATTAGACAAGAATGCCACATGGGATCTAGCAAAACTTCCTAAAGACATAAAAATTGTGGGATGTAAATGGGTTTACAAATTGAAAAGAGGTGTTGATGATATAGAGGATAGGTATAAAGCAAGGCTGGTCACAAAAGTTTTTTCTCAGAAAGCAGGAATTGACTTTCATGAGATTTTTTCACCAGTTTTTAAAATTGTTTCAATTTGGATTATCTTATCATTAGTTTCTTTACTTGATTTAGAATTAAAACAACTAGATGTTAAGACTACATTTTTACATGGAGATCTAGATGAAGATATTTATATGGAACAACCTGAAGGGTTTGTTCAAAATCGCAACAAGAAATTTATCTGCAGGCTCAAGAAATCATTGTATGGTCTGAAGCAGTCGCCTCGACAATGGTACAAGAAATTTGATTCTTTCATGATGAGTCAAAATTATATAGGAATTGAATATGATCATTGTGTTTAATTTAAGAAATTGAGTAATGGCATGTTCATTATCTTAGTGTTATATGTTGACGATATGATTTTAGCAAGAAAAATCATAACAGAGATCAACAGGTTAAAGGCTCAGATGGCTAGGACGTTTGATATGAAAGATCTAGGAGCAACAAGACAGATTTTGGGCATGGAGATTTTCAGAGACAGGAGCAATGGTAAGCTATGGTTATCACAAGAGAAGTATATTGAGAAAATACTCTGAAGGTTTGGTATGAACAATGTGAAGCCAGGTTCAGTCCCTTTAGCTTCCCATTTTAATCTTTCTTCAAGTTTATGTCCTAATACAAATGAAGAAAAGGAATATCTGTCTCGAATACCGTATGCCAATGTAGTAGGTTGTTTGATGTATGCGATGGTTTGTACATGACCAGATATTTCACATGCAATTGGAGTTGTCAGCAGATATATGGAAAATCCAAGAAAAGAACACTGGTCAGCAATGAAATGGGTGCTTCGGTATCTAAGATGAACAAGTGATTATTGTAACACTTATAACGGAAGTACTAAATTTGTTTGCAGATATGTTGATTCTGATTTTGTAGTTGATTTGGATAAGAGAAGGTAAACTTCAGGATATGTCTTTACTCTTGTAGGTGGAGCTATAAGTTGGATGTCAAAGCTACAAAACATTGTTGCTTTATCCACTACTGAAGCAGAATACATAGCTGCTTCACATGCTTGCAAAGAATCGGTTTGGTTAAAAGGTTTGTTTAGTGAGTTTGGTAGGTTCCAGGACAACATAAAGTTATTTTTTGATAGTCAAAATGCAATTCACTTGGCTAAAAATCTGGCCTATTATAGTAAATAAAAGCATATACCTATCAAGTACCATTTTGTAAGATAGGTTATCACTGAACAGGGAGTCTCTCTTGAAAAAATGCATATAAAGGAAAACTGTGCAGACATGTTCACAAAACCAGTTTTATTAGATAAGTTATGATGGTGTCTGGCTTCTCTTGGCTTGCAGAAAAGATAAAAAATAATAATGGAACATGGTATAAAGCTAATTGTTGTCAAGGTGGAGATTGTTGAGATTTCTAATAATAATTTGGAGAAAATCTCATAAATATGACAACAATAGGATTTGTTGCTAAATTGACTGCATTTAATCCTGATGTGGAGTTATTGCATCCTATTTTGTGGCGATTGAATTTATGATTCAGTTTCTACTCCTAGCTATAAAATGTAAGCCCGTAGAGTTTTCTGAGCATGAGGGGTGTGAGGTGAGAGGAAGAGAAGTGCAGATGAGAAACTCTGCTGTTATAAATATCCTATTTAGAAATAAGACTGCCGATACCTCTGTTTGGTGGACGTGGCCCAGATTTGTTGGGTGAACCGTGTTAAATCTATTGTCTCATGTTTTATGCTGTGTGTGTTTGATTGTTTATTTAAGTTTCTGCTGTGTTAACTCAACAAAATTAATGTCAAATCAATAGCAAAGCCAATGCAATATACCTGCAGCAACAGGTATAATAATAAGAACATGGTAAAATACAGAAACTTTATCTATATCATGAAGTTGAAGTTGTGGCATATTCATGATTAAAATAAAATTAGAAATATATATATATATATATATATATATATATATATATATATATAATTTAATTTTTATAAATAAAATGTTATTTTTTCAATTAATTAAATTACATTATTATGTAATTAATTTATACATTTTCTATTAAATTATAAAATAAATTTTACATTTTTATTACAATCCTTAAATATAGAATGGTTTATAATTAATAAATTATAACAACTAGATTTTAATTTAATTAATATTTAATAAAAATAAACTTATACCATTCAAACATTAAACCATTGCACGTAAATCTGGGATTTTATATTATATAATATATGGAATTTCTTTGGTTTGGTATAATATATAGGTTACTCAATTCATTGTAAACCATTGTGCAATTCATAGCATTTATTTGCTGTCTTAATCCCTTACCATACTTCATTTAGGGTTTGGTATGCGAATGAATTTCTAGCCATCAATGTCTAGCGTCCTATACGTATGATGTATTGTGTGCCAGCACTTCAGGGTCGACCAGCGGGAAGGCTTCTCATGGAAATTAGAGAAAATACCTAGAGTTATGGTACTCTATGAAGAAAATGGATAAAAAAAAGTTTGAGCTCACTGTGGCTTGCATATTTTAAACTTTTTTTTGTATGCCATCTGCAATAATAAGTGAAAACTAGCATCCAATAGAATTCAAGAAATTTTTTAAAATAATTTCAATAAATAAGCAATAAAAATATTAATGTTTAATTATGGAAAATTATAAAAAAAATTGCTTATAGACAAATTAATGTCTAATGACAAGAAACCCTGTTGCATAATACCAACTGGAGCAGGTATAATAATGCTAGTTATAATTAAAAAAAAATGAATATGTTCTAGAAATTTAAATCTTATAATTTTCAAAAAAAATTCAACAAGATATTTAAATAATTATTTGAAGAGCTATGGTAACTAGTTTTTATGGTTAAAATTTTTATTTGATCATATTATATACTCTATTTAGCATTCAAAAACACAATTTAAACAACAAAAAATGGAACATTGTATTCTGTACTCTTAAAGAATTTGCATGAAAAAATTTGATCCCTCTATGCTCATGTTAGATTCTTCCTTAAAATGGATCTATGCTTATAAAAACTTCAATATTTAGATTCATTGCTATTTTATTACGAGGATTTACTTTTATTCAAATCAAATCATTAAATTGTCAACTTTTTTAAAAATGTAAAATTTGAAAAAAAAAATTGTATTGAGAGAGATTTTGATTGTGCCTGAAAAAAATGTAACTCATTGCACATGACATTTGTTCATATGATTTTGAGATATATTATAGCTTTTTACAAATTTTAAAAATATCCACAATAATATCTAACTAAATACATGTTTTTTGAAATACATATATATTTATTTAAATCATATGTTAATTTTTTAAATTAATAATAATAACAATAATTAAATAATTTAAAATAAAATTATTATTTAATTAATTTTTAACAATAAAATATAACATGGTGTAACTATATTTTTTTCTATCACCCATTCAATTATTTTATAATTACCTATTACATATATTAATTTATAGAGACTTAACCACTATATATTTTTTAACAAATCCTTTCTTAAAAAATTAATTTTTACTTTTTTATGAATTAATCTTTTCCAATTACCTAGTAAAAAAATAGACCTCTCACATATTGTTTTGTTAGTTAACCTATAGAAAAGCTCGTTTTCAGTGAAGTGCATCCAATAATATAAAAAGACTAGTATTCCATGAAGTGCATCCAATACTTGAGAAAGGCTAGTTAAGGATGAAGCGCATCCAATACTTGAGCTCTTAGTGTAGATGTCGAAGAAGCGTATGCCGACCTCGAGTAGACTGACATTATCAAGCAGTAGCCTACCTTTGGGAATCGAAGGTCAAAGTGTATATGTGGTTTTGTCCCCTTCCTTTTCTGTAAAGGTAAAAGGCCATACCAAAGAACCTTTTCATGGATGCCAATAACTAATTAATATTTTAGAATTAGTACAAAATGTCCTCAACACTAATTTTTAATTTCATACATATTTATTCATTTTTGAGATATACTTAGATGAATATTTTTTTTTCATAAAATGTGGATATCGTAGTCATATGTTATTGTGAGTTTTATTCATTTATCCATGTTCTCAAATAATGGTCACATAACATATTTAATAGAGGAGTTCATCAAATTTTTTTACGAGTTGATGATTTTATGGTTTGTGTAATTTATAGTTCATGGTTTGGTTTGTGTAGTTATATAGTAAATTTGTAAATGCTTTTAGTTAAAGTAGATGACTATTGCTTCTCAATGGGGTGACAGATTGATGTGATGTGGGGATTGGGAGGGCGCTTGCCACCCCACATATCTCTCGGCAATTAATGCAGGGTGGCACACCTACGCCACATAATACTGTGTGAATTTATATCCACTTCATTGCGTGAGGCGATTATTACTATCAATGGCATAATGGCCAAGGAAAGAATTGTTTTGAAGTATACATGGCAACAACATTATTGGATTTTTGATGTTGAAATTGGAATAGAATGAGGTAGTGAGTGAGTCTGGCTCATATCGACTGAGCATGGAGTCAAATTGTAGAGAGAAACTTATTCTAGTGGTTTGGGTGTGGCTTCCTGGGGTCAAGCTTGGGTAGCTTGGGAATAATGCAAGTCAGCCCAGTGAAAATGTAACTGGGACCTAGTATAATGAGTCTTTATTTGGACATACATTAGTGGGATGTTGATATTGTAGTGCTTATGGTGGCCTTGTAGATGTTGGAGAATCTACCGAATTCATGGTTGGGTTCTCATGTTTGGCAAAAGGTATGGAATAATGGTTTCCTTACTCTTTCTTATCCTATAATTCTTATTATTTTCTACAATCTCAATATTTGAAAGCCTTGGACTCTGTATGCTAATTCGGACCGTAGAGTTATAACTCTATGTTTGGTCTAGGTTATTGGGGTTTTGTTGTTCCATTTGTGGTTCAAGGGGTTGAAATAGAAGGATTTATCGTAGTCCTCTCCCTCGATAGGTCTAACTCGTTTTTTGGGTTTTTGTGTTGTAGGTTTTGTGCTAGCCTTGATGGGGATTGCAGACAACCCTAGTTTTGTAGTCACGACCCTGTGTATAAATAAATTCAAACTTGGCTATTTTAATTAATCAATTGGACATTATGGAGGATTATTGGTCTTTGGTTTAGTCTCTAGTCTACTTTCGGTTTCTGGGCTCAAATGCCACTATTTGTAGTGTTGAGCTTGTAATATGGGTTGACAGTGTCAAGATTCCTTCTTGCTAGGGTGTTCTCAGTTTGTAGGCTACATGTTGAGGGGATTTGTGTATTTATACTACTATTTTTGCAACATCCAACCTTTTTCCTCGCTGGAATTTTCTATAGGTTTTTGGTATAGGGAGAAATCATCTTGGTTTGGCTCTTTGGAAATTTCTTCTGGTGTGGTGAACTTTGATGGTGCACTTAAAGTCATTTAGTTTGTAGGGTTTATGTTTATCCAACCCAATTTTCAATGCCTCATTAACAAGGGAGATTTAATAGGGGAATTGATAAGAGGGTATAATGTGGGATGAACCTTTTGGGAGACCTAGGCCATGGAGAGGCTATTGAACCCAACCAAGCCCATACACATGGTACCGAGGAGTCTCTCCCCTCTCTAGACAATTTTTGCATTCAACTCAGGCACATAACTTTGCTATGGGAGTAGCTTAGCAAGGATTTCCATGATGATATAAATGCAGTCATTGGCTTCACGAATGATATCTAGATAAATCAATGGCATATGCAAGACTGTTTGGCCAACATGTAGAGGGGGAGGTGATGTATAAAGGAGAAACTAAACCATTATGAAGGAATACTATCCCATATGGAGAAACATGTCTATTGTGACTTTAGACCTCCACCATCATTAGGTTTTGGACCAAAAAATCCTACTTTGGTTAATTCATCATCCTACTCCGGTCAATTCCTCATAATAATAATGATCAATGGTTGCATCCTGATCTTTAAGATCCTCTGGTATCATTTCCTTTCTGGTTTTGGTTAGTAAGATTTTTTTGCAATTTGGTATATGTTTAGTATTCACCTACTAGCTAATAAATCTCGTATGAGTGAGGTGAGTAGGATTTTGAAAAGCTATACTCGAAGATGTAATATTTTGGCTTAAAAGAAACTCCTGATTTACAAAAAGAAAAGTATATGATTATTGCACCATTATTCCACCTAGTGATTAAAGAGAGATATGATGAAGCCAAGGCATAAAATGTTGCAAAGTGTTCCATAATTGAAGTGGATGACTTTTCTATTAGTGTTAGCCTAGTTTTTATATAGAAACATGACAAATATGAGTGTATTTTTTACTTTAATTGAGCAAGCCATTAATTCATGCTTTAGAATTCTAGATACCAAGTGATAGTAAACTTGACCTAAAATATTTCATGTAAGATGATAATAATAGGGAAAATATTATGCATCATAATTCATGTTCTTTTCCTTTGTTCCTTTTTAATGTTTTATTATAAATTAAGACATAAAATAGGACATAAGAGGAAGGCATGCCTTTATTTATCATTTTATATAACAATACCACCCTATTGATGTCTTATTGTTTACATGTAACATATATCGTCCTTGTTACATTTGTAGAAAAAATTTCATACCAAAACTTATGTTACATTAGATTAATCAAACTATAAATATAGTAGTCATTGATTGAAGATAGAAATTCTATCTTAACCATACAATCAATAAGTTGAGAAAATATCTCAACCAAACACTAGATCTCTCAAATCAAACTAATTAACATTTATACAACTCACACATCAATAACATTTAATGATGAGGAATGTCACTCAATGCACAAGACAAGTAGGAGTTAATCTCAAAGACCCTCCATTAACGAGTAATTTCCTTGATCTCAGTCAAGTAAGGTCTTCATCACCTTCCCTTAATGATTTCGAAATAATCTAGGTTACTAACTCCATCAAGTTGTCTCTTAATCCTCATAAAGGTGTAGTTGGAAAGTTAGATTCCTGAGTTCCACTCTTGAACCCCCAAATTAAAGATCTCCTGAATTCAATTACTAAACAACATCCAAAACTATCTCATAACCTCACTAGATTGGTACTGAACAACATCCCAAGTTGTTGCATAGCCTCACTAGAAGATCACTCTGAGGTCTTCAACAAATGAGAGATCCTTCCTAGATCCAAAACTTCCAAACTAACAAGAAAACCATCCCTATTGAGCTTTTATCTCCACTTGATTCCTTCAATAAATCAATCTAAACCATTAAACCAATTTGCTATCCTCTTTCTCTAATTTTGAAAATTCATGCTCGTCAATTTTACAAACAAATTATAATTTTCTTTAGTAACCAAAATCTTAATGCATATCACAAACGCTACATGGCTGGCATTCTCATGAATTAAGAGAATAGTAACTCAGAGTTCGAATTGACGCAGAGAGCTAGGTGTTGACTTCAAAAAGTTAAAAACTATCGGAAATCGACCAAGAACATAAATACCTTTCAAGGAATCTCATATCCACTTGAGAAGGATAAAGTTGTATTCGGTTGCTGACTCTAACGTAAGAAACTGAAAAACCTTATGGAAGCACCACTTACCAGCTCTTTTCAACTTGAAAGAAGTCTCTTCAACACAACCATTTTTCTCGCAGTTCTTTACATATGACTTGTAAAGAGGACTGACATTGCCAGCACAACAACTCACTCACATCTTCAATCTGCACTGTGGTCTCTGGTACAACACATGCAGGCCTCAGTTCTATCAATGCATCCCCAAGAAAGAAAAGGTATCTGGAGTGTCAAATGGTCTTGTATGTCTTGGCTTTGTCCTTGGTCTTAATGTAGCGTGCAAAGGGCATTCGTTAGTTTATTACCAGGCCAAAGTCCACTTTACTCTTATTCAGGCTTGCAATATGAATATCGATGAAGTCGACATTTTCCCACTATTTTTCCGATAGTCAGATCCATTCCTGAGCGTGGGAATTGATGGTTGTACACATGCTACCTTTCTCTCAATGGTGAAACATCTTCTAAAAGCGGGTACTTTACACTAAGTGATTGGTGGAAAAACAGGCATTAACAAACCATTATCTACTTCTCCATTTTCTCGGCCCTCCTTTGACTGGGCCCTCCCGAAGAAAGTCCAAAAGGGATCTTATATCAATTTGTAAAAATAAAATTCACATCAAAACATAATGTTATGTTATATTAGATTAATAATATTATAAATACATTATTAATTGAATAGTAATTTATTGAATATATAAATTCTATCTTAACCGTATAATTAATTAGTTGAGAAAATATCTCAACGAAACACTAGATTTATTAAATTAAACTAATTGACACTTATATAGCTCACAGAACAACAACATTTAATAATGATGAATATCACTCAAAATTCACAAGACAAATAAAATTTAACCTCCAAATATTACTAATGTCCATTTTGTATCCTCCTATGTTAAAAATGCATTCTATTTCTTAAACATCTCATTTAAGGATCGATCTAAAATGTTTTGGAATTATATTAGTGCACATGACCTTGCTTTATCATACTCTTGGAGTCCTATTAATGTCTCACTAACGTCTTTGCACATGACCTTGCTTTATCATGACATTAATTTGTAAGTATTTGTTGTTACAATAGTATGGGCCAATACCATGGCTTATCAATACCACATACCAAACAAAACAAAACTCACTTCATATGAGACATATTCATATGACATTTTTTTAATTAATAAATTTAATTAAAAAGATAAAAAAAAGGTATAACTACATTGGAGATAAATCTTAACCATTGATCTGTGTATACTATCATGAATATTTGAGAATATTCATGGAGATTTAAGTTTTACCATCCATCTAATAATTATTAATAATTAAATTAATTTTTTTAAATCCTTACTCCAAAATCGACGCACCTGTGATATATTATTTAACCAATTTAATAAGGCTCTTCAGCCAAGTATAAAAGATACCTTGTAAGGTTATGTTATGTAAAATTTTTAACTTAGTCAAATTATATTATAAAATAAAATAAAATTGATATTTATTAATAATTAAATTAGCCTAAATCCATGATAACTCGCAGAACATGTCAAGTTTTACATTCAAAAATAAATTTTCACCTTGAGAGATTTTATCCCTCTCCAATCTTGATAAATCTGAAGTTAATATGGATATAGGTCTTTCCTCAAGTTCAAAGTAAGTTTTCACCGTGAGAGATTTTATCCCTCTCGACTCTTGACAAATAGAGAATAAAGATGGATCTGGGCTAGTATATATGTGTACATGTTAAATTTATATGTATGTGTATTAGTTAATCATATAATTTATTTATGTATACATAAAAAAAAAAAATATTATTAATGCAATTATTGCTAATTATTTCAAAAGGATGACATGACATTCAAACTAGTTCATGAAAATGAAGGTTATCAAAGACAATGTAGTCTTAGAATCTATATGGGCTATGGCCGGAAGAATTGGTGTCGCGGTTTTGTGGGCTTCATTATCTCTTCTTTACATCTAGGAAAATATGATAGAAATTAAAGTGCCAGTTTAAGCACATATGTAGCATTTATATGCACATTTTTTTTGGGTAGCAGTTTCGATTATTTGCTTGACCTAGAAATTCAAAAGGGCTAACATTATAGCGAAATAGGAAATATTTAGCTATATTTCACATTACCCATTTTACCATAATGAAAATCATATGCATTACTTGAAAATTGCATTGGCACAGTTTCAGGTTGCGTATGTTGGAAATTACTCCCAACCACCACCTTGAATAAACTGGCATCAACCACACTTGAGTTAAATGTTTTAGCAGAGAAGGAAAAGCACAAGTCCGCAAGCTTATTCACTTCACTCATTTTCGTAATATTCAGAAAATTGTACCCGATCATCACTCTATGTTAAATTCCTTTAAGTTGTATCACCTACCTCTTGCCCGCACTGCACATTTTGCAAACTCTCAGCCTTTCCACTTAATGAATTGTCAAACCATAAATCTTCGCCGATTCGATATCGGTGGGACCCATCCAACCTATATGCATTACCGTTTCCACAAACAAACCCTTTTATTTCCTGTTTTCCTTTACCTGCGCCTTTTCACACTTGCCACTGTTTAGCGCATCGCATTTGTCTCTTCACATACCTTAGCCCTTACCTTTTATGCTATGACCCAAAACTTTGCAATGGTGCGATGTGATATCATCATCGCACGTTGCATTCACAAGTTCTTAGGTTTTTCCGTTAAGTTTCCATGGTTAAGTGTTGCATCATGCCAAATGTTAAATTATGCGACGTGCACACATCGCATTGCGCAAGCTCGGGAGGATAGTGCTCAGGTAAGTTTTGACATTGCTGAAATATAATATGCGATGTGGGTGTGAATGTGATATGGTTTCAAAGCCGAAACCTAAAGGGTTTCAAGTCTAGTGTACAAGGCTCTGTGCGTTGTCTTAATGAAGAAAGCCAAAACACAACATAAGGACGTTTTGCTGTTACATGTTCGATACAACATTCAATTAGCATTATATTTTTCAAGCTCTACCATTTTTTATTAAGCGGCATGTTTTTCATATGTTTTCAAAAGGAGAGTAAGAATGTTGAAGTGGAAGAATGAAATAAAAAATTCTCTCTCTAGTTTTTATCTCTGTGCATGGTTCTGTAGATTTTTTAACAAACTGTGGTGTTGTTGTTTTAATTTAATTTTTGCATTCTGTGTAAACTGGTTATTGAGGGAAAATAATTTCCCATGTTCCTTTAACCTTCTCGTATTCGTGAATGTTCCAATAGAGTATTGGAGCATTCCATCATTTTTTTTGACATGGTATTAGAGCAGGTTTAATCTCTCAGTAAAAGAAAGTGTTTTTCACTAAAGAGTTGAAAGTTTGTTTTGAGAAGCGTATTCTCCAACACTGAGAAGGTTTTTGTTTACACAGTGAAAATGGCAGTAGAAAGCACAAGCTTGACTAATCCACAAATTCCATAGTTTAATGGCAAGAATTATGATTATTGGGATATTACAATGAAATCCTTGTTCTCCTCACAAGATATTTGGTAGCTGGTGGAGAATGGATTCCAAGAACCAACAGATGCAACAACAT
This sequence comes from Pinus albicaulis, assembly GCA_034641835.2. NCBI lineage: Eukaryota > Viridiplantae > Streptophyta > Pinopsida > Pinales > Pinaceae > Pinus > Pinus albicaulis. The sequence goes on from CM076573.1 coordinate 262,776,910, forward strand.
ACAATTCTTTGACATAAGAAGAAAGAGATTTGTTGAGGGACAATAAGAAGAATAAATCTAAATCCCTCTTTTACATTTTCCAAGCAGTTCATGAAAGTATTTTTCCAAGGGTTGCAGCAGCAACGAAGTCCAAGCAAGCATGCCATACACTCCAGAAAACCCACCAAGGCACAGTAAAGGCGAAGTCAACAAAACTACAAATGCTGATAAGAGATTTTAAAACATTATGTATGAAAGAGTCTGAGAATATAGATTCATTATTTACAAATGTGATTGGGTTGGTTACCCAAATCAGGTCTCATTGTGAGACAATTGAGGAAAGGAGAATAGTTGAGAAAGTTTTAAGAATTCTACCATCAAGGTTTGATGCCATAGTTATGGCCATAGAAAAGACAAATCATCTCTCACAGTTTTCAGTGAATGAGCTTCATGTATCATTGATGTCTCATGAGCACAGACTGAACAGAGCAACGAACTCCTCACCGGAGGATGCATTCAAGACATAAGTGTCTTTTGGTAAAGGTAAATGTTGAAGAAGATCAAAATATTGAGGAAGAGGAAGAAGCCCACACAGAGGTGGAAGAAGTAGCCCTCCAAGCACAAGTGGAAGAGGTAGCAATCAAAATCCAAGTCAAGACTCAAGCTAGAATCAAGCACAAGGTTAGAGGTGTGGTAATCTCAAGTTCAATGTCATTATTGTAGAAATTATGGTAATTATGAAAATTAATGTAGAAAGAAGCAATATGACATGGGTAGAAAACCAATTGCAAATTCTGTTAAGGAAAATCAGAACCATGGTCGTTTGTTTTTAGCTTGTAATGTAGCACAAGAAAAACAAGGATATGTGTCGTTCTTAGATTCAGGTTGTAGCAACCACATGACTGGAAACATAGCAATGTTTTCCAATCTAGATGAAAGTGTAAAATTTGAAGAGACATTGGGGACTGATAACAAGGTCTCTGTCATGAAAAAAGGAAGAGTAGACATACTAACAAATAAGGGAGAGAAGAAGTTCATGCCAGATGTTTATTATGTCCCTGGCTTGAAGCATAACCTCCTAAGCATTGGAAAAGTCATAAAAAAGGGCTACAATGTATTTTTTAAAAATGTGTGAGCAATCGTGGATAAGCCTCCAACTAGACAACTCATTGCAAAAATTCATATGACGAACAACATAATTTTTCCTCTCAAGATGAGATCAGACTTGAAGGAAAAAGGTTTTATATCAGCTCTCACATAAGAAAATTTTCAAAAATAAGTCAAGGATGAGAATTGCTTATGGCATTTGAGATTTGTTCATCTCAACTTTGGAGGCTTGAACTTGTTGCACAAGAAATGCATGGTGAAAGGATTGCCACTCATAGAAAAACTAGACACCCTATGTGAAGGTTGCATCTTGGGAAAATAACACAGAGAATCATTTTGAGTAGGAAATTCAATAAGGGCAAAAGCACCTTTTGAGATTGTCCACTCATATTTATGTGGACGAGTGCAAACACCATCATTTGGTGGTAGCCACTATATTTTGACATTCATAGATGACTGACTACACAAGGAAGACATGGGTCTATTTTCTAAAACAAAAAAGTCAAGTGTTTGACCACTTCCACCACTAAAAATCTCTTGTTGAAAAGAAAAATGGACACTACATAAAAGTGTTGAGGACTGATAGAGGTGGTGAATATATCTCAAATGACTTCCTACGTTTTTTCAAGAGCATGGAATTGACAAGCAGTTTACCAAGGTATACACCTCAACAAAATGGTGTTGCAGAAAGAAAGAATAGGACCATCATGGAAATGGCAAGGAGCATGTTGAAGGAAAAGCATTTTCCAAATGATTATTGGGCTGAAGTTGTCTCTTTTGCATCATATATCATTAATATGTCCAACCAAAAGTGCCATGAATAGAGTTCTTGAAGAAGCATGGAATGGAAGAAAGAAATTTTCTGCTCACATGAGAGTGTTCGGATGTGTGGCATATGCACATATCCCGGATGAGTTGAGGAAGAAGTTGGTCAGCAAGGGGGAGAAAAGTATATTTCTTGGATACAATGATGAATCCAAGGCATACAAGCTCTACAATCCATTAACCAAGAAGTCAATAATATGCAGAGATGTTCAGTTCATAAAAGATGAAGCATGGGATGGAAGTTTAGAGAAGATAGTCAATGTGAAGATATGTATGTCACATGAAGACAAAGAAGAATTGACTGCAACAAGTAATTTCTCAACAGTAACTCCTCCTCAACCATCACAAGCTCAACAAAGCACACTACAAGCAAGTAATAGGACAACATTGTGAAATCAAGTAAGTGCTTCTCCAGGCATACCACAAAGCTCCACAACTCCATCTACTTCAAGCTCAACACCAAACTCATATTTATAAAGTATAAGAAGACCAAGATGCATAAATTTAAGTGAAATTTATGAGCATGAAGAAGTTGATAATAGTGGTGGTCTGAATTATTTATTTGCATTATTTTGTCATGTAGATGACCTAATACATTTTGAAGATGGATTCAAAGAAGAGAAATGGGTTGATGCAATGAATGAAGAAATAAGAGCAATAGAAAGTAATGAAACATGGGAGTTAGTGGACCTTCTACAAGGAAAATAAGTCATTGGAGTGAAATGGGTCTATAAGACCAAGTGCAACATTAAAGGCAAGATAGAAATGCATAAAGCAAGGCTAGTTGTCAAAGGCTACAAGTAGCAGCATGGAAGAGACTATGAGGAAAAATTTGTGCGAGTTGCAAAGATGAAGACGGTGCAAACAGTGTTGTTAATAGCAACACAACATAAATGAAAAGTATATCAAATGGACGTGAAGTCAGCATTCTTGAATGGACTGCTAAAAGAGGAGGTGTATGTTGAACAACCTCCTGGCTATGAGGTAGAAGGCCAAGAACACAAGGTGTGTAAATTGTAGAAATCTCTTTATGGGCTGAAGCAAGGACCGCATGCATGGTAGAACATGATAGATGCATATTTGATGGACAATGGGTTTGACAAATGTGATGGTGAACCTAGTCTCTACATTAAAGAAAATGACTGTAAGATTCTTATTGTTGTTTTGTATGTAGATGATTTGATTTTTTAGATAGTGATGATCTTCTCATCATTTATTTTAAAGCAGTCAAATGAGTGACTTGGGATTGTTAAGATATTTTCTGGGCATAGAATTGAAGAAAATAGAAAATGGGATTTTTATCTCTCAAGGAAAGTATGTTGCAGAGATTTTAAAAAGGTTCAATATGCAAAAAAACAAGCCAACACCAAATCCAACTGCCATGGGGTTGAAGTTGAGCAAGGAAGATTGTAGAAAAAATATCAATCTGACATTATACAAAAGCATGGTGGGCAGCCTAATGTAGTTGACTGCAACTAGGCCTGATATAATGTATGCAGTTAGTTTGGTGTCAATGTTCATGGAGACACCCAAGGAGAGACATTGACAAGCAACGAAAATAATTTAAAGTACGTCAATGGGCCGAAGGGTTATTGTGTTCTATACTCCGCAATTGATGATTTTAAGCTGATTGGTTACATTGATAGTGATTGTGTTGGAAGTGTGGATGATAGAAAGAGCACATTAGGATATGTGTTTTATTTGAGTTCGGGAGCCATATCATGGGCTTCTAAGAAGCAGCCAATAGTTTCATTATCAACAACAGAAGATGAGTCTGTCGCCGCAACAGCAACAACATGTCAAGCAGTTTGGATGGAAAGAATGTTGCGGAATTTATGTCATGAACAACACAGAGTAACCACAATTTTTTGTGATAGTAGTTCAGCAATTGCACTATCAAAGAACTCTGTTTTCCACAAGAGGACAAAGCACATTGATGCCAAATATCATTTCATAAGAGAATTAGTTAACAATGGTGAAACTGTGTTAGATCATTGCTGCAAGTAAGCAGAACAATTTGCATACATCTTTACAAAGGCATTGGAACAAAAAAAAATTGTTTATCTCAAAGAATTTTTGTGAATAATCAATGGCGGTAGTTGTGATTAAGGGGGAGTGTTGGAAATTACTCCAAACCACCACATTGAATAAACTGGCAACAACCACACTTGAGTTAATTTTTTTTTGTAGAGAAGGACAAGCACAAGTCTGCAAGCTTATTCACTTCACTCATTTCTGTAATATTAAAAAAATTGTACTCGGCCATCACTCTGTGTTAAATTCATTTCTCGTCGGATTACATACCTCTTGCCCCACTTCGCATTTCGCAAACTCTTAGCCTTTCTGCTTAACAAGTTTCCGAACCATAAATCTCCGCCGATGCGATATCGGTGGGACCCATCCAACCTATATGCATTACCGTTTCTGCAAACAAACCTTTGTATTTCTTGTTTTCATTTACCCGCACCTTTTCGCACTTGCCACCGTTTAGTGCATCGCACTTCGCACTTCACATACCTTAGCCCTTACCTTTTATGCTCTCACCCCAAAATTTGCGATGGTGCGATGTGATATCGTCATCGCACATTGCAATCACAAGTTCTTAAGTTTTTCCATTAAGTTTCCACGGTTAAGTGTTGCGCCATGCAAAATGTTAAATGATGCAACGTGCACACATCGCATTGCACAAGCTCATGAGGATAGCGCTCAGATAAGTTTTGACATCACCGAAATATGATATGCGATTTGGGCACGGATGCGATATGGTTTTAAAGCTGAAACTTGAAGGGTTTCAAGCTCGACATATAAGGCTCTGTGCATTGTTTTAATGAAGAAAGCCAAAACACGACAGAAAGACGTTTTGTTGTTACTTATATGATCAAGCATTCAATTAGCATTAAATGTTTCTAACTCCACCATTTTGTATTAAGTAGGATGTTTTTCATATGTTTTCAAAAGGAGAGTAAGCTTGCTAACGCAGAAGAATGAAATAGAAAATTCTCTCTCTGATTTTATCTTTGTGCGTGGCTCTCTAGATTTTTGAGCAAACTGTGTTGTCATTATTTTAATTTAATTTCGGCGTTATGTGTAAACTGGTTATTGAGAAAAAAACATTTCCCATATTCTTTTGAGCTTCTAGTATTTGTGAATGTTCCAACAAAAGTATCGGAGCATTACATCATATTTTCTGACAGCGTATACAACGCTTCAAATAAGTGATGACATACTACAATCAGTGGACCTGTCTAATACCAGTAGGAAATTATTATGTGATGCGGATTAATATATGTGAGTATTATATTTAGATCCATCAGTATCATGTCGTTCCCGGAAATTCTAGCTAACTAATCATCAATTTTCTTATACAACATGAGCACATGATTACAAAATATCACAGGTTATCTTCCACATTCAAGGAATATCTCAATACCACGGGTTATCTTTCGCATTCAAGGGAATATCAATGATGTCCATCAAAAGTGGTTTTTTATTATCAAGTACATCTGATAAGTAGTGACTCTCTGGACGAGTGGTTTCGATCTACTTTTCCGGTCAACAAAGAAGCTAAATGTAAGAACCAATTGAAGGGATGGATTGTAATTAGTAGTAAGGTTTATGAGATCCAACAACTTCAAAGCCATTAAATATTCATAAAAAAGGAACAATGAGAAAGGAAAAACATTTTACATGATACCTGTTCTAAAATAAAACCCAAGTTCCGGTAACGAGCTAACTCAAAGGACGAAAGTATTTGTGGTGTAGCAGCATTAATTAATGGAACCAAAGCTAATTTCGATTTACTCTCTTCTCGCTCCAATTTAGGTTTAGATCCAAGTTAAAAAAATCGTGGAGAGGTTGATGCAACAAAAGAGGTTGATCGCAGGAATAAAGGGAAGATTCTGGCAGTGGTATATCTCGATCATGTAACCATCACGATCATGGAAGAAAAGCTGGTTATGTACAATCCTCAATCATCCACGATCTGTGTTTTATATTTTATGTCCATTTCTTGCAATTTCTTTTCCATTAAAGACATATCACTGCAAGGAAAAAGAAATGATAACAATAATAAGCACATAAATGATAACATGAAATGACGCACACCTTGCAATATTGATAAGAGCGATATTTCAAAGGTAACCATGGGACTTAATTGAAAAGGGATATGATTATCTCTTGGATTGATCTCAATTTTTTTAGGGAGCACGTAAAAATACTTGCACTGCAAGAGATGTGTGCCCACACAATAATTGAAGAAACTGGATGACACCTTTATGCCATATCCTCACAAGAAATATATATATGAGTAATTTTTGCATCGACCCATGCAATTGGAATCAATATGCCTCAATAAACAACGTTAACTACCTTGTGCCTTTGTTCAATGTAGCCACAAAATAATATTATACAATTTCCACCATCTGTAGTGGAACTCCTCTGAGTTTCATATGTATGTCTCTGTGTGTACATAGACTATAACTACATTTTGTCAAATTTCCAACCATTATTTTTCAGCGACTATTAGGCGTACCTAGCTTTTGAGTACTTGCTTCTAAGTATTTAGGATTAGGTTAATTTTTTTTAATTGAAGAAATTTTGTTTGATGTTGCTTTCAGGCATATATAGTCTTGTTTAGGAGTGCACGTGACCTTGTAGAGACCAAGTCTCTCCACTTAATAGTGGTAAGACTAATATAACATATTCACTTTTACTTCATTAAACCAAATACCTTTCAATCATATAAAGCATAGTTACCAATTTTGCCCAAATTCTATTCCTATGTTAACATATTCACTTGTACTTCATTTAACCAAACACCCTTCTCTTATATAAACCATAGTTACCAACTTTGCCCAAATTAAAGAAAAAAATAAGGCACTTCATTCTGGTATAAACCATAATTACCAACTTGGCCAAATAGAAGAAAAAAATAAAAATTCACATATTCAGTTCAAGGTGCCGAACAATTCAGTGTAAGGGGTTAATTCAGTATATTAATTCTCCCGCATAGGTGGTTAATTAGAAGGTCGTATTATATGAAAATCTCTCATATCTTAGAAAATTAGAAGGTGGTTAATGAGAAGGTCGTATTATAGTTACCAATTTTGCCCAAATTCTATTCCTATGTTAACATATTCACTTGTACTTCATTAAACTAAACACCCTTCTCTTATATAAACCATAGTTACCAACTTTGCCCAAATTAAAGAAAAAAATAAGGCACTTCATTAAATCAAACACTCTTTTCTGGTATAAACCATAATTACCAACTTGGCCAAATAGAAGAAAAAAATAGAAATTCACATATTCAGTTCAAGGTGCCGAACAATTCAGTGTAAGGGGTTAATTCAGTATATTAATTCTCCCGCATAGGTGGTTAATTAGAAGGTCGTATTATATGAAAATCTCTCATATCCAAAAGGATTATTCAACCGATGTTGTATGATGCCTGCTGAAAATAAGTAAATAGAGGATGGCTTATATAAACAAAGAATGGAAATGAGAGTAAAGAATGGAAAAATAATAGAAGTGGAAAATTTTGGATGGTGTATATAAACAAAGAACGGAAATGAGAGTAAAAGATGGAAAAATAATAGAAAGTAGGAAAATTTTGCGAAGCCTACAAACCAGTAAAGGAATGGAAAGAATGTGTAATAGTAGTTTAATTTTATGAGTATTTTTTTTATGATTTTCTAATATGAAATTATATCTAAGTTTTAAGAAAAAAAAAAGTTTGAAAGTAAAATATGAATGATAGATTTTTTTGATAAATTTTATTTATAAGATTGTTATATTATTGAGAGTTACTAAAAATTATTCAAAATTCAAAATAAATAATGGAAAAAACTACTCTAAAAAAAAATCTTTAACATGTCTATTATCAAAATTCAAAATAAATCATAAAAAGCTAAAAAAAAAAAACTTTAACATGTCTATTATCAAAATTCAAAATAAATAACGAAAAACTAAAAAAAAAAAGCCTTTTTTATTATTGGAATTGAAATTTTTTCTTTCAAACTTAGTAACTCTAATATAAACCCATACTCTCCACATTTTGTAAACCAGCAAAACACTAAACAAAAATTACTCTATGCTAACATTGTTCTATACCATGAACTAAATAAACACTATGATATTGGTTAAATGGATTGTTCTATACCATGAACTAAATAAACACTATGATATTGGTTAAATGGCACATTTAAACCAAATGTATGTCTAAAGCGTAATAATAGAAAATAAAAAATAATAACAACGCAATAGATTTGACTTTACCTGATGGCCACAAGATCAGAGGAATATATGAGATAAATATATATTTCAGCTGATGCAGAGTTGTTGGTTACGAAAATTTTTTAGTGCCATTATGCATCTCGGTCAGTTCCGGGACTCCCAGAGTCCCCCCAAACACTTCTGGAATCGTGATGATTCATTCACAACTTCCCAGGAGTGGTTGTGGGGACTCCAAGAGAGCTGAACATGGATTTCTAACCTTCTGATCAGTTCATATCATCTCCGCCACAATCGGCTCACCAACGATTAGGTTTTCTTATAGGGAGGATGGTTACGGAATCTCTCATGGCAAGATGGACAATATATTCTACTTAACCCAAGTGTTATATTCGAGATAAATGCAGTGCACCTAAAAGAGAATCTGTTCTTTGATATCTGTTTCCACAAAATTGCAAAGCCGCATCACCGTATACTGGCTGGTCCCTCATCTCGATTGCAAATTATCCGGGAATCTGACGTTTAAGAGAAGGGTCAATTCTGAACCTCATATGTTGAATTTGTAATAGAAACATCAAGGTGCCAGTCAAATCTGGGAATCTGCAATCCATATAACTGTAATCCATGTAAGTTCAAGTCTATGGGAGATTCTCTGGGAATCTGAAGTTCAGAAGAGAGGTCAATTCTGAACATAAAATTTTGAATCTATAATAAAAACAAAGATGCTCATCAATTTGGGAAATTTGCAATCAACATAAGTTGAAGAATCCTCTCCTAATATTGGATTCCATTATTCTGAAAATACAAGTAAATACACGATGCGCCCATTATGTTCACGATAAATTATTCGAGATAAATGATGTGCGCAGAAAATAGAATCTCTTCTATGGAATCTGTTTCCACAAAAAAATTGCAAGGCCGCACCACCGTACAATTGCTGGTATGATATTAATTGTCATTTCATTAGATTCCATTGTTGTGAAAAATGCCGGGCGGTTCGACAGTTTCAAAGTGAGAGATATCCGCAAATACACGTTGCGCGCATGTGTTGAATCGACTTGCTTGTATCATACGGAAAGGACCGGACGGACAGAACAAAAGTATCTTCCAAACACTGTAGATACCCGGGTATTTCACACACTCTATATTCGATCCGTATTGTCCCTCAACGTCCACATCTCATAAGATTTCTAAGTTCTTCGATCCCTATTGTCCCCCAACATTCACATCTCATAAGATTTCTAAATTCTCCCGTGTAAGCCTCTAATTTCTTTCTTTCGCCATAGTTTGGAAGCCAAAGGGAGCCTTCCAACACTAAAGGGAGCCGGATTCTCAATCGAATTGTTGAAGATAATGGAAAAATTTAATGAGAGAGAGTAGGTTCACTAGAGCCTTACATAATGGAAAAACTTAATTAGAGAGAGTAGGTTCACCAAAGCTTTACATTAGGAGTTTGTTTTTATTGCTTAGGTAGTGGTTATAACTTCCCTATAAGCATTTAAGCTATATATTGTTTGCATTGTAACGAGAATGCAAAGCAACCTGCAGACACAATCCCTCCTAGTGTAGTCTCTTAGAGTAGAGCTAATGAGTATTGCTTTAATTAATTTGATCATGTCATTTTTATCATGGTATCAGAGTTCTAGGATCTAATCAAAGCCAGAGTGCTTTGATCCCTGTGAGTGTTTAGGCGGCAAAAGAGAAGCCTCTGGTGGCCTGAGTGACGCTGAGTGAGGTTGTTTTTTTATTTTTGAAGGAAACACTAATCAACGTGTTCGTCAGAGGCACAACAGTGTCGATTAGTGCGGACCCGTGCTAGAGAACAATGCTGATCTTTGAAATCAGCGCAGACTCGCATGGTAAACCGGCACTGATCCATCTTGCCCTTATGAAAATTTTTCTTAGCGCGATATCTGAGTGGGTGTGGAGCGCCTTTGAACTAGTGAGCTCGTGGAAGAAGAGCCAGTGAGCTCGTGTCAAAAGAGCCAGAGAGCCCATGCTCTGGAGTGTCGTGGAGCTAGAGAGATCGTGTTGTGGAGCGTCATGAGCCAGAGAGCTCATGCTATGAATCGTCGACTGAGCTAGAGGGCTTGTGCCTGCTGAGCGAGAGAGCTCGTTCTTGTTGATCCAGTGAGATTGTGCCAGGGGAGCCGGTGAGCCGTCGCAGCAAAGGTAGTAGTAGATCACTGGTAAAATGTGAGGATCGCTGCAAGCATGATCTGTGACAGAGGAGTCCGTGAGCTCACTGTAGAAGAGGTCATGGCAGAGGAGCCTGTGAGCCCGTGGTGCAGTACGCATAGAAACCTGCCTGATCCAGGGGGATATTGGTGGCCACCCACCTATTCCACTTGGGGCACCACAATTGCTTCTTTCAGTTTTTTCAGTTTCCTTAATTATAACATAGTTTACTATTTTTAGCAGTTTTTTGGGTCGTGAACTTCCAAAGCCGTTTTGAGGCCTTAAACGACGTTTTCTGGGCATCAAACCTGCAACAAGTACGAGTCTATTTCAAACTCAATATTTGTAGTTAATGGTTGTAGTCCTCGGATAGATCTTTCTAACGATGTATCACGTGCGTCAGACAGAAATAGTATGCCAAAGTTACGACCCCGGGAAATTGATGTACCAATTTAGCCCGATGGGGCCCATATTTTGGCATTTCATCTCCTAGGGTTAGGTTTTTGGATGTTTAGGGTTTTCCATTGTTTTTGAGTAATATATAGGCCTTCGAGCCTCATTGTAACACATAGTTCAGAGGCTTGTAGCCACCACATCTCTTTTCAAAGATAAGCTACCAACGCCCTAGCTAGTTTATTTCCATTATATTTGTAAACAAATTTTAGTGCTTTGATATTAATGAGATGAAGTGTTATTTCCACTGCATTTTTATATTTATGGTTATATTTTTATTTTGTTGCATTCCTACATAAGTCCGGATCAGTGGCATCATAGCGGTCTGCTCTTTCTCGATCTTTCTTTGCATGTCCCCAATGAGGTCGTGGTATGACTTAGGGTTCGATCTGGTTGAACCTTTGCAAGATCAACCTCGCAAACCCCGGCGACCGCCCATGGGGGACGAAAAGAAAGATGAGGGGGTAGGAGATCCTATCAAAATATTGATTGAGGAGATGATGAATAACTTTGCCCAGATTCTTCAACGACTACCCACTCAAGGCACATCTACATCCAACAACCACTCTAGAGGCTCGACTCCTTTTAAGGTACAAGTAAACTTTGACATTCCCATATTTGAGGGCCAAATAGATGTAGACACTATAAATAGATGGTTGAATCTATTAGAAGAATACTTCTCAGTTCATGACTTTTCCGACTGGGAGAAGATTATTTTTGCACTCCTCAAAGATACCCCCCATGTAAATGACCAGTGGGAAACCTACTGTGAAAAAAAGGATGAGGGGGAACACTCTCTGTTCTCGGTCGTGCCCACTTGGAATTATTTCCGAGACATAATCAAGGAACAATATTATACTGTGGGGAGCGATGAGGACAAGTACATACAATGGACTATGCTGCAACAACAAAGGGATCAAGATGTGCATGAGCTGACAAATCTATTCCATACCCTACGCACAAAATTGGGTATCAAGGATTCAGAGAATCATTTGGTGCTTAAGTACTGCAGTTGTCCGCACAGATACATTCAGGAGGAAATGCAGTTCCTTGACATCTCCTCGTTTGGTATGACATACCAATATGTTGCCAAGATTGAGAATAAATTCAAACAGAATAAGTGAGACTTTGGATCTGCGAATCAAAAGCAAGGGAAAGGTGTCCCCAAACCGCAGAACAAAGGACAAAGCCAAGGCATCACTAGAAAATTTGGCCCAATTTCCGACATCCACTTCGTCACTAGTCCGACACATAGTCATCACAAGAGCGACAGTTTGAGGCCGGACAAAACGTGGTTAGCCATAATGTCGCAATTCTGACGCTTTGCCAAAGTGTCGCAATACCGACACCTTTTTCGACGTTTCCAAACAAACGTCGCTCTTCCAACATTTTCAATACCGTCGCTCTTTCGACATTTGTAAACTGTCACAATTCCGACGATATGGGGTCCGACATTTTGAACGTCGCTCTTTCGACGCTTATTAAAGTGTCGCAAGACCGACACTTTTTTGAAGTGTCGCAATTCCGATGATATGGGGTCTGACGTTTTGAACGTCGCTCTTCCTACGCTTTTGTGAAGTGTCGCAATATTGACGATTTGCAAGAGCGTCGCAAGACCGACGCTTTTCTGAAGTGTCACAATATCGACGATTTGCAAGAGCGTCGCAAGATCGACGCTTATACCGATGGCGGGTTAAATTTATAAAAAAAAATGAAAATTATTATTCCAGCGTGCATAAACCACATATATATCTTATGTTATAAGGTTGGCCATTTTTATAAAGCGCTCGAATTATAATAGAAATCCTCCCCTCATATACTGTATAAAAAGGAAAATATCCTGAGGCTCACAACTTAACCACGCACTTATATCATAGGTGAACCCCTTCCTTTATTTTGTTTTATCAACTGTATTAGCCGACTCACTACTTAACCCCCTCTCTCTAAGGTTTGAATCATAACATAACAACCGCTTCGTATTCCGACCTTATCACGTATCATTAAACCAATGGTTCGACGACTTTAACATATGCACCAACGCTTATAACATTCAACCATAGGTTATAACATTAACACGACGTTTTTATAACGTATTGTATTTATGGGCCCCACACATCGAAACTCGTAAATAAGCGGTTTTCAACATGAGTCAATGGTTCATACCTTAAGTTAACCTCCATGCAATTGAATGCACGATATTCGTCAGATCTCTTGGCCTCCAGATCAGACGATGCACAACAATATCGCGTTTTTTTGCTCGCCTGACTTTAACACTTCAAAAAAATGTGATGAGGGTGGTATTACCCCAGCGATGTGGCATCATTTAATAGGATTGCGTTTTTTTTTGAATGGCTTCGCCTCCAGCCAAAAGCTGCGCGATGAGGGCTGTTTTGGTTTCGCAAAACCACTCTCGGGTTTTGAATAGTACTCGACTGGACTTCTACTATGGTTAGCACATTTCTTTGTATAACCTCCGCCCCATTAACTCTGGGGTCAAGCCTCAATGATATTGTTCAACTCACAATAAAACACGTTAAATTCTTCAACGGGAAGGGTTTTCCACCTTTGATAGGGTTTCAAAGCTCTTTGGGCAACCAAAGCATAACAGGGTTTCACTCCTATGAAGTTTGTTCGAACACACATAACTCAATGCCTTATACAAAGGTTTAATATCCTCACTTGGACTAAGAACCACTACAACTCACTCTTGGCCTCTTACAGGGGTTATATACCAAGTTTACACATTCACATTAATCACAAAGACTTGCTTTCAACCACAGACAGAGAGGGCCACTGGAGATTTAACACAACAATTGTTCTTCTTCCAATTATACACAGAGTTCACAATTCAAAAGAGTAATTCTTCGGAGAATGTCAATAGCACATACACAGTTAGGCAATAAGGCTTAAATCTTATTCAACAAAGAAGACAGTTTCTCAATTCAACCTTTCACTGCCATTCAATCACAAACTATCATTGACTGAGGGATCTATCAACAAAGGAAATTTTAATGAAAGAGGCAAAGATTAAATAATCAAACAAGCTCTAGCCCATCTAGTCCTTTAGTGAAATCCAATCACTTTAGGGAACATGCACCAAAAGTCAAAGGAGCAACTCTTCAGGGACCCCATATGCTCGCAGATGGTTGACCGTGACAGTTATACATGCTCCATAGTACATGACCACCAGTTCTCGATACACTGCCCAAGAGGTGTTCGTGCCTGACCAGTTGCAGTACGTGACCAGGAAGGGAAGGAGTCTAGGGAACATGCACCTAAACTCAAAGAAGCAACTAAGAGGGTCTTGAAACTACCCAAAACTTGCTCATAACCAAAACAACTTTAGCAAGAAGACATGCCAATCACCAATGAAACAATGTAAGAACCTAAATTCATGGAGAATTGCTTACACAAACAAGAAAATGCACCATCCGTGTTGGAAAAACAATGATCAACTACTTAGCCAACCTCTTCTGAAGAAGAACATGATCACATGAGGCAATTAGCCAGAATCATCCCCATCATCAATCCAAAGAGCTCAATAATGTAGTGATACCTATGAGTAAACAACACCAACAATGAGCTATCCATGTAGATCAAGATAATCAGAGTTACTTCATCATCAATGCATACATATAGTGCTTCAAATCCATTGAAGAAAAGACATCAATATCATAGAAGGTACCCTTAATTTTTCTCAACAAGGCACCCTAGCATTCATGAAACAAGGAAGATCTCTCGAAATTAGTGGGGCCCTTAATTCCTAGGGACGAAGGTCCTCGTACCAACAATAAGATTGTAGGTACAAAATGAACCATTCACCAACTATCCATAAACAATTAGCGAATACAATGTCACTAAAATCCTTTGTACAATCATCACGAACAAGCAAGTTTAAATTTTGAAATATAACTGGAAAACAACTATGCCTCCCAATCAAAAAACGTGCTTCAAAAACAAAATCACATGGATATATCATATTGCATGTTTTAACAGGACTTCCTGCACAACAACGGACATTTATAAACAACATTTCACCTTTTTCTATGGGTTGGACTTTTAAGAAAAGTTTCATGGTTGGAATCCAAAATAAGCATTCTCTTTCACCATCGGAACATTACATGATTCAAAGCAAGGGTTTCATCACCATTAGAAACTTGCATGATTCAAAGCAAAGGTTTCATCACTATTGAGATGTTTTCATCAAAACCAACATAAAAAGCTCTTAAATATCACATCCTCTACACATCACGATAACAAGTAAATACTTGCACTATAAAGCATAGAAAACCAGATTGCACAATATTATAAAATACCTCGTTAGTAACAACAGATGGCAAAGAATTTCAAATGATTAGTCATATTTGACAATCCTAAAAAACTTGCTTTCCAAATAAAGTTTTTTTCAATAGTCTCGAATCACTAGAACCACCAAAATCCATCTACACCAAAGTTGAAAATCCTTAACAAATGTGGCAAAATACAAAATACAAAAAAAAACATGGTATACTTAATCGTGTTACTTATACATGTTTCCATCTAGTTTACCAGTCTCCAAAGAGCAACCCACTGGTGAGAAGATGCAAGCTATGCTACAACAGTCCAATAATATTCTTATCCCCACAGCTAATATACAGGTTAGGGTACAAAACCTAGATCTTTAAAATACTCGTGCTCCAGAGCACTTCGAGCAATGATCCATCTACTGGGCTCCAGACACAACATTTTCTAGGAGGGAACATGGTGCAGAAAAACAAAGAAACAAACAACAAAGTTGTCAGCATTAAGAATAATTGTAAGCTGGCATCCTTTGATCATATTCGAAAGAAGGAAAGATAATGTCTGTCCTTACCGAGAGAAGATCAATTCCTGCTGGCTCAAGACCTAGAACCACAGTTGCCAGATCCTGTTGAATGCAAAACAAGTGAAGAAAGTTTTAAATCATGCATCAATATCACCATGTCTCCCATATGTATTTCAAATGGAAATAAAACTTGAATGTCCACTGTTCATCAGAAAAACATTAAATGTTATTGATAGGATGTTCTATGTAAGAATAATCATAGAGCTAATTAAGATCAATTATGTTTGGCCAAATTAAGAGCCCCTGCCGAGTATTGTGCAAAAGTTATGCAATAAAATGGAACCCAATTATGCTGATGATTTGACAATGGAATGGATCTTGAGTTATTCTCATTTCATTTACCATTTTCGAGAACTTACTCTATGCTGATGAATCTGGAAACATTGCAATCCATAACTGCAGCTAAGCCTGGGAAAAGAGCAATCGCTTATACCAACTCACCAAGAAAGATCATTACAAAAGTGCCTTACAGGACCTAACCAAGTCCTAGCTCTTAATAGTAATAAAATTCTAGTTAACCCATCACAAGCAATCTTTTCATAATCTCTATAATCTAATTCAAAACAAACCAGTGTTTATTTGATATTCCCTAACTTTTATCCCCTTTTCATTTCATTTCATTCCTAAGTAGCAGTAGCAGTTGTTATCCACATTTCATTTCATCCACAACTAGAAGTAGCAGTGCAAGCTACATTTCATGGTAAGCAATGAACATCTGAAGAAACACTCAACATTCTTGACATTAATTACATCTCCTCAACTTAGTGAAATATTGACTAGTTGAGACTACTACAATTAAAGGAACTGTAAAGCATGGGCAATGAATGACGAGGCAATAACACATGCAAAAAACTTTAGGGTATAAACATTAGTACATTAGTAGAAATAACTAATATCAACAAAGAATGATAGTATCTAACATAGACAAAGAATTGTGACGCAAGAAAATGTGAACAACTTAGGACTTAAACAATGGATGGCACTAGAGAAAAAAATAAAAATCAAAACACCAAGGCAAATGAAAACATTGTCTAATGCACCTCCACCTTTAATGCATCATGAAAGATATTTTTCTGCATTGCCTCCAAAATTCTACACAAGTTGATAGCGATCCTAAACCATTTGGTCTCACTGACACAACTGGTCTCGTCAAACCATTTAAGATCTCAGGTTCATGCGCTCTCAAGATAAAATGGCAAGCTTGATAACAGTTAGTAACCAAACAAATGCATTTGGACTATGTGGCTTCTTGTCCTGGATGGGATTTGGCTGCACGATCAATTTGGAATTTCTCAATGGAAAGAAGGCAGTTTGGGATAATTCCTTTTCAGGAATATGGATGACATATCAAGGTTTTCATACATTGAATGATTTGTGGGACAAGGGTGCAGGTAAGTGATTGTCCTATAGAGCTCTTAATTAGTCTCAGCAACTTCAAGCAATTGACCAGCCTAGAATGCAATACCCCAGATTTGATTCCCATATCAGTGTTGTGTATATGTACATTGTATTTGAATGGCCAAAATCCAGTCGATGTAATATATATAATTGTACAATGAATGATAATTAAGAAAAAATATATCAAAGGTTGTAGAAGAGAAAGACAAAAGAATGGGGAGCTATGTCTCCACTCAAGGGGAATGACGAGGGCACTAAAGGGGCTATAAATATATGAATGAAGGAAATTGTTCACGAATGTATGTGTATTGTTGATTTATTCTGTGTGAAGAATGCCTTGCGTCCTTGGGTATTGTGTATGAAATTAAGACTCTGTGATAGGGCTAGAACATGCTCTGGTTCAGTGGAAGAATCGATGTCAAGGGCCATGATTTAGGACTGAATGTATGAAGGTTTTATAATTGAGCTCGTAATCATAACGAAAAATTTGTTTAAACTCTGTGTGGAGAGGTTTAATTATATGGGAAACTATATGTGAGACTTTGTACAGGTCTCTGAGTTTCGTATCCAGTTGTGAATAGATATGTGATAAAATTACATTAAATAAGGCTCCACATGCGAAGGGAGAATCGATTTTAATATCGATTTATGTTTTGAGTTCCATATAGAGATTATGCTGTAATGGAGGCACAAAGTCCTTTTAACTCTGGTCGAATGTTGAAGGAAGGGCTGTGTAACCACACTCTACAAAACCTAGAGCAAAGAAGTTATATGTCATAGCGTTAGCGTGGGGAAAGGCGAGAGAATGAAACAAAGTAGTGAAGGAAGCTCAACGGAACCTTGAGTAGAGTTTTTGTTTTAAACTTGGTTGACAAGGGATTCAATTCGTGTCAATTACTTATGTTTGACATTTGAGAATGAGATAGTGTGGCTGTGAGGTCATTTGGTTTAAAAACCTTAGAGTTGAAGTTGGTTGTTGTATATGGTTCCATAACCATATGAGAGGAGATATTAAAGCTTCCGCCCTATCTATTTAAATTGCTACTCCAGCAACTAAAGTATCATGAAATTGCCCAGGTCTTGAGGTTAATTGGGCAATGAATAGGAGTTGCAATTTTTCATACATAGAAAGTGGGGACTGTGGGTTTTTACTCGGCATCATAATGGTTGAAGATGTACATTTGGGTCTCATACCACTTTTAAATTCTACCATAGTGCATACATGAGGCAATGTTAAGCTATTAGTACATCTCATTTGTTGGGGTTAATTAGTATATAATACTTTTATAAATGAATATCAGTTGGTCCCTTACTTGAATAAACCTGAACAAAACGAGAACTCTATCCAGTGTATTCTCCAACTCCTCCTCTGAAGTACCTTTGTTACCAGATCGAAGTTTCTCATCAAGAAATTTGGCAATAAGTTTTGCTGGTTGGTTCTGCAGACAAAGGCCATAATTTAGATAAATGAAAAAACAATATATCTAATATTATGAATGCAATTGTCTGCCTAAAAACATTCTTTCATTACTTACCTTTAGCTGTTTTGTCATTAATCCTTTCAAACTTTCTGTCTCACTTAATTTGATAATCAAGAGCACAAATTCAATGAACAATCTGTATAGACAGAAAGAAAATGAGCATAAACATTTAGTAACTAACCTATATAATTAAATCTGTATAAATAGAAAGAAAATGAGCATAAACATATAGTAACTAACCTGCCTTAGATTTATCAGATGCTCAATGGCATCCTTGATAGTATTAGAAAAGGCCTCATTCTTCAAAAAACTTTCTTCCCATATTGTATCAAGTCATGCTTTCAAGTCTAGAAGTGATCACACCATGTCCTTGTCTTTCATTTCATCCAATACAATGTCTTGCCCAGTAGCTTTAATGTATGCACTGAGAGCCAGCCGAAGCAGCTCAAGTGCACTCACCCTTTTAAAAAGAGAGTACATGCGTTGAAGGTCTGGAATGCGATTGGCATCCATGAGCAAAGTAAATCCCTGGGGAAATCATGATTTGGCTACCCTATTAAATACATATGAACCATGATGGGGAATGGGGAGTTGGTTTTTGGCACAAGTGGTGGTTAAGAACATATTATAGTTTTTTTGGGTAAGTAATAAGTATGTGTTGTATGGAGCTTCCGGTTCTAGGGTTTGTGCTTTCTAAGGCCTCGATCTCACTTCATGCCGCCATTGATCCTCTTCTAAGGTTTCAAGCATTCCTGCGGTGACCTCTTCCGGGAAAGCACCCTCAATGTCGGGCCTCTTCCTTTGGAGGGGCGGGTAATGCCCCCCTCCTCCTAACTCTGTCTCAACTGCGATGTTAGACTCGCCAGATATCGTCGCGCCAGGAAAGCAGACTGTACCTGACAGGGCAAACACTACAGAAAACATTCCTAATGCTAGGACTGGTTCAGATCTCCCTGGAAACGAAAGTACTAAACAGGCTGCTTCGGAGGCACAGCAAAAAGCCTCCTCTGCCACTTGTATTCCTAAAGCTGCAGATCGGATCAAAATCGATCTCCCCAGTCACCGTATCAATGGACACATTCAGTACATGAAGGATCACGCCCTCATCGGGAAGTTCATAGGACTTTGGCCGACTGAGAAGGCTCTGTAGGGATGGATAATATCCAAATGGAAGCCCAAGGGACAATTTACCCTGTAGCTTGGACCCAAATGTTTTTTCACTGCCATATTCCATTGCCTTGAGGACAAGAATCGCATCTTTGAAGGAGGCCCCTACTTCTTCAACTCTGCGGGACTCTATCTTTGTGACTAGATTGAAATATTTCATCCAGACAAGGAAGATTTTAGTTGGGCTCCGGTGTGGATACGAATGTATTCCCTGCCTTTGGAATACTGGGACGAAGAAACTTTGAGGGACATTGGAAATGGACTAGGAGAATTCATAAAGGTTGCTGAGGAAACAAAACTCCGACGTTACACCTCCTACGCCAGAATCTACATCTATATGCACCTTGCAAAGCCTCTCACGGATTCAGTAAGTCTATTCCATGATGACTTTGAATGGATTCAGACTATTGATTATGAGCACGTCCCTTTCCGATGTAGAAAATTTCATGAGCATGGACACCTTTTCAGAGATTTCCCTATGAACCAGAAACCCATTTCCCCTCCCCTAAGGCTGGAAAAGATGCAGACGGCTTTACCAAAGTCTCCTCCAGGAAGAAGCATTCCAAGAAAACTCCTATCATCTCTACCACACCCAATATCCCCAATACCAGCAACAGTTTTGAGGTTCTTGCTCCTCATGATCATTCAAATGCTCAACAGGGCCAACCATCTTCATCTAACTCCTTACCGGACGCCCCAGATTCAAATCTCAAAACCCCTTTAGCCTCTGACTTGACCAAAGACTCCCTAGCCTCCGCCACGGTTGATCACCAAATAAAACCAACCACTTCTGTCTCTGTACTCATGGATATGGATTGCACCCAAGCATCCGTCCCACCCTCAAGATCGAAAGATATTGAACTGAATATCCCTACTCTTATGGAGGATGAAATTGACAGTGTCGACATTGGGGAGCTTGATATTCTGGCACTGGAGGAAGCCTGCCATCAGAAAGAGTACAATAACATTAAACCCCATCAGATAGATAAATTGGAAGTTGTTCTCTCTCGCGCACAGCAAAGAAACTCCCTGGGCATTCAAGCAGGAGGACCATGGGACGGCAGGAAAATTATGAAGGAATAAAAAAAACGAGGTAGGAAGACAAATTTGCAGAGAACCATTATTGCAGGAGAAATAATGGTGGAATCCGACAGTTTCCCCCAGTTGACAAAGTACTACAAGACTCTCCCACACAGTTCCTCATGAAGCTAATATTGTGGAATGTGAGGGGGCTAAATAGCCCCTCAAAGCACAGGATGATAAAAAATATGATTCAGAAATACAACCCCTCAATGGTCTTTCTTCAGGAGACGAAATGTAGTAGCAAAACACTTGAACTCATTTCGGCCAAAGCCTGGGCTAATTGTCGCTCAGTTTCAGTGGATGCCTCAGGGGCTTCAGGAGGGCTGGAAATTTTGTGGGATCCTCAAATCCTCTCTTTGTATGATTTCCACGCCTCCCATTTTTGTATACAAACGACTTTCCATCTACTAGGTACCAATATCCATGGTCACTTAACCAATGTTTATTTCCCGCAAGAAATTCAAAAGAAATTAGATTTTCTCAATACCTTAACAGATCTAAACTCTATAAGGCGTTACCCGCTTTGGTTCTGTGGAGGGGATTTCAACATGACCACCACTTTGGAGGAACGATTTGGAGGAAAGCACAGGTTAGAAGGGGACTGCTTGGGCTTTAAAGAATTTATTTCAATTAATCAGCTCGTGGATCTGAAAACCTCCAATGGCACATTCACTTGGACCAATAAGCGCAGTGGGCCGCGGCACATTGCATCCCGGCTGGATCGATTTCTCATGACAGACAACGCTATTCATCTTGGAGGGGACTTTCATTCTTCCATTCTTCCCCTGGCAGGCTCAGACCACTGGCCCATCCTCCTGCAATGGTCTCGACCGGGCGCACATTGAAATAGACCATTTAGATTCGAATCATTTTGGTTCTCCCATGTTGGTTTCAAAGACTTTGTCACCAATGCATGGCGCTCATTTTCTCCAGTGGAGGGATCAAAAATGTTTCAATCTCAACAAAAGCTCATAAATCTTAAGCTTTCTCTCAAACATTGGAATAAATCCCATTTTGGCAACATTTTTGTCAATAAGAAGGAGCTAGAGCTTCAAATGAACCTTCTTCAGCAGAAAATCAACATCAAAGGCAGAACAGAGGACTATGACAAACAAGAAACTGCTCTCCTCACAAAAATCGACAAGAGCAGGCAACAGGAAGAGACTTTCTGGCGACAAAAATCTCGAATAAGATGGCTTCAAGATGGTGAGAAAAACACCAAGTTTTTCCATAGATCCACTATACAATGAAGGATGCATAATCATATTTCCTTTCTTAACAGCAATCAAGGAATTCACCTAGAAACGCATGAGGACATTGAAAAAGAGCTCCGAGGGTATTTCAAAAACATTCTGCAGGAGCCAGAAGGCAATCGAGAGCAAGCTACTCTCTCTGTCTCCCAACATATTCCTAAAATCATAACAGAGGATCACAATGCTTTGCTTCTACAGCCGGTTACTCTTCATGAGGTTGAGAAAGCTATAGATCAAATTAAGGATGGGAAAGCGCCAGGCCCGGACAGATTCACGGCCAATTTTTTTCACGCATTCTGGGAGCTTATTAAAACAGAAGTTTGGGCTTTAGTGGAGGAATCCAGATCCATGCACTGGATCCTTCCCTCACTAAACTCAACCTTCCTTGCACTCATTCCCAAGGAGGAGAACTCAAGTACCCTGGATAAATATAGGCCCATAGCACTGTGCAATGTTATTTATAAGTTGATCTCCAAAGTTATTGCAAACAGGCTTAAGCCTCTCCTTCCTCTTCTCATTTCGCCAGAGCAAACAAGATATGTGGAGGGTCGACAAATTTTGGATGGCATAATCCTATCGCATGAGGTAATTCACTCCCTCAAAAATCTCAAGAAACCAGGTATGCTTCTCAAACTTGATCTATCAAAAGCCTTTGACAAATTGAGCTGGAACTATGTCCAACAAATCCTTTTAGCTTTTGGTTTCAATGCTACTTGGACTAGATGGGTTATGAGCCTTCTCTCCTCTCCCAATTATTCTATCCTAGTCAATGGCTCTCCCTCTTTACCGTTCCAGTCTTCCAGGGGTATTCGCCAAGGGGACCCCTTATCCCCTTTCCTCTTTGTGCTCATGGCTGAAGGCCTTAGTCGGCTCATTCATCATGCTGCCTCTTCCGGCTCTATCAAAGGTATCTCTCTCCATGACAGCTCCCCCATTACTCATCAACAATTTGTGGATGATAATTTTCTCTTTGGCCATCCTTCTGTACAAGAAGCCCGTACCCTCAAATCTTTGCTTAACACCTTCTCGGAGGCCTCTGGTACTTCCATCAACGCTGCTAAGTCCCACATTTTCTTCTTCAATACCCCTCCCATCTCTCAACATAATATTGCTCGAATATTGGGATTCAAGATTGATGTTCTTCCCTCCAAATATCTTGGAGCTCCCGTGGTTGACTCAGCTATTAAGCATGCCTCTTGGAGAGCCCTTTTGGATAAGATGGAAGCCCGCCTATTCTCTTGGACCTACCACTCCCTTAATTTTCCCAGCAGAGTTATTTTAATCAAATCTGTTCTTCAAGCTATGCCTCTTTACCTCTTCTCCATTTTGGCTGCCCCAAAATGGGTGCTGAAGCAAATTCGCAACCTTCAAAGGAATTTCCTCTGGGGTTCTTCGAGCCTTAACAGAAAATGGGCTCTTGTTAAGTGGACTGAAGTATGCACTCCTAAAAATTTAGGTGGATTGGGCTTACGAGACCCGCTTCACTGCAATCTTACCATGGGGGCTCGTATCTGGTGGAGTTGGGTCTCTAAACCTCACATCCATTGGGCACGTCTCTGGCAGGTCAAGTATTCTCCAGACAGGTCACAGGTTGATCTCATTCGTTTCAGTTCTGACGCTCCTAGCTCGTTGATATGGAATGCAACAAAGCTTCATGGAGCCTTCATTCAAACTCATAGTTTCTGGGAAATCCATTCAAGAGACAAAGCCAGATTTTGGGAAGATTCTTGGCAATAGCTGCCGAAACTCTCCTCGATCTTCCATAAACCTCTGTGGCAAAAAAATCTTCAGAATGACATCCCCAACCATGTCAACATTTTCTTGCAACCCTATCCTTCCAATGGATATCAGGTTTGGAAACCAGCACCTCACTGGCAAGAAGATTGGCAGGGCGAAACCTCTGATGACATTGAGAAGGAGCTAAGTCTTAGAAGGATTAAGGTATCAAATCAAGCTGACAAGTTAAGATGGGGATACACGACTCGGGGTAATTTCTCCACTCAAGAAGCTTATAGATTACTCTTCTGCCCGCAGCAGGAACAACAGGATGGCATGTGGGCTCAAGTTTGGCAACCTAATTCCTGGCCTAAAATATCCACCTTTCTTTGGCTCCTCAGCAAAGGAAAAATTCTCACTTGGGACAATCTCTTAAAAAGAGGTTTTATCGGACCTTCAAGATGCCCCAATTTTTCAGTCTCAAGTTGAAACCTTACAGCACCTCCTTGATTCTTGTTCTTTAGTTACTTATCTGTGGGATCAATTTTCCTTATGCTTTGGAAGGACTGGGCGACTAGAAGGGGATATCAATAATACTATCAGAATCTGGCCTTCACATCCTTTCCAATGTCTTTTTCTCAATACCATTTGCAACTTGTTTTTGGGATTCATCTACTGGGCCACTTGGAAGGAGCGTAATCACAGAATTTTCAAGGATGTTGTCACTCCGAACGCCATCATTTGGTCCAATCTCAAGCGCAATCTGCAAGAAAATTTGTCTCTTACTCCCTAGCAAGATTCGGATATGCCGTCCACGCCACATGAATGTCTCATCTGGAAGAGGTGGAACATTAATCTCAATCACAGTAATCAGCAATCCCAGAATACCTTGAAGCATTCTGATTCGCCCCTTGCATGGTCGCCTCCTATGCCTCGGGCTTTCAAAATGAATTTTGATGACACGACTAAAGGGAATCCGGGTCTTGCTGGTTTTGGAGGAATTTTTAGAAATCATGAGGGATCTATAGCTCACATATATTTCAGCTCTCTTGGTCGCGACTCTAACAATGCTGCTGAACTTGAAGGCTTATGGCTGGGGTTGTGTATTGCGGAGAAAGAGAACTTCTTCCCTCTAGAAGTTGAAGGAGACTCTCAAATCCTTATTAATGCAGCCATCCATCTCCACTCTGGTTCTACTGCTTCCAACGTAGCTTCAAGTTGGATATTGCAAAGTAGATTGGAATTCATTGAAAATTAGCTCAAGATGCCTAAAGCTGTATCCTTCAAGCATATCAGACGCACAGCCAACACAGTTGCTAATCGTTTGGCCAATCAAGGTGCTCTTCAGACTATACCATTCTACAAAGGCCTGCTTCAGAACTTGAATGATGAACAACTCATACAGGACTGCACATCCTTGGTGCAACAGGATCTCCAAAACCCAGATGCGGGTGGCCAACATGCATGATAGGTGGCAATGGTGGTGGGCGGGCGCGTGGGGTTCTACCACCGCCAACCTTCTTTGCGTCCTCTGCGCCATTAATGGCATTAACATTCTTCTGTCTGGGACATTTATGTGGCACACTCATCCATACTTGCGCTCAATCCACAGAGATATGGCTTCTTCGGGATGCTACAGACCTCATTTGTTTTCCCTTCGTTCCTGTTGTGCTTCTGTCACCTCTGCGCCGAGCTTTCGGACTAACACTGGGCACAGGTGTTCGCTCTCCTGCTGTGTTGACCTTGCTCCTGGATTGCACTATTCGCAAAGCTCCTTCTACTCTCAGAGTTCTGAAATCCACTCTGTATCTCTCCCTGTGGAGATTGATACTGGCCAATCTTCTACCCTCAGTTTGGGCACTTCCTGCTCTTTCAATTTTAGAACTTTGCATCTGAATTCAATGCCTCGTTTGTGACATAGGCTGAGAAGCAGGAGGGGCTCGTGCAATGGTGGTCCCTCTCGTCGCCCTTCTCCCTTCTCGCCTAGCTCCTTCTCTCTGCCTTCTGATTCCTTGAGAGGAAGATATCCTGAGACTCGTAGAGGCAGAAGCATTTTG
The DNA here is from genome assembly GCA_034641835.2 of Pinus albicaulis. Taxonomy (NCBI): domain Eukaryota; kingdom Viridiplantae; phylum Streptophyta; class Pinopsida; order Pinales; family Pinaceae; genus Pinus; species Pinus albicaulis. Next base: position 262,802,702 of record CM076573.1, read on the forward strand.
GCGGGGCATGGGAGTGCTATGCAGGCTCGAAACCTCTCCAGTTTTCTCCCGGGTCAGCAGCACAGAGCTCAATTCCGCTTCCCCTGCCTGCTCAACATGCCTATTTTCACGGCCACTATCACTATTGATTTCAAAGAAGAGCCGCCAGATTCAATTGCCAAACTTTCCGACTCACCTCCGGTGCATTTGGCGTCCGAAAGGCCCTGTTCTCCTCCTAAAGCTGGTCAGAAGCGTAAGATGGATGAAGGCAGTTCCTTGCAAGACCCCTTCGTGTATTCTGTTGCGGGCGTTCTCAAGGGAGGCTGCTTTACTACTCTGGCTTTCGATCCTTTGGCGAACACTTCCAAATAGGTTGCTCCGGATGATATTGTTGCTGGGCAGGACGAGGATGACCCCGACGCTCACGCTTGCCCTGTGGTCGAGTCGCCTCCTTCTTCACAAGGTAATTAATGGCCTTTATTCATTCAGGCCTATTTTTTGGCTTCTCTTTGTGCTGGGCTCTGGTTTTCGTATGATGACGTTGTTCAGATGGCTCTACTTCTATTGCTCTTTTGATTGTATAAGAATGCTCATGTTCACATCTCTGAAGCTATATGATGTAGGTTGATATACTGTTTGGATTCTCCGGCCAGTTTCCCCTATGAGGGCGCCTTTTTTGTGCTTAGGGAGCTATCTGTGTTTTACTGCTGTATCTGTCAATTGGCACTGTATGTCATTATTATGGCAAACTATCATGGCTACACTAGAATGCCCATCTCTCGGGCCAGAACCTCTAAGGTCTCGGCCTCCATGTAATTTTTTTTGTATTTTAATAGATTAAACTTACTCAGAAAAAAAAAAAATACATATGAACCAACATATTTCTAAATTTAGAGAGGGGATTTGACTCTATCAGTAATAAAGAATGGGCTTCTATATCTATTTCTTTCCACATGGAAGAGACCATAATGATTAATTACATAGAACATCCAATCAACAAACAAATATGGGAATTTGAACAATTAACATGAATGAATATCAGATAACTCAATGGAAATATTCGCATTCCCAATCTCCATCATTTTTTCCAAAAAATACATGTGATTTGAATGGTAAGGGTATTGCCGTCATCATTGTTTCTTTAGGTGAGACATTTCCCAACATGAAAATTGTATTTGGCACCTTCACACCTGTACTTATGGACACACTCCCTTTATAAATGCAAACTCTTTAATTTTCCCAGAATGAAAAATAAGAACAAAATCTCAACTGAGGGGTTTACACCAATCATGCAACCATTTTCAAGAACCTATTTGATTTTGCCTGGAAACACGTGAAATGAAATGGAGCAGAAAAATTCAGTTTGCTATAAACATAGTACACATGAAAATAGAAACATTGAGGTGCACCCACTTTGATCAAAATAATATTATACATATTTTCTGGTGCATCAATAGAATAACACAACTCTCGCATAGTACATAAATCTTCCATAGAAAATGTTACCACATAACCATGACACACTGTGGCATGAAAAACTACATTTTCTATTTCCATTTCAAGTGCATTCAGCTTTGTAAAGACTTTGACCCAAAAAGGGTCACCATCAGAATAATGCCTGCAGGAAAATTACATAGAAGGGTCACCATCAGAATAATGCCTGCAGGAAAATTACATAGATATGGTAAGCAATGCATAGTTTTGTTTCACTACTCCAGTGAATAAATCTATGAATTTGATCAATAATGGAAGCAATAATCTGTGAATATCTGTGAATATACAAGGATGTCAAAGAAATGAAGGCCAAAATAGGGGACATGGAGCCGAATTCCAAAGAATTTTTTGAATTTTCAGAAGCTACAGGTCAAGAACAGGGTAAAAGACTCATTGATAAGCTTCAAGAAGGATCCAGGAACTATGCTTTTTGAATCTTCGGTCGTAGGTCGAGCATCAGGAAAAGACTCATTGATAAGCTTCAAGAAGGATCCAGGAACTATAAGACAAAGCAAGGGAAAAGGATAGGGTTATAGTTTATCCACAATACCATGATTGATTTGGGGAGCTAGAGAAGATTTTCGAGATTCTGTGTCAGTTTTGTGCCAAATAAGGTTCCTTTATTGACCTTATTCTTAAGTCCTAGGACGAACATATTTATGGTTGGTTTGCATATGAGAAGCTAAGGAACCTCTTGCTTCTTCCCTGCAGTTATATCCCTTCCTAGATGTCATTCTTACCTGTGTAAGTAATTCTAGCTAAGTAAGTAATTCTTACCTATGTAAGTAATTCTTAATGTATGAATGCTAGCTATTGTAACAAATAGACTTGAAGATCATCTTCTCTGTAGTAGCCATCATTGAAAGACGTTATTGGAAGCCAAATCAATACTCTTGATAGATTCTCTTTCCTTTTACAAGTAAGTTATCCTCTATGCTCTATGTCTGCAATCCAAAAGCCTATATCCTAATTTGAGACTATGGTCTGAAGCATATTTCCAAAAGTTCTGTAGGTTGAATCCCAAAGGAATCTAGGACCAAGACTAAAAGGATAAATCCTACATCTCTTTAAAGCTAATATCTCGACCAAGTTACAGAAACAAGCACTTATGATGACACCAAACAGTTACATGTGACTATACATGACATTCGATACAATATTCTTTGTGATTTCTGGAAGAAGATGAAAGAATATCCAATGAAGTTTGAAACCTCTTAACCATCTATTATAACTCGCTCTTGCTTAAGGTTGAAGGTCAAGTTTATGATAATCATCTTTACAAAAGGATAAATATTTTATGGGAAAATGAAGGTAGAAAATGAAGCAGAACAGAATTTGGAAGAGTACCGTATATATGTGACATGTGATCTGAAGTATCAAAGATCATATGACAATAAATTTGTTGAAGCATCTAATCTCAAAATATTGGGAGAATTGTTTACAATAGAAAAACACAAGAAGCATTCACGATAGATCTGAACCTATGACTTCTTTGGTGGCATCTAAATATTTTATGGCATTATAGTATACTGAATTTTTGTGACACTCTGACATACAAGTTTTGAAATATTTGTGGCATTATGCCTATGTGGTAGTTGAGTTCTATGACATATCTCTCTCTTTATATGATTCTTTGTGGCTTGATTCATTGTGCTAAAATGAATGTCAAAAGGTACATAATGATGCAAATTTTAGAGACACCTTTTCAATAACACAGAAGTAGCCCTCGCTCAAGTAAAACCCTATTATTTGAAGATACATGAAGAACGAAGTATTGTGTGGAGGTTTGAAGTATACTCTTTCTCCAAGTTCTATAACCCTAAATTTGTACTCAATGCATTGCCATCTCAAATCTAGTTCTAGACCAAGAAATAGAACTAGTTCTAGTTCTTCAAGAGTTTTTTTTTACTCTTTACATTATGAAGCTAATCTCCAGGCTAAAATTTAGAGGGACAATATAAGTACTTCCCTATGTGATCCAAGATATATTTACTAAGGCAAAGTCCTGAGGAGGGTTAACTTAGGATGTACCAGATCGATACTTTCTCTAGATTGTAGCCTTCGTGACCGTTAGGGTCCTGTGATTTGGCCGATTGGCGAGCCAAATGACGATGTAACATCAAACCAAGATTTGGAGCCCAAGGACCTAGCCTTCCTGGACTCAGAGAGGGCTCTCTCTATTATATGCAAAAGATATCGGTGTGTTTGCTTATGGTGTTCTGATATTAGTCTAGTTATGAAGTGAGTTTTTTTGGTTTTTGGTTTTTTAAGTTGGTGAGGGATAAAACTGATCAAATACATAAACCGGATAACAAGATGTAGATAAATTGGGCTATGGGGTCAAACAGGTCAAGGAAGCTATGAGGTGATGATGTAAAGCTGCTGTAGGGCCGATTTGATTCACGGTAGAAGGGATCTTTGGGCAAAATGGATTGAATGGACAACAAGTTGGTGAAAGACAAGGGATTTCAAGTGTAACTAGTTAATAGCAGACATAAACATGTAATATCAAGCCATTAATCATGCTAAGTGTAACTATGAGCTAATTAATACACAGAAATCAAACATTCAAGTCATACATAGAGGTATATGACCTCTAACTTTGGGAAGGCTATCGACTTTTTGGGAAAACACATGAGACAAACTAACAACTCAAACTACGGCTTAACGCCTAAACATAGTCTCAAGTCATTGGGCACTTGGACAAATAAGTTTTCATAGTTTTAGGCAAAGGGCTAGATCGAAACTAGGCCTTTGGTTCAACAAGATGATCAACAAATCAATTAAAGAGAAAGTTTTATGGACAGAACCATGTTAATGATAGTAGGTAGTAGTGGGCAAACCACACATCCACTAACACACATGGAACCGATGAATAAACTAAGCAACAAAACCTTAGGTTAGCTAAAGAGCAATGAAGAATTTAGCATAACTAAGGGAGAGGAAAATATCAAGCTATGTAGACCAGGAATTTTGAGGTGCCTCCATGGGCATATCTCAAAACTAATCTCTACTGATCTATAGCAGCAAGAAAGCATGTATCATGAATGAAAACTAGAAGACAACAATAAAGCAAGAAAAACTATACCATTCTACCATGTCATGGAATCCATCAACAATCCTTCATCATTTCTCAAAAGCATCCAAGAGGCAGTCCAAAAATCATAACACAAGTATGTTCTTCAAAGCTCATATGACCAATGTATTAATTCTTCTCTCAAGTTCACCGATTTACAATGAGAAGCATGGGATAAATAGGCTAGAAGGAGGAAAACCTCATGGAGCAACTAGCTATCCCAGTGGCCAAGTCAAAATATCTAAATTTGCCCTTGAGGCTTTGCAAAGCCCAAGGCACAAAATATCTAATAAAATATCTAAAAATTACAAAACGGAAATTATATTGACTTTACATGATTTTCCCATGATAAAAATAGCCTAACGCACATTTGGGAAAAGCAGATTTTTGGAGTTCAAAAATTGCAAAAATACTTCATATTTATGCCTGAAAAAGGTCCCCTGACTTGCTGGATGCAAATGGGAGCCTTCCCGATGTCGAAATGAGGCTCATGATGGCTCGTTGGAAAGCTCTCTGTGTCGGCTTTCCAATGCAAGTGGAATCACCTCAATCTGATCTCTGAAAGTCCCTCAAAACTGTACCTGTGTGCAAAAACCCAGAAAATAGCAGGCTGCTGATATGGCGGGCAGAATGTGCAAAATGAGGCTGTTTTTCGCCAATTTGGAGGGGCGAATGATCTTCAAATGCCCTGAAAATCGCTGGAGAGCTGCTCATGAAATTATGGAATCTATTGGTATCACCCTCCTCCCTTGACGACTCTTCAAACTGAAATGGCGCATTTATGAGTTTTTGGCAAAAACCCCAAAAATGCCAAAAAACAAAAAGTTTTCAAAACAGGCCCAAAATTGGCATGGATGACCCTCAAGGGTCCATGGAGACATGTTCCGAAGCTGAAGCTAAAATATCGAGGGCTGATGTGCGTTTTGCTTCCTTCCGTGCTAGGCGCCTCTCCTTCAATTTCTTCAATTTTTCTTGTGCTACCTTCAATTTGCGCCGGGCGAATTGGTTTAGCTTCTGCAAGTGAAGTGTTCTCTTTCTCTGTAGCTCGAGATCCCTGTTTGCCTTCTCAAGCTTGGTCTCCAAATGCTGGTTAGCCCTCTCAAGCCAAGCTTCCTTGTTTTCCTCAATTTCCCGCTCAAAGAGGGTAGTGAGAGGAAAAGCTTCGAATTTAGCTTGTTCTTCAGCCTTCTGTTTCTCCAAGGCTCTCCTAAGCCCGATGGTTCTAGGCCTCTTTCGCCTAGGCTGGTCCTCCTCTTCTTCATCATCAAATTTGCCAATAAGCTCTTCAATTCTTACTTGCGCCTTTTCTGCCTCCTTTTTGTACTTGATGGCCCTTGCCTCATGAATGGCTGCATGAAATTTCATTTGTTTGTTCTCAACCTCCAAGAATTGATTGAAATTCCTTGCCCTTTGGAGATCTTCTTGTAAAACCTCAATTTGCCCTTCTTTGTGAATGAGGAGGTTTTCAAGGATGCGTGCCTCATTGTCGCTGTCATCGCTTGGGATAGGGATGACAACTGATTTACCTCCATGCTTGGCGCTTTCTCCAACTGTACTTTTTCCTTTGAAGGCCAATCTAGCGCTCTTTCTCCTTGGTAAGCTAGGAGTTGTTCTTTTGGGCAATTTCCCCTTCTTAGGGACAGTTTTGGTCACCATTGAGGCGGCAGCTTCAGCTTGCTATCCTTCCTCAACATCCTGTCCAGCTTGTGGCTCAAAAGATGTTTCAATTGCTTGCTCAACCTGCTGCTCTTCAAACTCTGTCCACTGCTGTTCCTTTTCCTGTACTTGCTGCTGTACCTCAACCTCTGTCTGCTGCCTTTCTTCCTGAAATTGATGCTGTTCATCAACCTCTCGTTCTGCTGCCTTTCTTCCCGAAATTGATGTTGTTGATGTTTATCAACCTTTCTCTGGTCGCGCTCTCTAACTAAATTGATGCCGTTCATCAACCTCCTTTTTGCCAAATATGGCTCAACGCTCTCTCTTCTCTCGTACTTGGTCGCCCAAGATCGTCTTGAGTTTTAGGGGTAGGCTCTACTAGATAAAGGTAATCGGCGATGGATAGTACGAGTCGGAGACACAATGAGCAGGAGGAACAGCAAGGAAATTTACGGGCTAATGGTGATGACTCCCATGAAACCCTTTTTTCTCCGCACCGGCAAGAAGATGATTTTGATCAAGGAATGATGAAAGAGCCCAGAGATTTATCGAGGTGGAGGGTTCTTTGGATAGCAAATGCTTATCGAATCTATGTTTCGGGACAAAAAGTATTTATGCGTCAATTGCTTTCCGCTCACAAATGCATCAACAAGCGAACGTGATAGGCAAATATTTGGCTAAACCTCCCTTCACAAGTGAAATATCTCATTATGGCCTTCATCAGTGGAGCATAACTGTCAAGAAGATAGGAGAAAGGAAAAATGGCAGTGATGGTCTCCCTATGTTCCGGCTTGATGAAAGGCTTATAGTCCTCCAAATCAAGATGTGCTTGTTTAAACCATTTTTCACCATGATACGGGATCTTGGGAGCTTTGGATATATACCTTGGAGAAATTTTGAAATCAAGATCTGCAAGCTGGAAGTGTTTGTCCTTGAACCTTAAAGCACACAAATGTGTAAGTGGTGAGAAACTGTTGACTTCCTCTATCCTTTGACAGAAATCAAGACAACCTACCTCATGGAAATTGAAAAGTACTGAGGGATGAGCATTGATTTCTTCTATGGAGATGGGCTCATATCTCTTATGTTGTCCGCCTTTGTGATCTCGTTTTGGAGGCATTTCTGACTTGAAACAGGCTTGGAAGAGGCACACTGCCTTCAATGTATGAAGAATGCTCTCCTGGATTGAGACAAGCCACCAAACTGCTTGGACAGTTATGGATCCTGTGATTTTGAATAGCATGCAACAAGGCTTCCTTGAATAAACTCTTCTGCACTTATTAACCACAATCTTCAAACCTGGTTACACTTTAGCTCGAATCTTTCAACAAATGGCACTATGTGCAGGAACCGCTTGTAGATTCTTTGGGCACAAAGCCTGGAACAACCCTTCGTGACCTTTGCTTAGAGGCCTGTTTGCATTTGTATTTTTGTCTTTGAAAACAACCTTCAAAATTATAACCCTGCTTTTTTAGGTCATTTACCTCGAAACATGCCCCTGTCAGCAGACTTCTGTGGAGACCACACAGTGGGAAAAAGAAAAGACCCTGTGGTTAGGTGAAAATAGCCCACTGTGTCAAGAGAAGAACTTTTCACTTGTGACCCTTTGAGAAGTCAATAACTGCCTTTATAACTCTGCCCTTGCTGTTTACTTGATCATCAGTAAATGCCCAATCATCTACAAATGCCCAATCATCAACAAAACACCCTGTTTCACCTTCAGGAAACTCTTGTCTAACGGTCTTCAGAATGACAATATAGTGTGATGAGCAAGCAGACCTAGTTTAGGTGAAAAAGTAAGTGCAACAGTTGTTTTAGGAAACACACTTTCTGCTCTGTGAGTTTAAAAAATCCATTCATACATCTATACCCTGCTTTTGATGTCAAAAACTACTATCAACCACCTCTGTCTCAATCTTAACTGTACATACCAATAACTCTGCTTTTTAATGCTTTGTTACCCTTGGAAGTTTCTCTGTTGATAAGTTTTCAAATAGTGAAAAACAGTGAAAAAGGGGCAGATTTCAAGAAAGGCTTGCTGTAATAGGTGTTTTGGTGCCTTGTTTTTAGAAATGACCTTCCCTCTAAACATATCACAACCACAGTTTTTCAAAATGACACCATTCAGTGGAAGAAAAACAGAACTGTGCTAAGGTGATATATCAATGCACTGTGGTTTTTTTTTAAAACATCTTCTTCTGCTTGTGAGTTTGAGAGGACCACCCAAATACCTGTAACCTTGTCTTAATATCAACTGAAATTACTTAAGCACTCTGCACTTTAGACAGTGGCTATTTTTATTTGGGAAGTTTTGAAAAACCAACACCACTTTAGTACCTCTGCCCTTAATGTCAAAACCTAGCCATCAACAATCTCTGTCCTTTAGTGTACTGTGTACTTCTGGTTTCAAATTTTAAATTTGGTCATCAACAACCATGCCTAATCACCAACAACCCTGCCTCCAGCTTCTCATCAACAAACTTTGCCCTTTTAACTATGTATAGCTTCAAACAGAGGTCTACAGGCTTTAAACTTGATTTTTCGAGTTTTGCAAGGTAGGAGATAGAGTACCTTGTGAGTTTTTGAGAAGAAATCCCTTGGAGGGAGCCAAAATTGCAATGGAAATCTTCAAAACGGGCGCGGCAACCTTAGGAGCAAAACCCGTCGCGCCGGAGAAAAACGTCGGGTGGAGTTGTCGTGCAGTCGGGCGGGCACCTACAGGCACGTCGCGCCCGCCTACAGGCTCGTCGCGCCGACGTTGAAGCCCTGTGTATTTTGATGCCCAGGCCCGTCGCGCCACTTGCCAGGCCCGTCGCGCCGCCCTAAAACTGTGCAGAAAACCTCAAACTGTTTGAAAAGCTCGTTGTGATGCTTGGGAGCTGTAGCAATTCGTTTTTTTGATTTCACAAATGACTTACTATTCCCCTATTTCATTCTTATGACATTTTCAACGGCTATATTCAAAAGATGAAGACCTTATGGCTATTTCAAACATAATGCAGCTTTTCGTTCAAACAGTGGCAATTCACTACATGATACAAACAGTGTTTGCATCAAATTATTTTTTAAACAGTGATGGTTCGTCACGTTTGCCTTGCCTTTTCGTGGAGTCACATACCTGTTCTCATAAGAGAGACATTTTAAAACCTCGGCTTTGTCCCTCTTTTTGGCATTTTAGGTGACAATGTCAACAAAGAAAAGGTCATCTAAAAACTGTCAAAGGTGCTTGAAAGCTGCCTTACCACTTATAGGAGACCATTGGTGCCTTTGCCATCAGTTTAACAATCTTAATCCTTAGGTGATTTATAGGTTTCCTTCTGGACTGAAGTGCTAGTCTATTAGCTGTTTCTTTTCATAACAGGATTCTCTGCTTGATAATTTACTGTGTCACTTCCCTGCCATTGTTTATTTGACACTATATCCTTATGCTAGATCTGCCTTTTGAAATGATAACAAGTGTGTTTGTTTTTAAAACATATGAACAGGGGTGATTCACCGTAACCAACTTCCTCTGCTTACTTATAACATTGAATCCACTCGCCTCATCCATCAGAAAAACAGACTTGTAAAATATGAAAACAGGGTTTTCGGGCATACAGTCTCTATTTTGTTCTGATCAGTGTATTAAAACCCTTTTGGTCAATAGCACCACTTCATGACAGGACATATGTTTACTGCTTCCTTCTCTTGGTGATTGTTTAACAAAGAAGGACTATTTCATAATGCACTAAAAATGTTGGAAAAGTTGTAAACACCTTTTCTTGAAAGGCCCCTCTTTTGAACTTTTGACATATGGTATTGTCTTGCTGCTTGACCCCTTCTTTAAGGAGAAAATCTTCTTTTTGATATCAATGGCACACCTATGCTTAAAAATTGTCTCTTTGTCTTATTCATAGCATTGCATACCTGTCATTTTGCATTTTATGACTCAACCTTGGTCACTGTTTACTTCCCTAGTGATAAATTGCTACTTCTGAGTGTTTCACAAGTTCATCTCTGGACTGTAAATACACTTTCCAGGTTGCATCCTTTCACCTTAGCCTTCTTTGTTTGCTAAGAGGGATTTCCCTTGATTTCTGGATAGGTGATCATGAAATGTCTTTAACCCCTTTTAAGTCAACTGCTCCTTTGTCATTCAAAGCATACAATATGTTCAATATTTTCTCTTTTCCACTGAATGGACTGTTTGACAGGTAGCTTTTTTGAAGAGGGAGATCAATACATTAATATCATAAACAGTAACACTTTCCTTCATTTAATTTCTTTGAGTCTTTTCCCTGCACTTTTGGATTTACCAGTTTTCAACAGTCTGCAAATGATTTTGGCTCTCTGCTTATATATGGAGGAAACTCTTAATCAGGTAAAGTATCAGAAGACCCCTTTTACCACTATGTCAGACACAACCTTTCTCTGAAACAGGAGTATCAGTATCTTTACATTATCAGAGCTGTCTTTCATCTGTGTAGTAACCTTGTTTCAGTCTTTGATATCCTTCTACTGCTCTTTCTTGTATCAATCACTTTCAGCACCTGCAGTAGTTTTGGCCCTCTACTCATGTATGGAGGAGGCTCTTCATCGGGCAGATGTGGTGATAAGTAAATCTTTTGAACAACACCAATCTTAGCATCCCTATTTGCAAGCCTTACTGTGTTTTGAAGGAAACCTAGCCATAGTGACACTGTTCTAAGGTTGCTGAGATATTTGTCATTTGGCTTGTTCATCTCATGACCTGTTATATTGACAAAACTCTTTGTGACTATGAAGGTCAGTGCTTTCTTGAAAAACCAAGAACTTTCTCCTGCCTGTGTAATGGCATTGTTTATCCTCTGTTCTGTTTTGATCTTGTGGATAGACAGGGTCCTTATGCTTTGGAAAGTTCACTGATGACAGGCCTTCTAGAGTTTCAACCATTCACCTGGACTTCTGCAACCTTCTGAGTCAATTACCCGTCTCGCCCTCTGCTTATGGATGAAGGAGGCGCCCTAACCCTCTGCTTGTAATGAAGGAGGTCCTGAGCCTTGACAATTTTACCATTTGCTGAGACAGTGGCAATCCTTTTTTCCTGTGATTTTCATACTGAAAAGAGCTGTAAGGTCTTGATTGAGAGCCCTTTGTTTTGCAGCTTCATCTCAGGCTCATAATACATTCAGAAGCAGCTGTTCTTCTAACTGTAAACTCAAGCATTTACTCCATGAGATGAAATATATTTCCTGTTTTTGTAGAACCACAGAACATAGTGAAAAACCTACTAGTCAGCTTGAGAATGGGCTTCATGCAGTGCTGAGACCTAGGGAATATGAGTGGCGTGACTTAAGGTTGTTTGTCAACATCATTTGCAGATTGAGGGATCAGTGTATGGTGGGGTCTGGTCACAGATGGAGGCTTTTTGGCTTTTTGATGATTGCCAAGGGTAAAATGTCTTAAAGCGCTACTTCCTAACATAGGGGAGACTTTTGAAACAGATGTGGATTTTCCTTTTAAAGCTGGTGGGGCGTATAATAAGGGCCGAGGTTGGATAGGATAGTTGACACCGCTGGAGGTTGTGGTTCGGTTAGCCGTTTGGAATAGGTAGAAAGGCAAAAAAAAGTTTTGGGAGGGTTTTCTGGATGACATATTGACATAAGGAAATTAGTTTCTAGAAAACTCAGCTGAAGATATAGTCATCACTAACATGTAAAAAATACTGATGGCTAACAGTGGCTCCATTTGGGGAGGGCAGCTCCTCGTCAGGAGGTGTCCAGAATTCAGATTTTTGATTATGAAGACCAGTGCCTTATCCATTGGCGCAACATTTACCCTTCTCTTGATGTTATTTCTAAAAAGTGTCAGCATGTTTAACATCAATGATACTTCTACCTACCTCACTATCTTTCCTAGCATTTTTTCTTCTGTTTGGCGCATTTGAACTAGCAGCCTTTTGACAATGCATATTTTTCTTTTTGCAAAATGAAACTATCTACTTCTACTCTTATATCTGCCGGGAGTTCAGATTAAGCTGATGAACTCCTTCATCTCTCTACCTAAAACTAGATCGACTGTCAAGATTAAGCAGTTTGACAGGATTTCATTCTCTAATCTACAACATGAAATTCAAAAATGATCAAATCAGGATTAGGCAGTCTGATTTGTCATGCATTTGCGGCATAAAAGACAAGCTGCACAAAAATGTTATTTTGCAACAAAAGGAAACTAGATAAGCGGGGCTAAGATATACAATGTGTTTTTCATCCCTTGCTTCTCTCTTTGGTTCTGTTTTAGGCATGTGGAACCAGAATCTCTCCCTAATCTAAGCTCTGTGATAAGTCAATCTTACACAATGTTGACTATCTTGGCACTCACTAACTTATCAACAAATAAATTTAAACATGCTCAGCTATGATTAGGCTAGATAGCTGAACAAGACATTGAAGTACTAGTAGCGGCATTTAGACTTGCTCGCTTTCCGAAAGACTTATTTTTTGGAACATGGGGCCTTGGTTCTATCTTCACTTGCCCTCTTTTATGCTTTTTACTGTTTTTGACTTTCCTATTTTTTGAATATTTCAAACAATGGTATGTACAGTGACTGAAAGTGTCTCAAACTCAAAAATCTTGGAAATGACGGAATTTCAACATCTTATCCTCGTAAGGATCTCCTCTCACCCTAGGCCCACTTAACTCTTGAAAAGAAGAATTTGGGAAATTTTCTCTCTCTAACATGACATAGGGATTCATGCAAGAATCTCTAAACAACCCGGTATCCTCCCTCTGTACCTCTCTGAATATCTGATTTCCACTCCTTTCCTTACTGTATGCTTTCTTCAGGTAATGTATGTACTCTTGATAATTCTTGAAATAGATAGTGATATCATCAAGGTATGCAAAAACACAGAAGTTTAAAACTGGGAACATGGCTTTCATGAACAGTTTCCTGATATTGGGTGGTTTAGCAATTTTGACCTTGAAAATAGATTTACCTCCCGCAAACTGGAAAAAATCTTTAAGTTGTCTACTTTGTAAAGGAATTTGATGATTATGATTTGAAAGATGATCTTGCAAGAATACATCATTAGAAACATTTTCAAATGGTGAATCGCGATCTTGAGTAGAAAAAACATGATTTTTGTTATATGGAAATGCAGTATCATTTCTAAAATCAAAGTAGATTCCGTGGCCATTATTTTTCTCCTTGATCATTTCAGTTTGTTTCAGTTTGCTGTGTTTGTTTCTGTTAAAGTTGTTCTTTGGGGAAAAGGTGGTGATACAATGTTTTCCCTTGTCTTTCCTGTAGAAACTAGTATTTTGTATGAGATTCCCGATTTTAGCCTTTCTAAGTTCTTCATGAAAAGACAAAATATGAGCCAATTTCAGTAGTTCAGGTATGCCGGGATTATAACTGTCACCTTGGCTCATCAAAAGTTTATTTGGCAATTTCTCAAGATTTTGAGCGACTGAGGTTATAGTCAAAGTTTTATTTGCAGTAGGAGGGTCACATGATGGTAAATTTTTGAGGTATGGTAGAAACATTAAACTCCCTTTCTCCCGGGTTCCAAATAGGTTTATGATGTGAAGGTCTTCTAAAGCTTTTACCCGGAAGAAATTTCCATAAGTTACTGCTGGCATTTGATTAAAGCTAGAGCAATTTGCTTGATAGTACATGAGAGTTTGTGCTTCTTGTTCTAACTCTACTTGGGAGAGAGGGAACTTACTTTCTTCAAGGTACAGTTGTTCATGATCATGATAGTTTTGAGTGTCCAGCTCATCATAAGGTATCAAGGACAACAGATGTGGTGGATCTAAGTCTATATCAGTTTCTTCTGACTCTTCCTCCAAGTTTACATCAATATGCATAATGAAAGAGTTTAAGTCGGAGCGCAAAGAACACATTGGAATGTTATCGGGCCTATCTTGACTGCTAATCATGTATTTCATGTGTGATTCGCGGTAGAGTATCCTGGTCTGACCAAACACAGGAATGGTGGCATAAGACATGTCTAGTTGGATATTCCCTTGGAGTTTGGCTCCCCAAGATCTGGAGAGAAGCATCCCGTACTTGGGAGGAATATCTGCCACTACTATATCCATGATTAAATGTTTCGTGGGTATTTGGGCCAGACTAAAACAAAGGTCTTTGATCAAACCCGGGCATTGGACTCTGCTTGAGTCAAATGAGTACAAGTCTTTGTATGGTCTTGTGATTTCCAAACCTAATCTTTCCATTACTACCTTTGGCATAAGATTATGCGAGGCGCCAGAGTCTAGCATGGCATTGTGGAGGATTTGGTTGTGGATGTTTAGGCTAATGTAGAATGGAAGGGTAGCTCCCTCTTAGAACTTTCCCTCTATCTTTGGACCAAACAATACTTCAGGAATGTCATCAGTGAGATTAACAGTGTTTGCATCATTTCCTAGATTTAAGACTTTTAGTACTTGGGATTTATAAGAGCTTTGGGCAATGAGTTCGGTAAGAGGCATGGTGATTTTGATCTTAGCGATTTCACCTTCAAAGCTAAAAGGCATTTGAAGTTTAGATATGTTTGTTTCAGCTTTTTCAGCTAAGACCTTGTCTATGCTCTGAGTTTGTTGACCCTGTTTAGGGATTTTGTTTGCCATAGTTGTTTTGGTGACTTTGGTAGAAGTATCAGGAGTATATGAGATAGGACCAGTTTGGGTGACTTTAGCTTGGCTTTGATCAATCTTTTCAACCTTGATTTTGTCACTGCTTGATGCTTTTTTGAGGATGGTATCTGGAGCTTTAGCAGTATCAGAGTTACCTCTCTTGACATTATCTTGGTTTCTCTTTCTCCTAAGGTCATATTGCCTGTGGGCTTCTTCAATAGCATTTTGAAATTCTATGGCCGGGTCATCAAGATCCTCATAATTGGTCTCATCTTGATCAGGCGAAAAGAAGGCTTGTTCTTCTTCGGTGAGGTACACCTCACCTTCATTGTCAGACCCTATGAGGTTTAAATGATGTTCATCAAGAGGTTTTGAGTCCCTATCATCTTCTTCTACATAGTTTTCATTGAATGGTGGCCTGATCTGTTGGTCATTATCCCTTGGTCTGTTTTGGGGCTGTTCCCTCCTAAAGTTTTGGTTTCGGTTTCTGATTGGAGGGTTTGGCTGGTTGTCCCTAACAGGAGCTTTTTCATTGATCTTTTCCTACATTTTAGCCATGGATTTGACTAAGTCATCTATTCTGGGATCTAGGGAAGGTGATGAAGTAGAAACCTCATCTCTATATGTGACCTTTCTTTCTGATCTAGTTCTAGCTCTTTTTTCAGCTAAGTTGGCATCTGCTTTTATAGCTATTTGTTGCATTTCCTCCAAGGTAGGGGGATCCTTGTCTCTCAAATGATATGTCATGTCCGGATCAAAACCCTCAGGAAATTTTGCCAAAGCTAAACCAAGTGGAGGTTTGAAATGAGGTGGAAGGGAGTTATATACACTGTTGAACCTAGTACAGTAAGCTTGGACACTTTCCCCATTCTCCCGCTTTAGATTGTTATATTCTGACAGGATTTGAATGGGGTTTCTTCGAATTTCCCACCTATTTCTGAAAATTTGATGTAGTTCTGGGATATCATGGATACTGTTTGGAGCTAAGCTTTTGAACCATGCTTTGGGTTCACCACCAAGACTTTGGGCAAATATTCTCATTCGGACAGTCTCGTCTTGTACCTCTAAGTATTCATAAGCATCAGTCATTCTAGTTATATGCTGTTGAGGTGTGGTGGTATCTTCTCCAGTAAAGTGTGGGATCTTGTCTTGATATTTGTTTGGGAGAGGAGCTAAAGGTGGTGGTAACACCAAAGGCGCGTACCAGGCTGCCATGACTGGAGCTAATGGATGATGCGCAAGAGGAGGACTGGTAGGATGAAATGAAGTGGTTTGAACAGTGGTAGTTTGACCAGGTGTGGAGGATGAACTTGGACTAGTGATCTGGTTTTGAGCAGATCTGGGATGATAAGAGCCAAACTGATAGAGAAGCTGGAAATCAGGAGGAGTGGTGGGTGAAGCTTTTTTACTAAGACTCTGTGGTGGGCTTAGGGGTTCAAGATCGTCAAAGTATATCCTACTATATGATTTGCTTCTGGGAAGAGTTTGTGATGGCTCTGGTTCCAAAGGTGAATCTAGTAGGGTAGTGCGATGTTTAGGTACAGATCTTGTTCTACGGATGAATCTACCAGAAGCTAGATGATCAGTTTCAGAAGCTTGCCACAGGATCTTTTCTGGGTCATCTACTATGATAGGGGGATTTGGGTCTGGGTGGGATCTGGTATTGATTCTTCGTGAAGCCAGATTTTAGATCCAGAGCTTGGAGAGAGTGATATTGGTGAATGTTTTTTGGATGAGTGATTTTTCTAAAGTTATACTAAGGCGAAGGATGGTCAAAAATAGAAGAGATGGATTAGTGGAGTTTCCAGGTGGAAATGGATTTTTCTTGTGAAGATAGCTGTGGTCCACCACCAGTAACTAATCTGAGAATGTTTTTGAATTTTCTGAGTTTATGAGCAGCCTATGGTTTGTTAAAGTATCTTAGACTTGTTTCAACACTTTGCTAGGGTGATGAGAACAAAAAGAGTTTACCCTAAAAAATGAGTTTATGGACTGCTTGCTTGTTTATGGTACCTAAAGGCCCAAAGAGTCTATAAG